>CM047429.1:43578489-44178489 GCA_026168455.1 Theocolax elegans | reverse complement strand
AGATACATACCTTCGGCAGAACGGTGCTATATGCAGCGGATCGACTTTTGATAGATCTGACTCTCCAACGATAAAGCTCGTTATTAAACCAATAATAATGGTTAAAAAGGAACCAATCATTATTAAATACATAAAAGATATGCGAAAGAGAGCTATTGGTTGATCTTCTGGATTAATAGGCGTTTTAACTACGTGTAGTAAAGTTTCATTCGATGGGTACGAACAGTTTTCAACAGAAATTGGTAAAAATGTTGGTTGTACTCGTTTTTTGTAAATGTTCCATTGTGTACCGCCGACTAACCAACTCATAACAGCAAGCGAGGCACCTGCTCCATAAATAGCACCTTTCTTTCCTACCCACGGGAACATCATACCAAGGAGAAAGACACCCAATAGTGGCCCATCGACAATACTACTCAAACTGTTGGCCATTTCAAAGATTGTTCCCAAGTGTTCGATGACAAAGATTAGAGCTATGGCTAGCAATCCAATAATTACGGATATAATCTGTCAATTGAAAGAAAATCAATCCATTTGAATTATTATTCAGAAATATATATGAATATTGTAAATATATTATAAAGTTTATTCCAAAAATAAAGCATTTAGTTCGGGAGGACCGATAATTATACTATATATATTATAATGTAATTATAAAAGTAAGAAAAGAAAGATAAGAATACTATAGTACTTTACTAATAGATTTATTTTACTTTTTCATCAAAATTTTCAACATATAAGTATTTAAAAATCACGTCAAGATTATTTTTATGCTCTCGTCAAATAAAGTAAAAGAAAAGAATATTTAAAGTGACAGTACAAATACAAAGAAATGGGTCACGCTATGAAAAATTTTATGATCTATGTAAGTAGATAAAAAGTAATGCAATTTCATGAATTATGAAACGGTATTACGTATCAAAAAAAATTATTATTAAATTTATTTGTAGTCTAGGTTAAAATAAAAGAATTGTTATAATATAAAAAGAGCATATTTTTGTAGGAATAAAAAAGAAACTATATCAATTATAAAAAACGTGTACCTTCATAATGTTGGCTGCTTTAGCATCTTTTTTTGGACTCTCTGGGATCCACGAATCTACAAAGTCTTCGTAAATTATGCCAGAGAGGGAATTCAAACTAGCACTCATTGTAGACAATGCAGAACTGACGAGACCAGCTAGGAAAATCCCGGGTAAACCATGAATATGTCCGACAACATCCATCACATAAAATGGGAGTATTTGATCACTTCGGCTAATAAACTGTTGACAAATAATTCATTAAAATTAAAATATTAATTTAACATTTTGTACATTTTATTTTTTAAATTATAATAATATTGCAATGTGAATTACTTTAGCTGTCAAAGGATCGCAGTCATGATATTTAGCGTAAATTACGAGACCTGTTATGATACAGCTGAATTGTAACGTTATCCAGCCAAATCCTAATACAAATAAAGACCTAAAAATTTTTATTTACAAAAATTAGATTCCTAATTTTTGTAATGCGCAGATATTAATAATTATTTAATAATAATTACTTTTTAATATTAACTTCACTCTCAATGGATAAAAATCTTTGTACAAATTTTTGTCCAATTGCAAATCTGCTAAGCGTTGAAAAAAACATACCAATGGAGACTGACCAGAATGTATTTCTCTCGAGAGGATTTGGATCCATGCTACAAAAATAATACACGCGACGTGGATTAAATCGACCAGAATATAAATTAATTTAAAATATTTATAACAACTCACTTGAAAATATCGAGCCTTGACCCTTCTTTAGAAATTCGCCAAACTTCGGAAATGCCACCGATCGAATGAATACCAATCGTTAGGATGGTATACAAGCCTCCAATAGTAAAAAATAGTTGGATCGTATCGGTCCAAACGACCGCTTTAACACCACCCTAAGTATGAAAATTTGTAAATTTTGACAAATTTCTATTTTTTTTTGACAAATGAATGTGTCTTACCATGGTAGTGTATGTAATGCAGACAAGACTAAAGATTGGCGATATCAGATGAATACTGTAGCCGGTGACTTGAGCAAACGCAAGCGAAGGAACATATATTACAATCGGTATGTACAACATCAATGATATTATATACAAAGAAGATGTTAACGAACGAATTGCTTTAGAGAATCGTAGCTCCAAATACTCATAAGTACTGGAGACTTGCAGCTTGAAGAATATTGGTATAAATAAGTATCCTGTAATTATGCAGTTTAGAATCGACGGAATTGCTGACACAAAATAATGTCCGCCAAAAAAGTAAGTTTCAGTAGGTATTCCTAGAAATGTTATACCTGACAGCAAGCTATAAAAGTACATTCAGATTCGTAAAACAGATGGATTACAATACGTGGAAATAACTTTACCATATCACAAATAGTTTTCAATTATTTTATGGATAGCGTGATGTAAAATGGGACCTATGTGACATTATCAATAAAATTGAGATAAGTATTAATTTGTTTATAAAAAAATTACGATTTGTCTGCTTGTAAAAGTAAATATTTAATTTTTAAATTATGCATGAATAGTTTTTCGTTTCATTCGAAATATAATAAAAGTCATTTATGTCCGCACTTTCGTATGTCAGTTACTTATACGTATTCCCAAATTCTTATACGTCATAAATGTATAAAGTTTTTTATAATATTTTTTATCGGCTTCCTCTTACATTACGATTATTCCAAAGAGATCTCTGTCAAATATTCCATGCATACTTTAGATATTTCAGAATTTAGAGGAAAAAGAGCAAAGCCTACCCAGTAAGTAGCCTGAATATAATTATTTTTTGAACCAAGGTTTTATGAAATTTTTGATACTTATACGTACCTTGCAAGAATACTTATGGCAACTGGAATATATGCCATGGTTTTACCACCGAATAAATACTCTTTCGCACTGTCTTGTTTGCTAAAGAAACCAAAATAAATTCCTATAAGTAGACTTATTCCGAGCAGCCCACTGAATAATAAGTAATCTGTCCATCCGAATGTTAATTGTTGCATTTGATTGGCTACTGCCGACGATACATTTAGAGCCACACTCATCTTTGCGAAATAGGATTATAAGTTTTGTTTTTCTTTACAAGTTACAGAAGCCTCGAGTTTTCACAAAGTAATTAAATAATAAACACTATGGGAAGTCAAAATAATACTGTCGAGTAGTTCATCGTAGACTCACTGTATCAAGGGTATTTCGGTGAGTGAATCAAGTTTTTTTAACGCCCGTATAACTAAGATAATAATAAGATTATTTACTCAAAGATACTAGTAGATAAAAAGGACTGTGAATGAATTATTATTATTATCTATACGTGGAAAATTTGTTAAAAGATACTAATGCATTTAATTTTTGTAATTGAAAGTACATTATTAATTAAGCGGTTGATTTATTAACTAGATTATTACGCTAACGATTAGAAAGAAAGAGAAAAAGCCTTATTAATTATTGCGTTAATTATCAATAAATTTTTAGTTAGTTATTCCATGTTCTATATCATTAGTGCACACATTTTGTAACAATTATTTTATGCAAGCCGAATAAGAAATATCGATAAAATAGAAATATTTTATAAATAACTATTATTACAGTTGACGTATCGGAATAATAAATAATAATCATTTCAAATGAAATTTATTATAATTGAATACTTTGGTATGATGTAAGTACGGAATAAAGTCAATTTAAATATATTATTTTGTTTTTAACAATGTAACTTATAATGTAACGTATAGTGGTGACATAAAAATTAAATCATTTGATAATTAATGTATTTACGTAAATAGTTTATAATCTATAAAAATGAACGAATTTGTTTAACTTTTTTATTCTATTCAGTAGTCAGTCTTTTTCAATCTTTTTGGCTCTGTTAACCTCTTTAAGTGGAACTTCTATGTACTTCTTTGGTAAGAATCTGGAAATAAAAGAGAAAATTTCTGTACTTAGAAAAAAAGCCTTTTAATCGTAACGTATAAAAATTTTACGTCTAAGGATAATAAACCCGTTATGAAACGCTTTTGGTCTAGTTGCACAAATTTTTGATAACTCAAGATAAATGTAGCTGTAATGTATTGCCTGAAATGTTATACGACCGACGTATTAATAGCATTTTTTAATTATTTGAATAATTTTTACATATATCGTTCGTTAATCATTTACGTTTGTTTATTTCTTCAAAATGTGTTAATATAATTAAAATTGCTTCTACAAGATTATTTTTATCTTATATACTGACTAAATTATAATGTGCGTTAATTATAACCATTTGGTTTAGATGTAAAATGATTTAATTTATACCAAATTACAATGTACATACCATCAAGAATGTTTTACGTGTGTATAAGTATAAATCTGATTATTTAAAAGATTAAATTTTAATTTTTAACTGCGTAATTTGTTTTATACGTATAAAAAATTATATGTATACTGTTAGCGCATATAATTGATTTCATTGAATAAATATAGGTATAACATATGCAGTATTTGAAACGCAAGTGTGTAATTTCATTTCGTTATACTTTAAATTATTTTCTAGAGTTGTCGAACAGATGTATGATTGTAAAACTCAACTCTTGCAACACACCATGTTAGATTTTACGTCATATAGGTATATATGTAAAAAAATTTGTTAAACTGGAAACTACGCATGTGTCATTCTATTTGAACTGATATATAGATTTAACCGGCTCGTGTGTAAATAAGGAAGGTATTGAAATGATTTTTATCGAACAACCTGGTCTGAAAAATTTAAATTATTTATCAGCGCTCATCATTTTCAATGTAAACAGAAGCATTAGATACGTAGAGTGTGTTGGGTAGAAATACTTTTAATAATTATTTTATTTCACTTTGTTTACTTTGTTCGTAGAAACATTTTATCTTTTCCTATTGCTTTATAAATAGATTTCAATTTATTTATTTTCATTATTTGAAGAAAATGTTCTGTTTTGATTAGCAATTACTAATGGTTATTTAAAATTTGACTGCATTGCTTGCTATAAATATAGCTATTTTTCCATAATTTATTATCTATACATAATATATTTTAAACGTTTTTAGAGTTAGAACTTATCTTAAAGTTTAAATAATTAATAATAGTTTAGTTAAGATGACATTCGACCGCTAGTGCTATTAATAAAAAGATTGATCGAATAAAATATTAAAAATAAAAATATACCCTTTAATAGATGATGTTTTAAAAATAATACTGACCTGCGGCACACTGGTGAAATATAATCCGGATCAACCTCGGCTGCATTCATCTCCTTAGTAATAAAACTCGTTGCAAGACCCACCGTGATGGCTATCAACGTCCCAATTAAAGTAAAATGAAATATCGATATGCGAAAGAGAGCCATAGGTTCTTCGTCTAGAGTTAGCGGCTTCAATGTTGACGTTGGTAATAAAGTGATGTTTAATTCGATTGGACAATCATCCGTGGAGATGGGTAAAGTCTTGTACCGTATTCTTTTATTCATAATATGCCATTGGGAACCAAGGACCAACCATATCATAAAAATAAGGGAAGTTATTCCACCGGCTAATGCACCCTTCTTCCCTGCACAAGGAAATAACATTCCTAGTGCAAAAAGTCCGAGTATCGGTCCGTCGAGTATGCTACCAATGGCGTATAGCATTTCTAATAAAGTTCCCAAATTTTCTAATAATAAGACAAGGCTGAGGGATACCAAACCAACTGCAACCACGGTTATCTGCATTATCAACGTATTATTTACTTCAATGATTAAGTATATATTTATAAATGTAACTAAATTATTATGAAGTAACAAATAGTTAATTAACTTTTTTGTCTGAACCAGGATAATAATATTTCCTTGAAATAACTACCAAATTTAACCAGCTTCAAATTATTGTAATACGTAGAATAGTAGAATTTTATTATATACCTTCATTATTCGAGCAGCTCTAGCTTCTTTGTTTGGCGAATCGCTAAGCCATTCGTCGATAAAATCGTCGTGGATCATGCCGCCCAAAGTATTTAAACAGGCACTCATCGAGGCTAGTGATGAACTCACAAGACCAGATAAATATATACCTGGAAGTCCTGGTATATGCCCAGCCACATCCATAACAAAGTACGGGAGCGACTGGTCCACTCGTTGAATTTGCTTAAAATTTAAATTCGTCTACATCCAAGTTCGAATTTCATTTTTTTTAAAATCAATTTACGTATCATGATATATAATTACGTGTGATTGAAGTGGATCGCAACCGTGATATTTCGCGTACATTGTCAAGCCTATTATGAAGCTCATGATTGTAACGACTGCCCACCCGGCAAATGTTATCCATATAGCCCTGTTGAAAATAAATATTTTTTAGTTCAATACCTAAACGTATAAAATCTTGACGTACAAAAATCACTCGGGTAGCATATTTTAAAGTTTATTGTAATAACTGTCAATTTATTCTGGTTAATTCTATTAATATTTTGAACGTTTTAATTTGTAATAAAACGTAACAAACATAAAATAGCCGCCAGATAGATATTTGTAGGCTTGTTCAAGAGGTTTCGATCTAATTTTTATGAAAGTTATGACATTCTTTTATAAAAAAAATAAGGATTTACATCTGAATACGTTAAAAACATCGTCAGAATTTTCACGAACAATGTAAAAAATAAACTAGGGATATAAAAATTTTTTTTTTGAATTTACTTTAACTTTAAATTTTAATTTATTTTTATATTAGGTGGACGGGAGTGTATATATCAATTCAGCAATATCTATTACAATGCTTTGCCTTACCTTCGAGCGTCATTTTCTTGTTGTACCGACAAAAACTTTTGAACAAATTTTTGTCCCACGCTGAAACGGCTAAGTAATGAGAAAAAGAAGCCCGAGAGTACGGTCCAGACAGTATTCCTTTCAAATATACTTGGATTCATACTGAAATATAGCAATTCGATGAATAAATGGAAAATACAATTTAAAGCATTTATAACCATACGCGTCGATGTATCTAATAACAAATTTACATACAGCAAATTCATTCGTTAATAAAGAATAATTAAACTTCTACAGCGTGTCAAAAATCTACGTTAAACATTAAGCGTATTTTTTTTATCTAGCTAAATGTTTATCTTGTTTCTAAATCATCAGTAAATGAAAACGACATTATTGATATAGACGCAAAAAACATAGTTTCTAAAGGACAGTGCTGACGAGAAATGTCATGAAAACTGTGTCACCTTTAAGGATCAAATCAGAAAAGTAAATTAAGAAAAACGAAGATTGAAGTAATATCATTGTTTAGATTTAGATATACGAATTCAATAAAGAATCGAGAGTTTGCAATGTAATATTATCAGTGTCCGTATATCTTAACCTTCAACAATTTTTAAACTGATATGCAATTGTAAACGTAATCTTAGTTTTTAATCACACTTCAACTTTATTCATATGTCTAGTTAAATGTCTACTTTTAGAAATCTGTACTACGTGAAATAAATTGTACGAGGCGCCGTAATTTTTTATAATATAATATTATGGTTATAAACACCATGGAACATTGTAAATGCACTATATTTGATAAATAAAATTGTATTGCTACTTAAAAACTTTAGTGCGATTTCCTTCATTCGCAATTCTCCATACTTCGAAAATTCCACCAACATTGACGAGGCCAAGAACAAAAACAGCTGTCATTCCAATTATTGCAAAGACAAATTGAAAAGTGTCGGTCCAAATTACGGCCTTTATTCCTCCCTATATTACAATTATTTATTTAATTAATATCTTTTTATAATTATAAAATTATGATGTTCACCAATCTTAGTCAAACAGTTTGACAAGTTTAATAATTTATATGGAATAATTAGACTTTACATCATTTAGTTATGAGAATATGGAACATAAACAAATATCTACGTTTATACGTTTATGTCTATTTGCACAAACACATTATATTTCCGTAAAAGATTGATCGTTAAGCAATCGTTGTTTACAAATAAATTATATCAACACTTCAATGAATTATTTACTATAAATCTTTGAAGCGTATATCGTAATGTGTTTTTACAATGTAATAACAGGGTGTTTAATTCAAATAGATAATAAAATGTTTCATCATGATATGTTTTCTGTTTAATTTACAAACCAGATTTCTCTACCGATACAAGTATCGATGACTAATATTTATAGAGGGAAAGTGCAGATAATATTGAAATGGGAACAAAATTTAATATTTTTTTTCATTTCGTGTAAGTTGCATGTATAATTCCATTTTCACATTAATGCAACTGCGTAAATCGTAAAGTAAAAATTATAATATTCAATACTTACCAAACTGGTATAAGCTATGCAAAGAGCGGTAAGACCTGCTGTGATCGCGTGAACATTGAACCCTGTAACTTGTGAAAAGGCAAGTGATGGCACATAGATAACGATCGATGCAAGTATAGTAAGTCCTATGACAGACGCAAACGATGAGAATTTCCGAACAGCTTTGGAGAAACGTAACTCTAAATAGTTATTTGTACAAGATAATTGAAGTTTAAAAAATACTGGCAGGAAAACGTAAATTGTGGTGATGACGAGAAGAAGAGCTCCAAAGAGACTGATCATGTAAGCTGACCCATACAAATAAATTTCAGTAGGAATTCCTAATAGAATAATCCCTGATAGTAAACTGAAAATTAAATATACAATTTATGGGATTTAATAAGTTAAAACTAAATTATTACATAATATAACCTTTTGTTTTCTTTAGTATAAATATTGGTCGTAAATCACAAACGACTGTTTATTTAAGTCAAACGGATGTTTAGTTTTTTAATAATTGATTTATATTTTTTCAAAATTTTATTTTCTTCTGAAGAACCAAATAATAATGTTAGTTAATAATTAAATTAACTCATTTTTAGCCCGGTTAATTTCTTCTGATTAAAATAATGTTATTAATTTGACCCAAATAAATTCTTCCATCAATCAAATGTAAATATAATTTTAGAACTGAAAAAACCTGTTTGTTTCTTTAATTCGAATCAATGAACGATCGTTTTCTAGACTTTATACACGATTTTTCATAAATCCAGTAAGAAGTATTAAAAATCCAGTAAGAAGTATGTAAAAATTATTATCTATTTTATATATTGTTGCACTTTAAAAAACCTTCGAACTGCACTGTTGAAAAATTTTTAAATTCTGCGGCTATCAATAGGTTTTAAATCTTTATACATGAATAAATACCTACGGTGATTTACTAAGATTATTAATGTTGGAGACTTTAAACCTCGAAATTAGCGCCTATACAGCCTAACTAATTTATTTTCTTAATATAGTTTCATTTTATATACATTCTTTCACGAATGACGAATGCTCACAATTGATTTCCTTTAATAAGTAGACACTTTTAGTGAAAAATATTTTGTTTCTATTCTTTAAAATTTTCCAAATTTTAGTGTTCAAAATAAAAACAAAATCTTTTTTCAACATGGTCTAATTGCGCTTAAATACTTATCAAAAGTAATCAAATACTAGCTATAAGGAAATTGCGATACCAAAAATGTATTTTTGAGACGTCTTAGCGTAAAAGTGCAGTATTAATTTAAAAAAATAATAAATAAGTACCTTGCTAATAAACTTATAGCTACGGGTATAGTTTTCATTTTCTTTCCTCCATATAGATAGTCCATTGCAGTATCTTGCTTACTGAAGAAACCGAAATATATACCAATAGCAAAACTAACACCAAGTAAAACACTAAACGCTATGTAATCCACATAGCCTAATATTAATTTCTGCATGGTGCGTGGTATATTATAAAAAATAAAATTGACTATTCGCTATTTGAACTTGTTACTAATAGTCCACCTTAATAGTAAAGTGCCGTATGAATACATCTATTATACCTCGTATCAATGTATTATAATTATAAGTAAACTTCAAAGGCGTAAGTCCAGCTTGGTATTTTCAATTCTGAAACGAGACTGACTTTTCTGCAGCAACAATAACTTTGTATTTTTTCACTTTCCTTATTAATTTACGCTCCCCTCTCGTATGACCTGATGGTTTTCATAATTATCTTTAGTCGGATAAGCTACTAATATTGCGTAAATGTTTGAGAAGTTACTTTTTTTTATCAAATTCTTTTATTTGATATTTTATATGCAGATGTCATTAATGAACATTAGCATACAACCCAGATAATTTATAAACGAATTATAATTATTCTTTATATTCTATTTACTTATTATTTAATGAATAAATTATTAATGTATGCGTATTTTGTTTATAATACATTATTATTATTAAAAATTTACTATATCTATATAAGATCTTCTAATTATAAAATATATGTAAATACAAATTATAGTTTTAAGTAATAAATAAATAAATACGGTATTTTATTCATTAGTCGATTATCTTTCTAATGTTTCTTCATTCTTTCTGCTCAATTCATTCAAAGCAACTTCAACGTATCTTCTTTTCGGAAGAAATCTGTAAAAGAATCGATCATTTAATAAATGTAAGTAAATAAGTTTTAAATTTACCCTACTTCAATGTTGCTAAAGTTTATTTTAATTATAGAATCATTTTAATTTATTTGTTCTCGTTAATAAATACGTATACATCCTATATACACATTGATTCTGTCCAAACGTACTTTTGAAATTTTCCAATGAGAAAACCGCAACTACGCAATTAGTCAATAAAATTTCGTAATTGTCAAAACATTCCAACAGAATCAATGGACGATGATGAAAAAAATACCCCGATAGTATATAGACATTTTTATAAGAAATTTTCTTGTAAGTTGATGTATATTATTATTACTTTTTAACTATATGATAATTTTAAAGTTCTAATTATACTAATTTTTTAGTAGTATAAGACAATGGGAATGCCATATTGAAGTACAAACCTGCGAATCACTGGTGATACAAGATCGGGATTAATGGTATATGCGCCCATTTCTTTAGTAACGTAACTTGTAATCGTTCCAATTAATATACCAAAAAATCCGCCGACAAACGTAAAGTACATCATTGATATGCGGAAAAGAAAGAAGGGTTTATCTTCATCATTTACAGATGTATCTATTTCAGGTGGACTTGTCGTAGAATTTATTGAAAATTCACATTTTTCGGTGGAGGTTGGCAACTGTTTGAATTGAACCCTATTGTTGATGATATGCCATTGCGAACCGACGACCAGCCATATCATAAAAATAAGACTGCTGTAACCTCCGACTAAAGCACCTTTTTTACCGATGAAAGGCATCAGCATACCCATTATGAATAGAGTAAAAATAGGCCCATCTAATATACTTCCAATGGTAAATATTAATTGGAAAACTGTTCCTAGTCGTTCTATCAGAAATACCAAAGCGATTGCAAAAATGCCAAATAGTACGACGTTTGCCTATTAAAAAATAAGGAAATATTTATTAGAAAATATGTAATATGTAATATGTAATATGTAATAAAATATATTGAAAGTATACCAATACCTTCATAATCGTTGTAATTATTGATTCACGTATACGATTATTCGAAATCCACCCAGCAATGAAATCATCGTAAAATAAGCCGCTAAGAGTGTTAAAGCAAGCGCTTAAAGTTGACAGTGAAGAGCTGACAATACCAGCTAGAAATATACCCGGTAATCCAGGTATATGTCCAGCGACATCCAAGACGAAATAAACCAGAGTTTGGTCCTTGTGGTTCACGAGCTATGAATATTGAAAACAACATTTTTAACCGCATTAGTAATATTTTTTGTCTTCAATTTTTTGCACAGATACTCACGAGCGCTTTCATTGGATCACACGTAGAGTATTTGGCGTACATTACCAATCCGGTAAGACAACAAATAACTGTTAAAATTATCCATCCAACTAACATTACGATAATACTTCTGCAATAATGGTGTTCATTGATTTTATTATTTATAAGATAACAAATAACTATATTATTATATTATAATTTTAAAATTGTAGTACTTTTTTGCATCTGACTCCACTCGTACAGATAGAAACTTTTGAACAAATTTTTGTCCAACACTGAAGCGACTAATAGTAGTTATTACTAAAGATACTTGTATTGCCAAAAAGGAGTTTCTCTCGTACATGCTTGGACTCATGCTGAAAGTCAAAATTGAATGATTAATTAAAATTACAATTATTTATTTATTAGAATATATTATTTTCAATCTAAGACATTAAACATTTTGATTAAACGTTCCCGAGTAGAAATAATTTTCGAGTAGAAGTAAATAGTTAAAAACTATCAAATTTTTTATTTAAGATGTGTATCTAATCTATCAAATTTTAATTTTTTTCTTGTAAGCTTGAGAGAACAGTGTTTACTATCTTTTTAAGTCTATTTTTGTTTTCTTTATCTTCCACGATTAAAAAGTACAAAACGATTTAATTTAATTTAATGATTAAAAAATTATAATTGTGTTTCAATCAATGTGTATTCCGTTACCTGATATAAAAATTATCATTTATTTAACAATTTCTTTTCTTTCATTTTACTAATTCTTTTAAAGAATATGATAGAATTTTTTATTCTGTCTTATTATTACGAATATTGAACTATACATTAAGAGTACCAATATTTTGATTAATATTGTTTAATAAATTTCATTATATATAATAATTAATTTCGAACATACTGCATATGGATAGTCACTTTTAATTACATTTAATTTTTAAAAAATTCTTCGGTACATTGTAAGTTTTTCTTTGTAAAGCAATTTACTTTGAGTACTTGTTGACACACACGCGTATTTTTTTAATAAGTTATAATTATATAAGTTTCCCGAAGTTAGTTTAGTTTTATGGGGAATAGAACAAACTAGTTCTAGGTTATCAAAATCCAAAATTCAAAGCTTGATCCTGCGTTGTCAGTTCTAAACAATAAGTGTACGTTGAACTAAGTTTAAGCCAGAGTATAATTTCATAGTTTGAAAATTAGTGAAACGTATTTGCCTTCTGACATTGATCCTGCTTCGTCCTGCGCATTAATATCCATATAATTTAATAAATAGCTTTAATCACAACTGTTCTTTTCGTGCAATGGTCGCGTAATTAAATATATAGATACGAGGCAAATTGTTGCAAATGAATGTACATACGTAAGTAGACATAAATGTTTATTTACTTGAAAAGCTGCGTTCGGTTTCCCGCTGCACTGATTTTCCAAACTTCGGATATTCCGCCAGCTGAATATATTCCGATACCGAGGACCGACGATACACCAATTACCGTAAAAATGAATTGAAATGTGTCTGTCCATATGACTGCTTTGACGCCACCCTACATGCGAGAAAATAAATCTTAATGTTACAAACAAATACATTGAAATTGTAAATATATAGATTATTGATATTTGATTTTGATATACGTTATATATTTACCATGCTAGTATACGTTATGCATATAATCGTAAGCAACGGCGTTATTACGTGAACGGGATATTGTGTAATTTGCGAAAACGCTAAAGCTGGGACATAAATAATAACTGAGGTTATTAAAACTAATCCAATGAAATACACCAACGATGAGAATTTCCGAACTTGTTTTGAAAATCTTAATTCTAAATATTCATTAGCGTTAGATAATTGTAGCTTAAAAAATACTGGCAGGAATATGTAAATCGTTACGAGAGCTACGATTACTTCTCCAAATATTAAGGTCAGATACGAGGCTCCGTAATAGTAAATTTCTGTAGGTAATCCCAAAAACGTTATACCCGATAAAAAACTGAAAATAATAAGTTTTTACAATTATTTTATTTAATAATATAAAATATTATACGGTATGTTTAGTCAATTTTTGTTTTCGTTAATTAACAAAAGAATGTGTCATGTTTTATCAATTTCTTTTCCTAATGTAGTTTTTGTTGCATAATTAGTGACAAACATTTTTAATTTCAAGATTTTTTGATTCACAATAATTTGAGAAAAGTATCAATAATTAAATTTACCTGGATAATAAACTAACTGCGACAGGAAAATATCCCATCTTTTTTCCTCCATAAAGATATTCATTAGTCGTATCTTGCTTACTGAAGAATCCAAAGTACACGCCAATAATTAAACTAGTACCGAGCAACGTAATAAAAATAACATAATCCAACCAAGAAAACGTTAATATCTGCATTTTTGATTATAAAACTTTAAACTGAAAAATTAATTTAAGAGCACTGTACGACACAAGTTGAAAGGGTATAGACGTTAACAGTACTGAAAATAATAAGAGATTTAAAATAAGTAATCGGATTGATCGATATGTATTTTCGTATCAATCGCAGATATCTAAAATCAACGTGCACTTTATTATGTTATAAAAGTATTAATATTTATTGTTGATCATTACTGTGCAAAAGGTACAAATTTAAAAGTATTTATTCGTTCGACAAAATAAAATAAGATTTCGCAAAACGTCATATTGCACAGAGACATAAATTTGCTAAAATAAATCATTGTACGTATAAGAATTGAGTATTAAGTATTAACTATGTACAAGAATGATATACGTAGACGATGACAATTTTAACGTGTGCGTTAAAGTTAAATTAATACCCTGATGAATGTCAGACATACATCATAGAGCTTCTTATTGATTCTTTGTCACGAGATTAAACGAAGATATATTAGAGTTTGTGACTTTTGCGACAAGGTTTCGTTTAGCGGATGTCTACAATTATGCAGGCGCGGCTAAAGTCACAGTGATGAATTATTTCTCCTTTTCTCTTTTTGTCCCTCGTTTCGAACACATGTCTACGCATTCAAATGAAGATTTCGCTCGCACGTATCCAATCTAGCTTCCTCGCACCCTCAAAAAACCACATGTGCCAAAACTAGCGCCTACCTTTTTTCACTACGTTATTTTTTATATTTTTAATTATTTTCTTAACGCTCGCTTATATTTCAAACGTATCGAGTGAAATATGCGTATTTTTAATAATTATCTGTACATTGATGTATGTTGTTTGACTATGATATATGTAGTAGTATAAATATAAACTATGTAATATATACATACATTGGAAATTTTACTGCAACCGATGCACCAACTGTATTAAAAGATATATGTCTAAGATTATGGATCAAATTTTTACTTTTACATAAGCAAGGAGTATGTAAAATTTAAAATCTATTATTGAAAGGTCAATTAGTTTTTTGTTCAACAAATATTACTTTAATTATCATTTTGAAACTTTTTAGATTTTTATTACAAACTTTGCAGATTGGTGTAAAAAGTATAAAGATACAATAAATACGCATTATAAAAATAATATGAAAATATTAGGCTTACATAAATACTGATTACATTAAAACGATATTCGATAACATTTTTTGGCTAAACATATCGTATAAAATGTAATATATCTGTGTAAAATAGTCATCATCAGTTGAAAATTTGTACTCGACTACGCAGAATTATTTATCACTATCTAATTTTGTAATTTACATTATAAACAGTAGTAATATATAGGTACGCATATAAGGATCGGTCAATTAACCATAATAATAATTTTGAGTAATACTTTAAAGCAGTTGCTAAAAGGCTGAACCACTTAGCCCATCGTCTCAATTTTTTTGTACGTCCCATTCTGAGAATCCTTTCGAATCTCCTTGCCGTTTGTTTTGTCGCCGGAAATTTCTTTCAGTGGGACTTCCTCATATTTTTCTTTCGGTAGAAATCTGGAGTAAGAAATATGTAATATTAACAGACGACTTCCTACGAGTGATTTAATTTAAAATAAATTTACGGTAAAAATAGAAATGTAAGGTTTATCTCTAGTTATGCAAAATAACAACATTTCCATGTTTACAATGAATCAAGTATACGTGTATCTATCTACCTTTGCATTATCGGTGTGATATGATCCGGATTAACTTTCGACGCATCGCTGTCTCTGATAACGAAGCTCACGATGACCGCAGTTACGACGGTTATCAGTGTACCAATAAAATTAAAGTGTAACATTGAGATACGAAACAAAGCGAAAGGCTCGTCGTCATTCGGTTTAACCGGCACTGCGTTAACGTTTGCTAATGTCATTGTCTCGTTCACCGGATGCGGGCAGTTTTCGATCGAAGTTGGTAAAGGCATGTGTTTGATACGTCCTTGGTAGACATGCCATTGATTACCAATGACCAGCCAGTGCATAAGCGCGATCCCTGTCAGAGACCCGTACAATGCACTTTTTCGTCCTACCGATGGAAATATCATACCCAGGATGAAGAGCCCTAGTAATGGTCCTTCTACTACACTACGAATGCTTACAGATATTTCGAAAATCGTCCCGAGATGTTGAACTAAAAATGCCATGGCCATGCTTATTACACCTACTAATACTGAAATTATCTGAAATGGAGAAATTATCAGTGTATATATGTAGCTTTATTCAACGCATTGAACACATTATTATAATGATTATTTATGGATTAATTAAGAAATAACTATTTTTATACACGTTGAAAAAAGTAAAATAATAAAGAATTACAAGATAGATGAATTCAATGAATGCGTATAAGTTAAATTAAAGGCTTAATTTAAAAGATATTAAAAAAAGTGTGTTTACTGTTATTTAATTAGGTTGTTGACCGTCATTATAAATCCTTTCTTCATTATATCGTACAATTACCTCGTTAGTATACAATTTTGTTTTTCACAACAGTCATTTTTATTCATTTAATTTCTATTTAAACATTCCAAAATATTCCATAAACACATAACGTTTACATTGATAATTTAGAATATTAATATGTAAAAACTAAAAACTAAAAAGTAATAAAACTTAATAATCAATTTAAACGTTATACCTTCATAATGGTCGTTGCTCTAACTTCTTTATTTGTGCTCTCAGGAATCCACTGGTCTATGAAATCATCGTAAATCGTACCCGCAAGCGTGTTCAAAGCGGCACTCATAGTCGAAAGGGCACAGCTTACCAGTCCAGCGAGAAAAACGCCTGGAAGACCAGAGAGATGTCCCGCTATATCCATCACGTAATACGGGAGAATTTGATCGCTTCGTTTGACAATCTTAATAGAGAAAAATTATTATTCAATTTTTGTGATAATAAAGATAAATAATAAATTGTATTATACCGATAATAAAGTATAGCGACGATATAACTGAAAAATTTAATAACTTACTTTAGCTCGAAGGGGATCGCAATCGCTGTACCATGCATACATAGTTAATCCAGTTAATGCACAAATCATTTTCATAACGATCAAGCCAATAGCTAATAATAACAGTGCCCTAGAAATAAATATTTAAAGTCAAAAATTTGTTAACTTATAATATCGTATGTCAATACAATTAGTAGTTCATTACTTTTTGACATTTCTTTCTTTAGAAATAGATAAAAATCTTTGGACGCAGTTTTGACTGACACCTATGTGGGTAAGGAACATGGTGGTATAACTTATGGACATTCCCCAAAATGTCTTTCTAACGTAAAGGCTTGGATCCATGCTGTGAAAAATGCATCACCATCTATCACCTTTAGGTAATTATTACATTCGCGATACGTATAATGTAAATAGTTGATTGATAACTCACACGAATATTTCTGTACGATTTCCTTGACTCGCGATATTCCAAACTTGAGAAAATCCACCCGCTGTATGAACACCGATTAAGAAAACTCCGACGAGACCTCCCATGGTAAATATAAATTGTATCGTATCCGTCCATATCACAGCTTTAACTCCACCCTGAATGCATTGTTATTTTATTTATCTGTTGTTTATAAAACCGATTTGTAATTAAGGACAAATTTATATCACCAAAATTAGTATATTATTTGTTATTATACTGATTTACTAGTACACATTCATCGTTTAATTCACATATCCAACATTTTTTACTTTCTTACTGTTGCAGGAGGTTAAATGTACGATTAAGAATTAAATAGTGCAACAATGTAATTAATGGCGTTAAAATAAATTTTAATGAAAAAGTAATTATCAGTGGTTATGGAATGAAAAGAAAAATGATTGACGCAAAGACGTTATATCTAAAATGAGGAAATATTAGTGATAAAGTGTAACGCGACAAGAATGTGGTATGCTCGATTGTAGAAAGGTTTGAGGAGAGATTCAGTTAACGCTTACTAGACTTGTATA
Organism: Theocolax elegans; assembly: GCA_026168455.1. Classification (NCBI taxonomy): domain Eukaryota; kingdom Metazoa; phylum Arthropoda; class Insecta; order Hymenoptera; family Cerocephalidae; genus Theocolax; species Theocolax elegans. The sequence goes on along the minus strand of CM047429.1, from coordinate 44,160,348 downwards.
TACGATGCAAATGGAGCAGATCACAGGGATGATGATGTAGAGGCTATAACCTGTCACTTGCGAGAATGCCAGAGCTGGTACGTACACGACTAAGGGTATGTACATGACTAAAGAGATGATGTACATCAACGAGGCCATTGTCCTAATTTTCCGAGAAAATCGAACCTCCAGATATTCGTATGTACTCGCTAATTGAAGTTTGTAAAATACTGGTAAGAATATGTACGTGCTTATTAGGCACGATATAACGATCGTGAATACAATAAGGAAGTATGCTGAACCATGCTGATACACTTCCGTAGGTACACCCAAAAGTGTGATTCCAGACACGTGCCTATATTTTTTACCATATATATTATTATGCTTCGTACATTTACGTATTACTATATTTAAATTGAAAATTTTGTATTTTTTGTATTTCATTTTTAAAAGGCTTTATAATAATATTTTAGTAGTTAATCTCTATGCGATCATTTCGATCATAAGAAAGGTAAAAACGTAATAAATCTTTATTTTAACTGAGAAATTACCGTTTATAGATGAGTTATTGTTGTTGTTAATCAACTTTTAATTTTTTAATTAAAATAATTGAATTAAAATAATCTTTAAAAATCATTATTATTGAAATAATATTGAGTAATTAAATACTGACCCTGCTAACATACTCGTTGCTACAGGAACATATTTCATAGTTTTACCACCAAATAAATATTCCGAAGTACTGTTTTGCTTACTGAAGAATCCAAAATATAATCCAATAATAAGGCTTAATGATATTAAACTTCCAAATAAAGAATAATCAACTACTCCCAATGTCAATTCTTGAAATTGTGACATTAATCTCGTCCCATTTACAACCATTTTGAGAAATTACGTAAACGATTCAAAACATAAATACATAAGTAAATAAATAAATAAATACATAAAAAACGATGCGATTAAATGAATAAAATTTAAAATAACGTTACGAAGAGTTTCACACTATGATGTTATAATGTACAGAGAGCTAAGGAAGAACTGATAGGTATAATTCAGCTCAGATAAAATGGTTTCACCGGAGTGGAGATTTCCAGCAATTCGTCGACTGATTTGAGGGGTGTCAAGGGAAAATTTATAACCATCAGACAAGAAGTTGTGTTTGCTCAATGAGATTTTGTTTTTAATTCATACAGTTAAACGCCAAAGGCGTACATATACAAAGGTATCAAATACTTAAATTAAACAGTAATATATTTACAAACGAATGTCGCAATATAATCATTAAAATCATTATTTACAAATTATGGTACAAAATGTGATTATTATTCTAATTTTATTTTTAAGTAAATTACATCACGATTTTAGTTTAGATACGCATTCAAAATTGTCAGATTTTATTATTGATGAGTGATACTTATAGGTTGCTTAATTAACGTTTCACTTAATATTCGCTATGTTTAACGTTGACAGTTGCGCACAAAAAATGAAACAGTTGTGTCATTCGGACGACTGTTGCTTATCTATTACTTTAATATAATTATATTTTTTATTGAATTTCATGTTTGATGCCTAATCATCTATACGTACTTATTATTTTAAATCGTGATGTATATTAAATTAAATTAAAACTTTGTGTTGTAATCAGCGAAAAAGATTAATGAACGAAATAAAAAATCATTGTTAATCGAATTTTGAACGCATTTGTCAATCAAAAATGTGCAGACAATCTCGCATAAAATTTTCCATCGTTGCTCGCGATAAAATTAGAATAATAATCATCACAAACGTAATATTTAGATATGTAAGTGTACAATTATAGAAAATCTTAGGAGCTAATCGGTGCGTATTGTATTATATATATACATATTACAATATGTAGCGTAGATTGCGAGCAAAGCTCACTCGTCGGCTAAACTTATTTCTAATTCACTGGAGTTCGCATCCCATGACTGAGCATTCGAGCAGCTCTAGTCGCCCCCATACAGAGTCCTAAGCTAAAACGTTAATCTTAATCTAAGCAGCATTTTAAAGTCTAAGATTTCTTAGGTACGTATCTAAGGTGTCTATCTCATATACGCATAACTATATGTATAAGGTCACTGAACGATCGTATAGAACTCCGATCGATTTAGATCTTTCTTTCGGTGTATAAAAACTCTCTCTTTCTCGCGCGCTCTTTCTCGTGTTGTGTGTATATATACACGAGGCGACGTAATTTTTAGTATTTACAAGTGTGCGCGCAAGAATCGTCGGCATCGGGAGGGCAGATCAAAGCCGGTACAACGGCGCCCGGCTCTTTTTCTCTTTCATTTTTTTTTCCTTATACCTTCGTTCGGTCTCCCCTTTTTTCCACTCTCGACGTTACTTAAGCCTAAAAGATCACTGGTTGGCGTTCGTCCCTGATTCGAGTCTGGTTTTAAAAACTAGTTCTAATCTATGGTCTAGGCCACTATACAACTAGTGCCACTGAGACATGGCATATTTACATATTTACAGAATATATTATTTATACCTATATATCTCTGTATCTGCATATACGGTATGACAAAATTATCACGAGCTCGCGTTGAAATGTAATAACTGACATTTCGACAGTAACTAAGTGAAATTGTTAATAGCGTCAAAGTCCGCTTGAATATTCACGAATCGTAATTAAAGATTATCGATTTTCTTTTACATCGGCTATATATGTATATATATATATATATATATATATATATAAATCCTCGTATAGCGCTCTCTTTGAAGTTGCTTTAAAGTCGGCGATTTACTGAGAAAGACTTGTGGTGTTACATTCAATTTGTTAACGTCCGATTTCGCGGAGATTAGCTAAATTATTTTCGAGTCTAGATCATAATCCAATACTTGGATTTCAAATCTTTCAAAATTATGCGAATACTTTTATATGTTGAAATTTTCGTTAAACGAAATATTATATGAATGCTTTTACTAAAAAGTGTTATTATTTGTTTATTATATAATTTGATTTTAGCATTATAACCAGAAAACAAACGTTAACACAATATGTGTAGACAAATATTTATAAAAATATGTTAAAATTTAACAGCTAAAGAAGGTACGGTATTCAAAATTTGCCTTTGTATATACACTGAATATTTACATATTTATAGTATTTCCATCTATGAATCAGTTATAAATATTTTTAATGTGTTGCATCACGACACAGGTGTAACCAATTATTTTAACGAATCGTTGGATCTTTGCGATGAAAACAATAATAAAAAAAGAATCGAGTTACTCGTTGCTCAGTTAAATAAGAATATTTCACTAAAATTTAGAAGAAATCGTAGGTAACGTAACCGAAGAACATCGGCGCATCTTTATGTTTAGTCAGGTTAATTCAAGTGCTAGACTAATGGAAAGCAGTATTCACATACGAAGATGCATATATAATTTCACGTCTTTTGTCTCTCCTTGAAGCCACGAAAGAATTAACAAACACATAATCCAACGAAAGTGCGCACAGTGAATGCTCATCGTGTGACGCAAGCACCGAACCACATGATGACCAGCTGGCAGGCCATTATAGCGCCAACCCCCAAGCCAGCTAAGCTTCTTGCCGAGTTAAACAGAATACCGAATCTCAGTCCCACGCTTCGTCTAAGATGAGATCTGAGCAACGGATTCTTCATACTCGTAGGGCCACACTGTAGTAAAGGAGCGTCCCACAAGCTCTTGTCTCTGGCGCCTAAAAGTAGGGTATACTGCCCATACCAATCGACGCTAATTCTCGCTCTCAAGCCTAAAGTCGACGGGGCGTCGAGGGAGTGAGGTACGCAGCTGGATGGCCAGCTGGATAGTCGCGAAGTTTTCGGTGCGCTTCCCTCGGTGAGCGCTGCACCGCATCGTCTAGCCAACGCAGCGTCACCAGCGATCAGAAGGCTCTCTGCTACGTGGAGGTCGAGTTCGGTAGTCCCTGTGGGCGTTGGCGATTGAAGTGGCTTCTTGGTGGTCTCCTCCCTGCGTTGATTACCGCGCAACATTGCCGCAAACGATTCAGCCATCGACGGCTGGGCACTTTGTAACAAGTGCCGGTAGTAATCCACTTCGTCCAAGCTGCGCTTCCGTCTGCTCGACATCGCGTTGTCCTCTATCTCGTCTAGGCTCTCGGTAGATTTGACCTGGGTTTCTTCAATATTTTCTTCGCGTTTCACGCCAACGTCTATCTTCTTAGATGCTTTGGCTTCTTTTATCTCATCCGAAGTGGGTAACATCGATTGGGAATGTTTCTTGCTCTTCGTCGGAGCGTAGATATCGAAGAGGTCCTTCGCCAGTTCCGGTGTCATCCACTCGGCCAATTCTTTCTTTCCACGGTCGGTGGCTTTTTTCTTTCCTGACTTTGTACCTTCGACTTGCCTCTTGGCTCTAGCGAGTACTTCGTGCTCCACCAGATCATCGTCAATTGCATTGTGCCGACGATGTCTTCGAGCGCGTTGCACGTAGCTGCCAGCTGCGGTGATGCTGTACAAGAAGTTTGTGCACCGTGGATCGCTAAAGTAATCCCATCGCCCAGTCCACAACTTGTCACCCCCGTAGACGCGCAATTGTCTCCGTAACCAAACACCCCCGTGGTGGCTTTCGCACGAGGGGCTGATCCACGAGCCACCTAGCAACGCTGGTAGAGCTACTACCTCGTGTAGAAGAGGTGGACTGTTTTCTGTACCTCTAGATATCGCTCCACAAATTGGACAATTGTGAATCTGTAAAATAAATAATACATTTTCATTTTCATTTCTTGATCTCGAAGAAAAATTAATAGTTGACTAAAATATCTTTTAATTGTGAATCTCGATAATAAATAGCTATACATTACGATTACATTAATTCTGTGAAATATTGTTCACGTTAATTATCTAAATAAATTAAGGAATACTTTAAACAAATGTAAAATATTTAAAATATTGTTTGGATGAATAGCTAATCGTGCATCAATTGTGAGAAAGCAATTAATAATGTATAACGGAATCTAGGAATTGAGTGATTGATGATCTTTTTTTTAAATAGTAACCTATTGTTCTTTCACCTGAAGATGATTATCAGTTTCAAGATTAGATGTGTATTTGAGAGCATACCAATGATACGATAAAATCAGAAAGTTCACGAGTCACTTTGACTACTGAATGAATTATGTGTTATCGTATCATATATCCAATCAATTTTAATCTGTATATTACATATGGCTCATGCATAAATTGTTGTTGACTTCTGGATCAGTACATTTTTTATTCATTTAAAGGAGAAGAGGGTTCTTATTTTTATAAGTACTTTCATTGATCTAATTATTAATACAAAGTATCATAGAAAATTAGGAAACTTTAATATAAATAACAAAAAAGTGACAAGTTAATTTTTATTGAAACGGTCAGTCATATTTAGAACGGTGGGCATGAGGCCAATTTGTTTTGCCGTTACCTCCGTCGGAAAAGCCCATCTGTGGCATCGACCGTAAAAACACGAAAAATCGTATAGCGTAACATTGCAATGCCACATCGACGCAGACAGTTTAGTGTTGCCGCAGAAAAAACAGTAGTTTTTCCTGATACACGGAGATGAATTCCGTGTAAAAAAATGAACATATGGACTGTTAAAACTAAACAAGAGGTTTTTCGGATGCTCGCAGTAAGACATCGTCACGGCGACTATACCATCTGGGCTTTTCCGCACTAACGGAAACCAGCAGGCTTAAATCAATATTGTTCCAAACTATCGAACTAATCCCATAATTTACTTTTAAGAGATAATCAAGAGCATTAGGTGCAGTTTATCCAAGATACTTGTATATTGCATTTAAAAATTTTCGTTTCCTTGCTTATCATAAAGAAATACATGGTTTAAGTGAGTATTATTAGATATAATACAATAATATAATGCTGTTGATTAAATATTAATAGGTAAATATTGATGTGCATTATTAAGCGAATATAATCGATGGATAAATTGTGTGTGAAAGAATAAGGAAAAAAATACTTACAGTATCTGTTCTAAGAAGCGCAGTTGGTTGAAGTGAAGTTGGCCTGTGCGATCGTTTGGAAGCTTGATCAGGTGGCAAACTACCAAGGAACAATTCGATTCGCGGTCTCTCGCTGTATCCTAAACTAGCAGACCTAAAACCTGTCGGTCGGCGTTGCACGCGGATCAATCGAAGCTCATCAAAGTCGATGCCAAGAGGAGCAAGACAATCAACGCTCTTGGCGCGTGCACCGATACCTCCGCTAGAAATCGTTCCTTGATGGCCCTGAAGCGAATTGTACCTGGGTCCTTGCCACGTGAGCGAGCCTCCAGGTCCGAAACGTTCGGGTGCACGCTCGTAAATCAGTTGAGATACGTAAGGTCGCCAGCGGGACTGTGGCCCGCACGACACGTTTACGCGGTGGCCCAATTTGTGAGCGACCTGTTGGCAAAAATGAAGGTGCCGCTTGATTCTCGAGATTCTTTAGACTTGTATCTTTTCAGATGGAATTCTTTTCCTAGCTTTAGTGTATTTCTTATTCAACTTTTTACATCCTAAGAATTAGCAGTAGCATTAACAGATTATATTTCTAATGCAGTTTGCGCGACAAATAAGTACACAGTGATGTACCACTGTGAACAATTGCGAACTATAATGTCTCACTAGTTTGCGAACTAAATTTATCGTTGCGACAGCCCGAACTTACCTGAAAATTTATCTTTCGATATTTGTTTAAGGTAAGTTTAGGAATTAACTGCGTGAGTGTTCAAACAATCATTAATATTTTTTCTCTATTGTTTATCTATTTACCAGGTTAAAAACGATAAATTTTTAGTTCAACATTTTATGTAAAATTTAACGTCAAAACTATTTATTTGCTTGTCATAATTAACATCCACGATATACGTACGAAAAGAAATTAAAAAAAATGAAACACTTATCATCATTATAAAAATAATAACGATCAACCCGTAAAACAAACATAATTAAATGAATATTTACGTGTAGTCATTAAAATGATGAAATTGTTGCAGAATTGTGTGCAATAGAAAGAGATAGCAATAGGGTAAACTTGCGTGGATTATTGAGAGAAGAATCTTACCTGTCGATTAAGCGGGGAGACGTGCACAGTGTCTAACTGATATCGCGTCTCAGTGGCGCCCGGTGTCACGACGGAATTACCAAGGATTTTGATAACGCCTCGGGCTGTTACCGTATGAGTTGCGATGCTACAAGATTCTTCGGCGTAGTAGTGACGCATCAGTAAGAAAGTTCCGTTCTCAAAGAACGTGTACTTCCTTATCACGAATTCGGGACCCGCCCGGATTTCGCACCTGCAAAAGATAATCAAACGATCGTGTTTAATTATATATACCTATTTGATTTGACGTTTCGTGTAATATTTTATTAACAGTGATATTCTATTTAATGTTGGAACGTGCGACTGCAGTTGTCAATTTAATTTCAGGTTTTTCCAGATTTTATAAATAAGTGTATAGTTTTTAGGAAATTCGTTAATCATGATATTTTATTATATTGGGAATTACTTATTAAGTAAGTAAGTATAGAAGTTTTTTGTTAATTGGATAAAGGACATTTCATTTTCAATGTAGACATAAATCAAAATAAATTAACGAAAATATATGTGTATGTTAGGTACATACTATAGCTTGAAATATATAAAAAAGTTAAAATTCCTAACACATCAATTAAAAGACATAAATTAAACGCGTTTATAAAGAAATCTATATAGTAAGCGTATCCCAGATTCATCAAGAGAACCTTGTTTATCATTACGATTATGTCCTATACAATTTGAAGGATAAATAAATTCCAGTTCAATTAATTCAGAATCAAACGACCAGAAAAAAGAAAAAGTCGTATCTCGTAACGAGCTAAGCTCCACATTCAAAGGAGACGAAAGATTTTTACGTCACTGATTTCCACGGCTAATCCATACGCTGAATAGCGGAGAAGAAAACGATTCCAAATAAAACTCAAGCTAAGAATCTAAGGAAGAAAAAAAAATCATCGATCATGCTTTTGCGTCTCCTCCCTCCGTCGTCGAGAAACGCGACACGTCGGAAAAACAGATATATTTTTTCGTTCTCTCTCTCTCTCTCTCCCTCTCTCTCTTTCGGAGAGAAAACGCATAAGGCGGCTTGAGATTAAAAGCGGCAGGTCTCTCCGACGTCGCCCCGAGGGGCCAACATTGTTCGGTGTCTCGTATTTAGCGCGGCGAGAAAACGCGCTTTTCGGGGAAGAACTTTTCCCTCTCTTTTTCACTGCCCTTGTCGGTCGACGAAACTCGTAGGTTTGGGTGTATCTATATATACGTATGTACTAACTACACGAAGAGGGACCAAGTCTGTGCGGTGTCAAAGAGCGCATTGTGCAGCGACGCTTTGGTTTTCTCAGTCAGCGCTCCTAGTTTGTGAGACGAAGACGGAAAATGGATTGTACGAGTAAGAGAGAGAGAGAGAGAGAGAGCGAGTGAGAAGGCGACGGAGGACTGTGTAGGAAAAAGGAAAAAGGGACGCAACGTCCTTCTCTTTATACCTGGACCAGCTGAGCCGTTCTCTCTCGATTCAAAGCCTTCGCTTTATACATAGGAAGAGAGAGTTTCGAAATCGTTTTCGTAGAGAACGAAATAACCTAGAGTATATACTTTATTCTTCATTTTTCAGAAAAATAATATAATTCCTTTTTTATTTAATTAACAAAGTAGATTCGGTTAAATATAAATGTGGTTTGAACAATAAAAAATAACAAACCAATCAATTATTATAGTTTATTTTTATCAATTACAATAATTATTAGGTTATATTTTCATTTTTACGAATTAACGTAGGAAATATTTATTTAAATTTACAACAATACTGCGTATACTATTCAAACAAATTTTGTATCTTTTTAGTAATTATATGGTAGATTAAAGCTGTATAACTGTAATTTACTCATTTTAAAGAACACTGCATTTTATTCGAATCTATCCATTAATTTTATTTGTAATTACAGATGTACCAGTCACTCCACTCCAAACCTGATCACTATAATTCGTTCAACTCAACCAAACTGACTTTTATATCGGGAAATTATTGTACATATATACAAATAATGAAAGAAAAGTTTTTTATCTACGGACTTTTAAATTCATGGTATACGATTTATAACACGTATATAATCGTAACAAAAATAAAGAATAGAAGATTAATAATTTTCATGAAAGGGCACTCTGGTTTTACTTTAAAAATCGGTGAAACTTCAGAGATAGGCTAAATAATACAAGAAAGAATAAGACAGAAAAGGGAATTAAAGAACGAAATGGGAAAAGAGCGGCAATCTCGAAGTAACCGTTTATCTTGACTGCAGATACACGTGTGTGTGTGTAATATATATATTTTATATATTATACGTGGAGGAAAAGTATATATATATATATATATATATATATATATATATATGTGTGTGTGTGTGTGTGTGTGTGAGAGAGAAAAAGAGATTGAGAAGAAGAGGGCCGAGTGAACGCGATGGTCCATTTATCTCGCCGCGTGATTTTCCAAAGTACCGAACGAGTCGCGTATATACATATATATATAGACACACGAGACGAATGTTCATTGTACAACGGTGCTAGTAAATCGACAGCAGATGCGAGAGAAATCTCGATTCTAATACCTCACATATATATGATCCTCCTTCATAAATAGCCCATTCAATTATCCCATTTTACTGTATAACGTTCCTTTCTTTTTTAGACGGGTGATGGCTCACTCGGTTCGAAAAACGCATCGACTTTTTTTTTCGACAAGTGACGCACGAGAGGCGCGACGATACCATTCAGGATTCGATGAGGTTGCGCCAGTCGTGGTGCGAATGAGAATGCCGCTTCGTTTTAATATTATTGTTTTCCAACGCGCGAACGAGTCGGCGCCGAGTACATTCGACGCGTCTCAACTGATAATAAGATCCACTGTACGTACATATGCGCATATGCGAGGTGTTTGTCGCGCACGCAAATTGCGTGTTTAAATCTTTAATCCATGCGCGATTCCACTGCGATTTCAAATTTTATTGCTTAAGCGTAATTGTTGTTCTTATCCTCGATAGTCAAGACTGATTGTATAGTATCGAGTTCATTTTTCACCTATTTTAACCAGTGATGTAACTTTATACAGTACTACTATTACGAATTATGTTGCTTGTATTCTTCCGAGTAGCTTCACCAGTGCGAAAAGAAAAAAGAAGTGTAAGTTTTTTTTTCCGTATGATACGCAAATAAAGCAAATGATTTCAATTAGGATCGATTTTACGCTAAGAATCAAACGAGATTTTTAACTATAGCCAAACCAAGAACCGAAAAATTAAAATCAACTGATTGCGATGCATGCTTAAATTAAAATTTACAATCGCGGATGATATTAAATGACAGTTTTATTGATGCATCCAATCTCGAAAGCAGAAAAGAGAAAGAATCTCCTTAATGGAAACCCTTGTAAAATCACTTTCAATTATTTAGGTGTCAATAACATTCTGGCAATATGTTTCAATTGAACGAATGTCAAGTGTCTATCTTTTTAATACTTACTCGTATCACTGTGCGGTTTACTTCTCGTTTCTTTTTCTTTCTTAAAACTGGTCGAATAGACGGTTCGATGAAACAATTTCTTACGAATTGTCGATTTGTAAATTAAATAAGATTTACATACACGTGAAGCTTATTCAAACAGTTTATAGTTTATAGTTTCTAACAATCTTTGTACAGAGTAAATAATAGAATGAACGTTCTTAAAAAAAGAAAAAGTATACTAAATATCTGCAAAATCAACATTAGTTTTACATCCTCCGAATATACGAATTATCGTAATTTATATTTATTTTGTAGCGTAAACCTGCGTATTCGTGAGATAATCGGGAATCGCGCGTGTGTACGCATAAAAGCGATAACGCAGAAAGCAATAAAACAAATATATAAACAGTGAGAATGTCGTAAAATGGGAGATGCAGAGGAGTAGAGGAGGATATGGACTTACTCTTGAGATATCCAAACGGCGTGAAGCCTAGAGGGTGACTCGTCGACAACGGTCGCCCGGTCTTCGTTGACGATCTCCCGGACTGCGAGATCGCATTGGTCATCGGTCACCTCGACTGAGTCCCACATCGCCAGAGCTCCGGTTCCTTAAAGACACAGAAAAGAGAAAAAGAAACATTAGAAACGTCAGGATCGTGCATCCTTTATCTGTTTTTCCATCTACACGAAAGGACCGAAGGTATAGGATAAAATAAAGGAATGCATAATCGCGCATAGCGTTCAGCTCGCCGGGATACTTCGGCCTCCTTCTGGGTTTCAAGTATACATGTATAAATGCGACTGGTTGAAGGAAGATGGATAGTGAGAAACACGCATAGAGAGATTGGGAGAAAAAGAGAGAGCGAGGAGGAAAAAGTGAGATTTACGTTTTGATTTCGATGGTTGGACACTTTATACGGGTACGTGGTTAATTTCTGCCTCGTTATAATAATAATGGTAACGAACGATCTGTACCTTCGACGTTATAAAGTACGAATCCTTGTATTTGTTGGCTGATGGTTATTCATTTCGTCTGTGATATACCACCGAGTACCGACCAGTTTTAGGAGACATTACGACTCATGAAATTTATCATTAATTTTTATTTACTTATATTTATTATTTATTGTACACTACTAACAATCGATAATTTTATATTGTCTGGTAGATTCGACATATTCAACGTGAATATTTATCGCACGTGCTTTTTTTACGTTAGCCTTGTTAAAAATGAATTGTCTCGATTGATTATTGTTGCCAGTTCGAAGACTGTTCGCGTAGATACGGTAAAATAGCTTTCACAGTAACTGTTGTAGGTGTACACACATCAATGGAAAGACAATGTAAATGAAAAAAAAAAATTGTCAATCAAGTGTGAGCGACAAATATTGTTCGAGGAATGTGAGTGTGGTGACGCATGAAATAAAATAATAGCAACCCGTTCGACCATAATTCAAAGTTCAACCAGAGGCACGAAAATCAAATGATTTTATTGTCCTAATATGTGTATAAGGAGAGTGATAGGTGGACCAAGTGAGCATAGGGTGGAGTATAGCTATACGAAGGGTAGATGTCGAGAAACAAACAAAAATAGAAAGGACGTCCTTGCATCCGCGAGGAAGGCTCACAGGTAAGAATTTTCGGGTAGAAGGCCCACCCGCTGAGCTACCGGGTGATTTAGGGCCCCGACGGGACTTGTACGTTCAGATAAATGCCCACCCCATATTGGATTATCTTGCTCGTCGCGATCCCGTAGGATATACCTGAATGCTCGCTCTCTCTCTCTCTCTCTCATTCGTTCGACGTGTGACTCGTCTTTTATTCATGCATAACCGTATACCTGACGACTTTTCGCAGATTTGCATTTTTCCGGAATCGGGAAATCCCCTTTCGGATGTAGGTGAGATTTTCGTGCGGTGAAAAGAGACAGAGAAAAAAGGTGAGGTATTTTTATATGGGGAGATGTCGCGATACTCGCTGTGTGTATACCGTGGATAATCAATTTTCTCTCGTTTCAGGTGCGTCCCTCGTAAAGCCTTTGACAGTGCAGGATGAGTTTTGACTTTTTACGATTGGTTAAAGGTTAAAAAGACTTGGTGAAATCAACTGTTTCCTTGTTACGTGTATTGGATTGAGTTTTACACGTGCAAAGATATTGTAAAAGATACTTTTAGAATAATTATCATTAGCTCAAAATTTATATTACGCGACAGTTTTCAGATGAGAATAGCAAAAGAAGATGGAACATGTTCGTAAATCAAACTCACTTAATTGCAACAAAAATTAATAGCATTTATTATTAAACATACTGGAAAATACTTTAAGAAATGAACAATACAAATAGGAAAATCAGACTATATATAACAGAAATACATTCTCCTAGTACGTGAATCAAACCTTCTTTAACCCCTGCTTTTTTTTGCTCCCCACGAGTTTTCGCTTAGCAAATCATTGATCCTTTTGAAATTATTTTCTTTTAATAGCTTTCGTATTGAATTAACGGATTGTGATTGTAGTGAAGCGAGAAATATCGAGATTGATCGAAGGTTTTTTTGTCTACCTCTTGTAAGGGACTTTACCGGTATAAAATACGGACAAAGCCCAGAACAACGGTATTAGTGGATCTGAAAAACCGCATTGTTTGGATAAAAAAAATACACCCGTGAATACGTGCATCCTTAGGTTTCTCGTAAGGGATTTTCACCTAAGAAAATAAGGAATTGTCCAAGTGTAATTGCGCGTTACATTTCAAAATGTATAAAAGAGAATGCGATTTGGGGAGGGAAGAAAAAAAATAGTGAGTTTCATTTATCCATTATTTACATTGGAGATATATATATATATACAAAAGAAGTTACCGAAACTAAATTTCTAATTTATTCGACTATAATATAAGCTTCGTTACCATGTAATCATAGGACTAAATGATCGTAAAAAAATATTATTCTACATCCTATCGTAACATTTCCTTAGGTCGTTATTTTTCGTACGTGCACCACTTAGACAGTTAAATATTAATTATTTAATTTAAAATCTTAAATATTTAACATTATATATGATTCATGATAAAATACACTTTTGGTATAATTAAATCGATCTTAATAAATTTTAAAATGTAGAGTTTAAATATAGATTTATATTTATTATATTCAAAAGTAATATGACTTTACGTTGCCTATATAAAATAATCTAATCCATAACTGAACAAATTGTATATTTATTATGATCAATAATTTTACAAATGATTTACAACAACTACCGAAAAAAAACTTTAAGCCAGATACTCGAGAGCTAAAAAAAGTGTGTTAAAAAATCGTGAAAGCGGCCTACTGCTTGTTAACAAAATCCATCGCACAATTGACAGGGACTGCTAAACGGAGCAACATTTTACACCAAGGACCTCGTAATCGAGCTCTTATTTTCTCGAGAGCTATAACTAAAAAAAAGATATGAAAAAGGAACCCTCAAGACTAAGCAAACTTAAGAATTGCAGTCTTTATAGGCTTCCCAAAAGTTCTCGTATTTAAGAAACTGCGCGTGGTCCACATAAGCTTAAAGCACATCTTTGAAATTTCGCTCTCAAGTGTCGGTTATGGGTCCACATACGACATATGCTCGATGCGTCTCGAAGTCCATATGGCGAGTGTAGAGTGTCGCGTATTATAGGAATGCCAAAAAAACTCGACGGCGCCCGCGCGAGATTTAATAGCCAAGTGTCGTATGCCTTTTGCGTTTCTGGAATTACGCCGATGTGGGCGGACGGTTTTTGCAGTTGAGGATTGGGGAGGAACCGTAACGGGTTGTGCCCCACGCTTTTTTTCTGTCAACTTTGGTGTCGAAGGAAGGTCGAGTATACACATTTTTAGGCGTTGGAGCGTTTCTTTTCATTTCGGTGAATTTTAGTTTTCAAATCTTTTACTTATATATGTATACTAAAGCATTCATTTTAATTATCGTTTACTCAGCATTTGATAAGGATAATTTTCGATTATATGACTATTCAATGGTACCAAATATTGGCGTAATCAAAATATTATGAATTTAAATATTATTTATACCTTTTAATAATTGATTTACGTAAAAGTTTAAGAAAAGTACATTGAGACACTATTTTTATTCAATATTTTTTTAATGATATGCCACTGTTTATATATAATTTTGTTTATCGCAAGAGAAAACAATTGATTAAAATAATGCTTGATCACTTGTAAAATAATAAATCATATTCATAGTAATGTGAAAACTTCTGATTTTCGAAGAAACTTTCACACGAAAATTCCGCAGATACGTCTAATCAAATGCGTCGTAAACTATACATGAGAAAGGATGACAAGCATCTCCGCCTATAAAAACGATGACAATCTCAAGATCGACAGATTCATAGAAAAATCACGAAATTTTCGAGGTCCATAAATACAAAATTAAAATTCAGCAGAGTCGCGCGCGTAAGTAAAAAAAAATAAAAAAATAATAAGAAGCCGGCGCAGATCGACCTCGAGATTACCAGGAGAAGAATCCACGAGACAAAAAGCATAAAATCGACGCGAGTATAAAACAGCTTGAAAAAAAAGAGTAACAAGTGATAATCCTCTGCGGCGGCATTGCGCGCGCGCGAACTGATAGCAGCTTGAATTACGAGCTTGCGGCGCTTAAAGGAACCGCGAAAGGATATAACGAATTTCAAAGGAATAACAGAGAAAAGATCTAGCGATAAGAAAATAATTTTCTGGTATTTTCTTCCCACGAGTCTTTAATATTCGATCGCACGTTTCTATACAAGTATTTCCTTTACTCTGACTAACTTTTCCGGCTTGGTCGTTTTATTCCTGATGTGCACGCGGTGGATGTGTCTAATGGATTAGGAATGCGTGTAATTTCGTTAGAAACGTTCGTTTAGTATGTTATTCTCGTGCATGGTTATAACCCTCCACTCATCTCGAATTTTAAGGTACTAAATTAGTTAGTATATTTATATACGGAATAGCAAATCGAATTAAATATTTTATAGTGCAGAATAAACAAAAAACAATGATTGTTTCATTAGTAAACTTTATAGCAAGAAAAACAAATGTTTGTTATTTGAAAATTGAAAATGAAAATGATTATCCTCCTCTGGTCATAGATAAAGAGTATCGCCTCTATGGAGTATTTTGTATCTGATGCACCAATCTACAAGTATCTCCACATCGGTTCTACCGAATTCCTTATTCTCTTTTTCTTTTTCTCTTGGTTTTCTCCATTGTGTGTTCGTTGCACGGTAGCGTCCGCCTTATTGCTATGGTTTCGATTGATATTCAAGCGCGGTCGAGAAACGCGTGAAGTTATGCACGATCGCGCGACTTGTAGGGTATGTGCGGTGCACGTGCACGAGGGAAGCCCGATTTATAGATACGGACTGCCGACCCTTGGCTTATCTACATTTTGCCAAATCGATCGACACGATCTCTCTCCTCTTTGGTATGTGATTTAGGTATTTACGATACATGCATATTATTTTGGACTCTTCATTCATACATTTTAACAAGTTAGTTTGGGGATATATTCCGAATAATTTTAAATCATTTTCGAGTACACATCTATACGCGATCAAAATGTTTACTTTTCAAATAATCTAAATAAGTCGAAAACTAATGAAAAGATAATAAATAATGACTTGAATGAACACTATTGATTAAGAAATATTGTTTATTCACACGGTTTTATACTATTTTATAAGCACACCTTATTTCTCTTTTTTTAAAACCTCGAAAAAATTCACGACGCAAATATCATCACGTGCAGGGGAATTTGATATCCTGTTAAATACAAAACCATGGAAACCTCTGAGGCTAGGAATGAGTGTCGATAATGAATGAAACTCACCGAAAAAGCACAATATAAGTATGATTCGGTCCATGATTCCAGCAATCGTGTCTTCGGTACGACGTTGAAATCCGTTATAACGAAGAGTCCAAGTAAACTATTATAATACACCGGAATAAACAATGACGAGAAAGTCAAATGGTCGTGTTCAAATCAACGTTGTCGGCACCAGTCATCTTCGTGCCGCTTTAGTAATATATAAACGCCGTTATAAGTGTACTAAAAACAGTGTGGTTCGAATAAGCGCGCGGTTCAAAGTCAGCCGCCGCGACTCGGTCCTTCCACCACCACGATCACCATACGACTCGTCCCTCGGGCGTACTACCCTCAGGCCTTTATAGCCTCCTTCCCCCTCCCCACCGGTACACTAATATTTCCTCTCTCTCTCTCTCTTTCTCTTTCTCTTTCTCTTTCTCTTTCTCTTTCTCTTTCTCTTTCTTTCCCGTTTGTTAGTCGTCTGGACCCGAAAACCGAGAGTTTCTTTCGTCGTGTATACACGCTCTCTCTCTCTTTCTCTCTCCTTCCCTACCAGCTGAGCGAGAGAGACAACGAGCATATGTTTGGATCCTGCTGCGAGGGTTCCACGCGCGCGCTTCTTTAGATTTATGTAACATCCCCCACCTATGTACATATGCGATTCGTGAATTTTGAATTTTTATACTTCGAACCCGCGTGGTTTGTTGGCTTATACGCTTGTTTGTATCTTACTTTAATTTTTTTATTTGCTTTGGATTATGACGGCTTATATATATATATATATATATACACATCCACGTGCGCATACATACAAAGAACGTTGAAATATATTGCGGGGGATCCGAAGCATGTACGAATTTATTTCCCTATTTTTCCGACCGTGAGATACTTTTGCGAGATAAGAGATACGAGTAGTTTTGTGTATAGGCAGATCTCTGCTTTTCTATAATACTCATTTTACTTGTTTTTTCCTTGCTATGTATATTCACACACGTTTCTGTGTATATGTAGTTTTTGGGTCAAGAAGGTTTCGTGAATCAAACCTATATATTTTGTTATACGTTCATTAAGTCGATTTAATAGTTTGATATTTAATTTCGTAGCCTAACACTTGTACGCAGGTAGTTCGTATCAAATATTCTGTTTTTCGTTCTTTTTATAAGAATTTATTTACTAATTGTATAATCATATTTTTATAATTTTATACATTTATGTAATATAATGTTTTATTAAATCAAATATTATCTTACGCATAAAAATATATAATTAATTTTACAGATACGATATAGAAAATTTAATATTCGTATAGGTTGGAATTTATTTTTTGATTTTTGATGAACAAACCATGTAATTTGTTATATGACGATGTGACATTGGAAGTCCTGAATTCTCATCGGACTATACCTTTATTATAAATCTTTATTATACAAAGGTATAACCTGATCAGGATGCACGACTTCCATCGAAACGACGCTAGTTAAAAAATTATATGGTTTGATCATCAAAATTAAAAAAAGACATCCCTCTCTTTAACTCAATTGTGCAAACGAAAATATCGAAATTCATAATATTAATTACAACTTTCAAGAAAATCTCATAAGCACATCTAAAAAAATGAGTGACATTTTCTGTTCACAGTGGACTATCTGGGGAGTATACTTTCATTTTTTTTAACTTTTATCAATACATATAAGCGATATAAAGTTGAAGCTACTTGCATTTATATTATATAATTAATTTATGCATGCCTCCACGGAAAAAATGTAATGAATTTAATGAAATATTTAAATGAATATATTTCATAAAAATTGAACTGAAATTAATATGTGTTATAACTGAAACGTGCTTTGCTTTAAATACAATTTATTTGATTAAATTGAACGTATAATTGTTTTAAATGAATATTTTGTTGAATATATTGAATTAAATATTTCAGCGAATATATTCAATATCTTTTGTGCTTAAAACTCTGACTTCATATAATGATATTTTACAAATATGGATTCGTATAAATATATTAAATCACAAAATTATTTATGTTTCCTTCATTTAATCTCATTGTTCAATTGCATAAAATTTGTATACGTGTGAATTAAAAAAATTAGTCTGTTTTTAAAATTGTGTTTCGAAAATTCGTTGTAGATTATAAATAATTATATGAGTCGAATAGTAAAATAGAAATCGAAGAGTATCGACCTATATGTATATATATATATATATATATATATATATATTCGCTATAGCGAAAACGATGTATGGGACAAAAATGAATACAACTAAACCAAAGAGCAATATTAGTATCACATTGAATTGGAAGAAAATGAAGATTGCGATCAACCGTAAAAAAGTCAAGAGGTAAATAAAAGGGAGCAGGAAGAATCCGCATGAAACATGAGCTATTGAGCTTGCAAGAAGTGTATGAGACGAATGTAAAAGTATTCGGTGCCCGATCTCTCTTCTTTTCTGAGAGTTGAGGATGCAGCATCGCAGGTTCCCGGCTGTGAGGAAGCCGCGCACATCCTCGCGTTTAGATTTATACATATACGACCCCCGTTGTCTTTTCCCTTTTCCTCTCTGAAAAGCAAAGGCGTCTGGAAGAATCTATTTTTCTCTTGGAGTCTCTTCTGCCACGTTTGCGCGACCTCGACCTCTAGGCCACGGGGGAAGGAAAAGGACCTTACAAGCTTCCGTCACGAAAGTCCCTTTCGACGTCGGCGGTCCTTACCTGCTATGCTCGACGTCGAGCGTTTCGCGATCACCGAGCCAGATACCAACACAGTAGTTTTTTCCTTGGTTGGCTTTTGTTTTTGTGCCCTCGCATCGATCCTAAACTCTGATTATACACAGTGGTAATGGATGACGAGTTCGAAGTTCGAAGGTTGATGCTGTACGCGTTATCTCTCATTTTTATTTAAAGGAAGAGACCGGGACTTCCGATGGAGTATTTGAAATATTTTAATGCTCCGCTTGCGGCTTATCTTGTGGAATTTAGATGGTTGCTTTTTTCTAAAGTGTATATATAGGTATATAAATCCTAAGCCGAGACTCATCGAAATACGAATGGATGTTATCCTTAGCTTAGTTTTTCTCAAGGAACTGTTTACTTAGTGCTACATCGTTGTTCAATTTGTTAAATGGATTTGGGTTTTGGTACTTATACGAATCGGGTGACGTTTAATTCGTGCAGGCTTGCCGAGATATTCAGGATTCCTTTTTATATTAATAGGTCGCGACGAGTAAAGTGAAACCATGCTTAAATAGCTATGTATTTAGAAGACAGAACTACAAACATTTCCAAATGATTATTATTTCATAAATTTATTAATGTCTCAGTTATTTAAAATTGTACAAACTATTATACTTTATTATAGTAATATCTATTAGATATATTTTTATAACTAAATTTACATATAACTTTTTTACTTTTAATGTTAACCAATAAAAAATATTTTAAAAATAGAATATTGAAAGAAACAGATAAAAAAGCAATGAGCTGTTTTAGAGTGAGCTTACAGTTATAGTATAATTTGCATATATATTTGAAATGTAAAAAGTTGTTGTAATCGATAATTTACAGAACTACAAATATATGACACTTTCAGTTTACTTATAGAATTGAAATATTTATATAATTATAAATACTCATTGTATTTTTGTACATGGGTAAAAAATATAAAAAAACTACGATTAAGTCAATGATCTAATGAATATAAGATGGTCTTATTACAAAAGAGTAAATAATTTTCATTTGTGATTTCTATGAATTTTATAAAAAGAGTAGTTTAAATGACCGTAGAATGTGGTACGTAGTTTGGACAATAAACTTTGCAAACGTTTAGTTATATCCATTTTAATTGTTAACCTAAAAAATCCTATTTGTGAAATAAAAGGAGTAAAACTATAGAATGAAAAAGAAGTGCAAAATTGACGATTGATCGAGACGTTTAAAAGTATTGAATAAACATCAATCGAGGAAAATCTGAAAGGTTCTCGTTTGAAATCAATATTTTGAATTCTAAAATCCTCTCGAGCATCATCCAGAAGCAAGAAAAATCGATTACTCGGGTGGTAGTCACGCAGGAAAAAGGTATAACCTTTGCGCAGAACCGCCACGGAAAATCATTAATTCCAAAACACGTAGCAAGAGTGTGAGAATGCACTGCGTGCAAAGGTGTGCGCCTCCTATTTCGAATGGTCCGATTAAACGGTATGGTTCACTAGTGAAATCGTTTGTTCGACAAAGTCGAAGCACGGACCAAGATTTTTTGAAAAAGGCCCGATCTTTTCTTTCGCACCTTTTCTTTTTACGCTAGCCGCAAAAGCCACCTAGCTGGAGTCCAGTTGACTGAAGGTCATTTCGTTTCACCCCAAAATTGCCAAGGGATTTTCACAAGATTTCGAAAGTTCTATCTTTCTTTCTCTCTTTGCTGAAAAGGTTCGAGCTTAGACATCTCTATAAGTGAGGCGAAAAACCAGAGAAAATCTCTTCCATGGCTGTTGCCCTTTCGGGTTCTCTTGATCCATTATGTTTAACGCCATATGTGGTGCATTAACATTATTAGCATGTTTTCATTATATTCCTCATTTTCTCCTTTTTACGAGTACCAAGACTTCAGTACTAGTCGTTACGACGTTAGCTACGCAATAAATATTTTAGTAACTCGTATATTCAGAATTGATTAAAACTGGTACATTACACTTTTATTAGAAACAATTTACATTATTTTTACACGTTTCAATGATTTTATCAATTTTACATCATCCTTAGTATACTGATAAAATGCAATTTTAGCTTTGACATTAGCTTTGACTTTGGATGCAAGTCACTTTTTACTAAAACTATTTAAATTTTAGTTATATGTTAATGGCTAAAATATTGAAATAAAAAAAATGTTCTTTAACATAATTATTATAGTTTTTAAGAAAGTGCCATACTTAGGTTTTATCCTCCTTATTTTATCAATTTAATTCTTTTTTGTTTCTCAACCAAATCGAACGTATTTGGGCTCATTTTCTTACTTAATAAATTTCATGAAGAGTTGTTAATACGACCTGAACTATTGGAATTAATGACAAAGCGATAATTACAATGATTTACAACAACAATTTCAATAGCAAATTTTGTTAAAAAATTTTTTCAGTAAACAATTGTAATTTACGCTTTATCATTGATTCCAATTACTCAGGTCGAATTGGCAACTCTCCATGAAATTTATTAAGGAAGTAAATGAGCCTTAATATTTTGAGCCAGAAATTTATGATGAACTTTTGATACGGTAGCGATATCAGTGCAACCGTGATACGAATTTATATATAAAAAATTATTACTCTTTCTTAAACTCTTGATTTTTCCATTTGTACCTCCATTTGATATATAATGTTGATAAAACTAAAAATAATAATTACTTCTAAATACGTTTATATACAAGACAAGCACCACCATAAATATCACATGAAAATCAACTCAATTCAAAAATATTATTATTAAATATAATTTTAAGAATTTCTTACCCTTCCTCTATATTAATCACCAATTTACACATTAAATTTTAGGCACAAATATGTATTACTTTTTAAAAAATCCTTGAAATTCGAACTCCTTGACCATAGTCTAATTTTGTAAAAAATAATTACAAATTAAAAAATGTTCTGTCTAAAGTTTGCACGAATAGATTGTTAAATTTAATTAAAGATGTACGAATAGTTTATTTACAAGTAACGAGTAATAAACTCTTAAAATTTGATAAATTAATGCAACCTTTTTTTAATTATTTCCAATTCAATGTGATATTTAACATCTATAAGGTTCATGGCACTACGTTAATGTACAATACGATACATATACATGCAGAAACTATTTTCTTTACATTAATTTATAATTTACAAGTGTCTGCGCTCTTAAATAGCCTGTTTGAAATATTGGAAAAAATCTTAAAGTATCTTCCAATAAATAAAACTAGTGGATATTTCTATATATTATAGAGGATGTACCAGGATGATTAAAACATTATATATAAAGGAAAATTTTCCCAAACTACACCTGTGGCGCAGTAAAGTACAGTATTTACAGCCATCCGTATATATGTATATATATGTATGTATACATTTAGGTATATATATATATATATGCGGTATAAGAGACGAAGAGAATTTGATCTACCAGAAAACCAAGATTTGCTTCTTGTTTTTTTACGACTACCCACATTTCTCCGTCCGCGTTTCTTTATGCGTTCAGGTAATTTCCCATTGTAAGTCCAAGAGTATTGTCCACGGATTTTCCAAGGTTTGACTCTGCGGCAAGAGAGGTAGGAATATAGAGCTATAGGGTGTACCTTGGACCGTCGAAGATTTGTGACGCGTGGCTGTGCGCCTCCTCCTCGGGGATTGAGAAGTCTCGCATACGCTCTGGCTCATATATACCTATATACGAACCCGGTACCCGGAGGAGAGGCAGAGAGAGAAGGAAGGCAAACTCGCGGTACGTTCGAAAGAGAAGACGTGTATAAAAAAAACAGCTGCCCTCCCCGCAGAATTTAACGGTCTCTTAAAGGAAAATTGATTTTGCCCTCGGGGTATGGTCGTCCGTATAGCCGTAGGTCTTCCTAATGGGATATCGTTTACCCCCGCGAGCGCGCGAGAGAATGCACGCACATACATGTATATATATATATATTCACTTTCTTGACACCGGTTGCGTCTTATTCACACGAGATCTGCTCCCTTTTTTGTCCTCCACGCCTCCCTCCCTCACGTCGATTTATTATTCTACGAAGCTGCAAAGTGCTCACCATTCGATGAATGGCTTTCAGGAAATGTTTTGAAATCTCTATTTCAATATGTGTGCACATATATACCTAGGAAGTTGCTTTATCTATATGTGCAGGGAGGATTCCTTTTGACGCGTCGTCTTTCAATTTATTCGATGTGGTTCGCGCGAAAATTGTAGATTAAATGTGTTTTTACGGAGGTGACTATAAACGTATCCTCCTCTGCTACAGACCCTCGGAAACTTATACTTTTAGGGGACTTTGTTTGTTTTCCTGCCTCGTGTGAAATATACAATTTCAGAATTACTTACAATTTTGTTAAGATGGCGACGCAAACCTGAGTCCCTTTGAACCTGCATTTTCTATTTTTTATGTTTCTGCTGTTATATGATTAAAATATTATTTGCACAATAAATATTGTTAAACTAAAATTAAATACTGGGAGATACCACGTTGAAAAGCCAGGTTATTCGCTTACTATTCTAAACTTTGTTGAAGTCACATATATTATAACATTATGATATTAATATTGACTAATAGTTTTCAATTTGTACAATCAAACTCGATTAATGAGAAATCAGACAATCTCAAACTTCCTTTGAATGACGTCATGCTCACTATAGATCAAAGAACGCCGCAACATGACAGGTATGTAGTAAATATTTTTACATCATTTCGCATTCTCATTCTTAAGCGTATTGAAAAATTTAATATGTTTATAAAAACTCTACTTTAATCACTATTAATTGATGTCATAATATAGAGAACGGGAGTTTTTAATTATTAATTTGAATTAAATATCAAAAACACGCTTAAATATACCGTTGATTAATTTTCATTTAAAGCTTTTTAGAACGTTATTTATAAAATAAAAAGTAATATTTTTTACGCCTAAGGTATATTGTTATTAACATTCAAAATGTAATTAATAAATTCAATAAACAATAAAATAAACAATATTTCAATAAATGTCCTTTACATATATACTTATTTTGTTACGAAAATGTTAAATAATATCAAAATACTCAAGAACAATACGTGTTTCTTAATATGTTGAAAATACATTAATAGTCTTGTCGGCGTTTTAATTATAATCTTATTGCATAGTAAATATTTCTTGAAAAATTAAATTTTCCTCGTGACATTATTAAATAGGATGTTTAAACAAAATATCCAATTATTGTTCAATATTATATTTTATATAGTAACATTAATTTATTTAAATAACCATTAATAGTTAATTATATTATCAATTGATCATAAATTAGTGAAAACTTCACACTATAAACTTGATATTTACCCTTTTTCCTGTACAAATATATTTGAAAGAAAATTCTTTCGGACTAATCTGTCTATGCAGCGTGCATTTGTCAACACGAAGAGCTATAATATCCTGCAGCTGCTCGACGTTGGTGTTCCGATACTATTTCATGTTTCGAGGCGTCTTAATATTGACATCAGAATACATTTTCTATATCTACGATTTCAGGTTTCCTATACTGTATTATAATATTTATTACAATTAATATATTTTATTTTTTATAGATTATATAAACGTTTTTTATTATTCTATATATATATATATATATTTAATTATATTTCTACAAATACTTATATTACTACAAAGTTAGATAATTTGATCACGAGTGAAAATAAGGCATTGTCGTGAATAATTGAAAGCAAGAATCTATATGCTCCATGTTCCTGCAAATAAAAATTCTACTAATCCACTACTATGTTATTATATTTTCCGAACAAAAATGCATCATTTGTTTAGAGTATTAGAAATAGCTAAACAATTAACTACAGTACAATTAATTAAAAATTTTCAACGAAAATTAATACTCTTGTCTCCTTACATATTATGCAATAATACATAGTAATGATATGTAGGATAAAAAAAGAACCGCAGTCAATTCATTAACAGCTCAAAATTAATGTATCGTTCCTATATATGTGTAATATATTACTCGAAAATATGAAACAAATATGAAATATAATTTGTAATATTAATATAATTATCCGAAGTTTTTAAAACTCTATCGAACTAATTTCGAACTAATTTAATTCGGATGATTATTATAAATAAAAAAAGGTCTGAAAATATGATTGAACATATTAGAATTTGAATAACAGGAACTTAAAAATAAAGAAATACCAATCACTTGATTTCTACGTCCAACTGTTTTCTGATAAATTAATCCATTTTCCAAGTTTTTTGCACCAAAAAGTACAACTTTTAGGTATTGCAAATACTGCAACACACGTTTCTAAAAAGTTCTAATAAACCTACAGAGATGATAATTTCAAAGCAGAAAATACAAATTTTTTAGAAAAATTATAATTTAAATTATAATTTTTTTCTTAAAATCCACTTCATGAAATGTTCTGAAATTTTCATATATAGCTACTGTTATGTTCTATCACTATACGATTCTTATTCGATTAATTTTTTTTTGAGGTATAAAAATTTAAAATAAAGAGTTTTTTTAATAACTTTAAACTATGAAAGATAATTTGAAAATCTCGAATCGGGAGGAAAGATTTTTTACTCTCTACTAACAAGGGAAGTACTTGGGAAGCCAAGTGATTACTTGCCAATGGCCACTTTTACGAAAGTTATTCGACATCTAATAATAATTTCAATTAAAATTACTTTCGCTTCAATCGCTTTTAAAAATCAGAAAAAAGTTTAGTTCAAGTAGACATAATTTAAAAAAGGAAAAAAGTTTAAGTTGCTCAATTGAGAGCAAAGTTATGAAAAAAATAAGAAATTGAAAAAATTTTAACCAAAATTTAATATGAAAAATGTATTGTTTCTATTAGCCTAAAAATCTTTAATTTCTTATTTTCTTCATAACTTTGCTCCAAATTGAACAATTTAAGCTACTTTTTTTCAAAACGTATTTACTTGAACTCAACTTTCTTCTGGTTTTTGGTTTAAGTTTGTATCAATATTCGTTTTCGAGTTATAAGCGATCAAAGAGGAAGTAATTTTCATTGAAATTATTGTTAGATGTCGAATAACTTTCGTAAAAGTGGCCATTCATAAGTAATATCTTGGCTTCCTTCATAATTTTATGTAATCAAGTATTTCCCTTGTAAGTACATTTGATCTGATTAAAATGTACATCGACTGCAGCATTCAAAATTTTCAATTTTCGTTGCATATGACGTACAAAATAGATTTTCTATTTATTTACATTAAAAAACCTACCTAGCTCTCAATAAATTGAAAAATAATACTTTTAATCTTTTAGATAAATTGAAAATTGCCTATAAAACAATAGCAAATATGCGTCGATCCAAAAACGAATTTTCGCCGAATTCGAAAAGTGATATCGATATAGTAGTTTAAAAAATATGTCGGTATATATAAAAACTCACGCACACACACGGATGTTTTCTAAAAGCATGCGATTTTGACTCTAGATATGTCAAAACGTATTTTTGACAAGTTTTTAGCATTTTTAAATTTTTAGTATTACAAAATTTATAAAATAGCACACAGTTTAGTAAAAAAAGTATATATTACTATTAGTCAGATATAAAATACGAACCTTGAATAGTATTTCATTAATTTGTATTTCAAATATTAACTTTTAGCAACTTTTAGTTTATCAATATACAAATTATAAAAAATTAATTTTCCCTGCTTTATAAACTAAGTTATTAAAGAGAACTTTAGTATAATATCAGAACTTGATTCTTGACTTTGAAATGAAGACGTTGAACCCACATAGTGTCATATATCTCATCAGTAAACTTATATATTTTAGCAATTAAACTTTTGCATTATGCTAAGATGAAACTTACCAAATGTAGTTATATGGAATTATTCAAATTACTTATACCAAAGTACTGTTTTTATAAATTTTCAATTTTTAATATAAATCTTTTATTGACAATTAGTTAATAAATTTAGTTAGTTTTTTTAATTAAGGCTTTTTAATTCACTATAGAAATTATGTTATTCAGTCAATTTTTCATTAATACTTTTTTTGCTAGATTACATACAAAGAAGTGACGAAGGAAAAAATATTTATTTTTATTTTTTTAAATCTATTTTACCAAGTTAAATTTTTATACATTATAGTTACATTTGAATACGGTTAATGTATAGAATACGCAATCTAAGTGCAATACTTATTGTTAATTGTAAAAATATAAAAATTTTATACATCTTAATAAACTTATTAAGCTCGTAAATATATCTCCTCTTTACAAAAATATTTATGTTTCTTTATCAGGTTAAATGATAATTATCGCCGAATTTTTTGTAGATACCATTTCACCAGGATACTGACTGGCTTTTACATTCATTAATTACATTGTATACGTTTTATGCAAATATTTCGTCGAACATTTAAGTTTATCTTACATAAGTATTATAGAGAAACGGTTAACCGACTAGAGATATTTAAGACGATACAGGTACACCTTCAGTCGGTAAATGTGTTTTCTTTTTTACCGACACACAATTTGAAATCTGCATTATCAACGGTCAATAGCACATATATGATATATTTGATGAATTTTATTATAATTTTACTATAATTATTAAAAATTAGTAATATTATCAGTTTTCACAAATTTAAATTATTGAATTACAATATAATTCCAACTTATATAGTGCAAATTCTTAATTTTATTTAACTTAATAATGCCCGTCTATATTATTATTAAATTAATAATTAATTATCCTAGTAGAAATCAGAAAACAAAAATAATTATACTAGGTGTAGAATGTACAAATTAAAAGTATTTATACATAACGCACTAAAAATGTTCCAAGTATACTATTGTGCGAGAAGATATGTTATGGCTATTCGATCGATTACTCAAATTCGTACATACGGACAAAAGTTGGAGAAGGCAATTAATATACGCTAAAGAAAACCATTACAAGAAAAATGCATGATCAGGTAATTCCAATAAATTCGGATACATTCAATGCTACCTTGGGCGTACGTGTTCAACCAGGTTCAACTCTTCTGGGATTGCACTGTTTCCAATTTGATTGGTATTGCATACTATACTTATACAGTT
Source organism: Theocolax elegans (assembly GCA_026168455.1). Taxonomy (NCBI): domain Eukaryota; kingdom Metazoa; phylum Arthropoda; class Insecta; order Hymenoptera; family Cerocephalidae; genus Theocolax; species Theocolax elegans. Next base: position 44,132,174 of record CM047429.1, on the reverse strand, counting down.
GTAGTGCTGCAAACTCATAAATATACATATAGTTCAAGACAACGCGGAATCATTCATTAACGAGTTGGGTCTTTCATCGTCCCTTCCCTCGTCCCAACTACAACTTCAAAGGCGTATAGGATTATAAGATTCTGGAAGTTTAGTTTATTTTTGGTAATGATAAAATTTGTAATTAGATGAGTATTATTTGTATTTTTGACGCGAGTTAATCTGCTTCTAATTTGAATTAATTCATATTTATTTTGATGATAAAATATTACATTTTTTGAATTGTACGAGTTCAATATTGTTTGGTAACTGGGGAATTCAATTATTTAGCATTCCCCGGTTTCAAATTTTCTTTATTATAACATAATACGTATACAACTTATTTTATATAATATGGCGAATATAGTCATATTTACTAAATTGAATGTGGCTTATGCAAAATTTGTAAAATGTCATTGTTTCTTATGGACATTTTTTCTGCGTGTTGACTGCTTGAAATATATATCGAAATTTTCGAATCTAAGGAATACTCAAAAGAAGCAAGAGAAGCTGTTTCATCTACTAGTAAGAATTAGAATTAGATAGTGTTACTATCATGTTTATACTTTTCACCAATTTTTTATACAGATGGAAATGACTGTTAAAAATTTTCAATTTCTATCAAAAATATATGTTTATAAGATCAATTTAATTATAATTGCTTAAAAAATTATTCTAATCCTTTTTTTACCATTTTTTATAATATAATATTATTGATTTGTTTAATATCAGCTTTTTAATCTTAGGTGTAATATAAAAAAAGGATTACGTGTTCAAGTGAATAAATCGAGTTATTTTATTTATACTTGTGATTCCACTGAAGAATAATTAATAGTCAGTATAATAATAATCAATGTTTCTTTCAGATATAGGTATACTATACTATATTGTCAACAATTATATATACATAGTGTAAAATAAAAAACCTTATCTCTTTAACTTTAAAAATAATGATATCATTGCCTAAATGGAAGCTAAACCTAAATTACTTAGGATCTACTTTTTGAGCAAAAACAGTCTTTTCATATAATGACAAGCTCAAAATTGGAACTTAAATTAGGATTTTGAAAATTAATAAACACGCGTTTAAGATAGACTAATATAAAAAATATTTGTGAACGTTAACGGAAGAAGTTTTCTTTCTCTAAAATTTATGAGAAAACTATTTGCGGCTCACATTTCCACAAAATGAAGTTGATAAGGATATATAATAAATAAACACATCAATTTTTATTTCTTTTTCGTATAAAATCCATGTATTGTGTCAATTTTTATGCGTTACAAAAGAAAACAAAAGACAGGCTGCGTCCCGGAGAGAAATAGAGATTAAGTATAGTCACCGGTAATACGCCGTTTCGCGCAATATCCTCTCTCATTATTCGCGAATTCTCGCGTTAGTACGGAATTCCGAAATGCGAGTGTATCTTTTTATCATCCAAACGACACATGCTGCCTAAAACGAATCAAGTATAATTGTGCTAATCGTGTCATCGTTGAAATCGTTACAACAAATAAACGTCACCTCGCTACTCCTAGATCGACGATCGTAATGTATCGATATCTTGAAAAATTCTTACTCGCGCGTTCGAAGTGATATTCAGTCAAATTATCGAAGATAATTATCAAATGTGATTATACTCGCAAAAGAACAACAACAATTTTAAAATATTACACGAGGACATTAAATTTGCGCGAAATAATATAAAAATCGTCGTAGATATATACTATAGCTTTCTTTTTTCCTTTAAGAAATACAACAATTGGACTATACATGTACAGCGCCTTCGATAAGGTAAAAAACGAAAATACGTAGATTTACACCGACGACGACGCACGTAAACGCTTCACCTCACGTTCATTGTTTTAAAGTTAACATTCGTAAAGTAAATCTGTACAGCTAAGTCAACAAAAAAGAATATTATAACACGTATAGCGCCTAACTTACTTGTTTTTTTTTGTTATTCCATGTCTCGTGTATGTCCATTTATGTAATTCAGTTACATTCATGAGTTCACCATTCCCGTGCTCATTTTTTTATATGTATATATATATACTCATTCATCCACTCGTCCAATCATCGTTTACATGGTTTATATTCAATATTTATAATTATATAATTCATCTTTGCTATATCACACATCGCGCGCTCGCTGCAGCAGGACTGTCAAACTGATTATCGCTCCGTCGGTAAATCAATATTATATATGCAATGCGACGGAGCAACACGAAAACATAAGTGTATAAAGTAAACTCGAACCAAATTGTTTATTTATATATTTAGGAAAAAATTACGTAGCGCTTAATTACAATATGTATAATACGGCGAACGGCGCGCGAAAAATTTTTCTTCCTTCTCACCTTTGCGTTACGCGTTTAGGTTTATTATTTATTTTTCCTTCGCCCTAATGAACATACTCGCAAATTCGATCGATTATACATAATATATTTTATTTTATATGATATAACGTGAGGACTACACAGTATCATATTTACGTCTCCGCGAACATTACATACGAGATACATAACTTCGCAATTCTCGTTTCAATTTGTTTTTATTGCACTTGTAACATAGTCTTTGACTTAAGAGCGAGTAAGGCCGTGATAGGCTGTCCTAAGTGCGCGCTAGTTTATGCGCCTAAAACTCATTTGTTTTACTTTATTTTTTCTTTTGCTTTATATATATCCTCGTTTATTAATGATATTATTATTTTACTTGAGGCTCGTTGGAAAAGCGCGGCCACTTTGTCGAACCAACCATTTCCCCCGCATCCTTACTATTAACTGTATATTTACAGAGCAGAGTTTTTATTTCACTTAATAGCTCTTTTTTTGATTTTCTCATATCTTATATATGTCTGGCATACGTCAAGTGGCGCTCTCTATGATATGACTACGAGAAAGGATTAATCGTACGAATTCCATATCGCACAAGCTCTACATAAACAGTTTCTTCTCCTTCTTCTTTTCCATTCTTTCGTGTATACAAGTATTACAGTCATACAAATATTATATCGTTTTTGTACAAGACTATGAAATAGTCATCATCCTATGATTATTTATCGCGACGCATCAGTGGGATTTCTCGAGTTTCGCTGATGATTATTTACTCGATCACTCTTAACTTAATATTTTTATTTATACTGTTATGTAGAACGAGATTACTTGAATATATATATACATACATAGTACCAGTTTCATTCGACCTGTGATCACTTTCCGCCAATTCGCCAATTAATTAGAAAATGATAATGATTAATTTTAGGAGTACGTATAAATAAATAACACCGCAAAAAAACGTGTGACATTGCTTAAACAATATTTTTCGCGTTAAATTTTTAATTACAAATTGTTAAAAAAATCTGTTTATTAAAGTTAATTTTACAGTATAGTTCAATATTGCATGAAGTATAGTCTCAAAATTTGCGTTTATTTTATAGAGTCATTAACAATTTTGCTTGTATCGTAAATATTATTCACGAAATGATACATTTGTAGTTATAGCTAGATGCAATATTACTAATTTTATTACTTCCAAAGATTCAATTTCGGGTATGGTTATGTAAATTTGAATAAATATATAAACGTTGATAATGGTTAATAAAATATGATTGAATAATATACAATATATTTTTGTTATCAAATATTTTTTGCTTATTAGTGTCAAATTAATAGTAAACTAGTGAAGGAAAATTAATAATTTACATAACAAATGTTTTTCTAAGAGAATATCGCATTACCAATGAATAATTATGTATACGTAATGTCCGTCCCTTTGCAATCTCGAGTGATTAGGAAAATTTATGAAACTTATATTTGACCTTAAGTAAATTTCGCTTTATAATTCCGTCCTATCCGCTCGTTTCAAGCCGGATCACGTGTTTATGATTCTACAGTAGTACAGCTCATAAACTAAATCGGAAAAGAAATATATAATGCACAGTTGTCCCAAACCTATAACCACGCGTATAATCGCTTCACGAATTCCGTTGACCTTTCAGGTTCGCCATAATATTGATTCCTCAAATCGCGCAATTATCTCTGCCCATTTGATGGACTTGCATAATCTAACGCACACCTTTAATAATAGTACTTGTAACGGGTGGGCTCGTATTTGTCGATGACATTGGTACTTTCTTTACCAGAAGTAAAAGCAATGATTTCACTATGTTCGTCTCTGAGAACACCATTTACGACGAAAATAATTTAAATTGTTCTATTAATAAAATTATGCGACGAAAACGGTAGGATCGACACAAATGTTTCCTCTCGTAGCCCATGATGATATGCACTTGTATAGTAAGTAGACTCGATTGATACGCCAAACAAAACCGCTCGGCATGAATGCAGCACCTTGTTCCTGAAGCTTAGGCGATCTTAGAGAAGAAGGAAAAAACTTCGTCAACTATGCCGCGGACTGGTTTCGCCAATATTTCTCGTGCTCGAAAGATTCTCGATCTGGTTTTAAGTACGCGCCTCGCATCGGCCGACATGGCCTCGCCACTAGGATGCCGAGCTGTACCAACCGTTTGTAGTCGTTTTGTTCGTTGGGTGATACAGGTGGAAGCCAGCTCCCGCTGCTGGGTGATGATAAAACTGGGGCTGCTCGGTTGCCAAGCTCGCGGTAGCGTAAGCCGCAGCAGCGTCCAGAGCACTCGGATGGACCGCCGAGTAAACCTGTGGCTTCAATGGAAGTGGCTGAGCTGGCTCGTACTGATGTCGCAGTACGGGATCACCGTACACTTCGTAATTGTTCACCGCGAGCTGCTGCTGTTGTTGTTGCTGCTGCTGCTGCTGTTGCTGTTGCTGCTGTTGCTGATGGTGATGCTGCTGCTTGTCTCGGGGTGATACCGAGGAAGGTGGTGTCATGGCAGAGTGATAGTCAACCGCGTATCCCCCGGCCGTCGATGTGTACGAGGAGACGAGACTTGTGAACGCGTCGCTACCTGGGACTTTTTGATTGTGCGACAAGACGAACTGGTGTTCACCGTAGGTCGACGATCCTTCGGAGCCAGGAGGTGTGGGCAGCGGACCAGCTTGTGGATTCTCAGCTCCAGTGTAGTACCCACCACCCGATGGAGCTCTACCACCGCTCCCCGACGTGATGCCATGGACGTTAGCTCGGATTACGCTTTCGCGATTGGCATACAGCTGTCGCAGGAGAGCAGAAGCTGGAAGTGTCGACGACTGTTGAGGACTCAGATGGCCTAGGTGATGGTGAGCTCCGATCCACTGAATCGTAGACTTTTGTTGCTGTTGCTTCAACAAAGCGTCCGTGCTAAAGTCTGTGGGTTGGTGAATTACAGGGGAGTCGGGCTTCGCGAGTCCAGCGCCCGGCAAGTGCTTCGACATTGCCTGCTCGAGGTCTTTCACCGATGCACCTCCCGCTCCAGTTGGCCCTCCGTGATGTGCGTCAGTCAGGTCTTCTGTTCGCCGTACCTATCGTATTAATCAAATTTGTATGATGTGATTTTTACATATACGAGATAACTTTAGCAATTAAACATGTAAACAAAACGAATTCTATCAAACTCAAGTATAATGAAAAACATCAAAAGTGAAATTGTTTCTCTTAATGTTTTTAAAAAATCATTCAGATAACGGATGCCATTCATTAAAAATTTAAATAAGTTTAAAAAAATATTACACATGCTTTTATCAATTGACGAAAGCAGCCCGAGTTGAATAAAACTTCGATATCACAATTGGAAATGTACCTTCGGACTGCCGGTCGCCAACAATTGATCATTGGTGGGAACCGAGTGACTCGAAGACGCAGGGCTCAAAGCGTGACTTCGTCCGTTGGGTGTCGAGGTTTTGAGCGTTGGTTCGTCATCGTCGTCTTCGTCACCAGAGCTGCTATCCTCTTCCGTTGTAGCCGAGGTAGTAGCGAGCTTTCGTTTATGACTACGTTGCTGGAGTTTACTTAATCCAGCCGTCGTAGTTTGAGGTTCTTGTTGCTGGAGTTGAGCGGTGACGTTGTCGTGGTGTCGACCACCTCTTCCTGGCACGTCAGTTTCCGAACCTCTCGTTTCGTCCCGATCATCGTGGGGCGAGTGATGTGGATGCTCCGGATGCTGATTCGTTGGCCCTCCACTGCTCCTGCCTTTCGGAAATAAATTACACTGTTACTCACTTTACTAATTTAATAGTAATTAAATAATTGTATGAAAGTTTTACTTAAAAAAATTGTAGTCATTTGCTAAAATGCTAAAGTATATAGACTTGTAATCTCTAGAACAATAGTAGTACCTAATTAACTAAAACATTTTTAAAACATTCGGTAAAATGTATCTCATGAAAGAGAAATATTAATTTGGTTTCACGAATTCTAGTTCTTCAAACAAAGTAAAGCCGACTACCATTTAAAAATTTAAGAAAAATAGAGAAAAGAAAAATAAGCCACACGCACTCGAAATTGATACAAGTCGCGGTATGATCCGTAAAAAAGTGTAGCCTTCATATGTTAATACGCATACGACGAGCAGCCGTCGCGTTGGTTTTTCATTGTCGCGAGGTCAATGCTGCGAGGTGGTGCTTCGTCTTCGGCTCGTTAAGCTACGATGAAAGCCGCTGTATTTTTTCTTCTGTCGCGCGGCGGTGTCGATGACACGAAAACCTGACGCCCTTACCTCGCAGCTATTCATGCGTTACGACTAGTTCACCTCCGCGTATACACGCGCTTTAGAAACACTCAATTTTTCTCTTTCCTCCTTTTTTGCCGCGTTTTTTCATTTATTTTTCTCCTTCACGATTTCGAAACATCGATCAACTTGTTTACGCTCCTCCCGAAACATTTTGATTTAAAATTAAATCGACCAATAATATAAATAATTATTTAAAATTTATAAGATTGTTTAACAGTGTGGAATTTTGTTTAATTAACATTAACCGGTCTTATTCCAATACTACTTTCTTGAAATTGTAAGTCTTTTGTCTTTTTTTTCGAGTCTTTTGAGAGCGTATCTAAATAGGAATGTGGACTTGGCTTTTCACTAAGAAAGCTACTGACGGGACTACAATTGAAAATAGAAGCTATTACACCGAATAGAACGACACTATTTAAACTTGTCTTGTATTATGTTATAATATGATGATAAAGTGGTGTACCGAATCAAACGGTTTATTGAAATAGAGCGTTAAAAAGATATATTATGAAGCTATTTGTCAATAAGAAGTTTATCTCTGCAGTGTTATATGTATTCTAAGTATTTTTTATTAACGGTCTATCTTATACATAATTTATACATTTTATCAACTTCTTACACCCAATAATTATTATAATTATTAAATGTTGAAAGAATTAATTAATTTTAAATAATAAATAAAATTTGGTAACAATAATAAATGAACTGTAGATAAAAAGAAAATTATTTTACCTCCTCTATCAGCGTCGGGTGAGCCATTTTCGGGATCGTTACCGGCTGCGTCTTCACGTTTCACGCCTGCCACGACGTCTTCGAGTTGGCAACAGTCCATGATTAAGTTCGCGTATTCGCGGCCACTGCAATTATTATATTTAAAATAGTTTCAATTACATCGTTATCAATTTACACAGTTTACCAATTTATTACAAAGTAGTAATTAAAATTGTGAATAAGAATTATATGTACAATAATATTTATTCATTAAATTTACTATGTTATTAGAATTTATTTATCAGTAAAATGATAATTTTATTTTCCAGCGTTAGATAATGTTGTTACCACGAATAATCGAATACACCAAGAAAAATCGTAAAAGTACGTTTATAGTTCTAGAATATAGGAAAAAATTGTACAAACCTAATAACGTAGTTGACGCAAATAATATTTTGTTCTTCGGCGTTCTTCGAGTTGCAGACAACGGTCGCGCAAGTCTGTAACCACGTGTAGCCCCCACTTTTGTTCATCAGTCGATAATAATGTGTCAGTATTTGTCCCTTGTGAATTACTGCAAAATGAAGTGTTATTCTTATACAGTCATTCATTGGAAATGATTTAAATATCGTAAAACTCTGTTGTTCATTATTGGTTAAAAGTAATCTAATTAACATTTCATTGCCTTATTCACAGTGCAGTATATCATCCCTTTTTCAAGCAAATAAAATATTGACAATAACTAATTGTTATTTAGGTTTCAAATTAAACTTTTCTTTGGGTAAATGACTTTTTTCACATTGTTATCTCATAAAAAGGTAAACCACTGTTTTATTTTGAAGATAATATAAGTAACGCGTCGTGTGAAAACGTTCTTTATATAGCTATATAGAAGATGTATATCTTAAAGGACGTAAAATTCTTTGAAGCAGCAAAGCCGGAAATCATTCTGACAAAGCTATACAGCACGTATATACGTCATTGTCAAAGGGAAAAGTTTGCAGCGCAGAAGCTCGATCGCCAAGAAGTTAATAAAACTCAATGCGTTTGGAGCATCGGCATCGTTCGGTGCGCCGAGACAAAAATAAAACTGACGAAGACAAAACGTGAAGAAAGGAAAACGAAAAAAAAAGAAAAACTGAGAAGAGGAAGGGCGTAAACTTTCGTTGAAGTATAAGAAGAACGAGAGGAGTGTGGGCGATGGAGCAAACCTATAGGTTGGTATATATGCCTCTCTCTCTCTCTCTCTGTCTCTCTCTTCCTATATATAGAAGATAGTAAAGGATGAACAGAAGAGAGGAAGAGGGAAAGAAACGGAGTGGCGAGGAGGGAAGGAAAAGGGATGAGGAACTCGATGTTCGAGGAGAGCCCACCTTTCTTACCCCCACCACTTATCGCCACACCGCGTCAGAGTGATATACCGAACCGCCTTCGACTTTCGACTGCAATGGCTCTCGCCTCGGTTTCTTGCCTTTCATTCTCAACATTCTGAATCAATCAGTTTACGTTTGATTTATTATTTACCGTTTTATTATTGTAAATTTAAACTGTACCTGCATACAGTATGGTTATGTTTATTAATAATGAAAGTTTTGAACAGTTATTAATTATTATAAGATAATTAAGATAGGCTGTACACTTTCGTATTTATGCGCCATTTTATAAAATATTCATTGAATAGTGTTTCACTTTTGTATTCATATAAATATTATTATTAGGATAAAAGTGAGGGTATTTGCTTGATGAAAATAAGAATCGAGGATATTCATATCAAAAAGACTTGTCAGTTCCTCAGATTCGGCAGATAAGTTAATAAACCTCACTGGGTCCAAAAATTGGTGAAATGATTCTCGAGAAGGGGATAAAACCCGGTAATATCTCGAGAACCGCATCTGTCTCGGGCGTCATCGATAACTATAGACGAATCTCGTCAAAGTCGTGAGCGCAATTTCCTTGTAATCTAATAACTCGTTTCCGTAATTGTAACAATGAACATAACTAACCCCTTCTGAAACTAAGCAATTCTGTCGATTGCCTCGATTAAGCGTCAATTTACCGAGAAATGGAAGGACTTTCACTCGACAATCGCTACATCACAGTCCGCCTCCTCGGTCAAGCTCAATCGTACACTAAATTTTTTCTTTCTCTTTCCCCCCGCCCCCAATCCCTTTTTTATATTCTCTTTTTTGCAAGTTTTCCCTCTCCCTCTCCTGCGCGACACAAAGAGAGAAAAGTGCAAAGAGCGAGAGAAGGGGAGGGAGAGGGAGAGGGAGAGGGAGTGAGATAGAGAAAGGGCTAGGAGCAAAAGAGAAGGTAACAACTCGCTGGAGATGCCGCATCCGGTGTGCGCCGACGCACTCTGCATAGCAAATACCTAATCCTGGGGACTGAACATACACACGCGTACATGTGCGGGTAATACGGGATACACACCGACGACTCTTGCCCGTTGACTCTACAGGGTGGTTTAAACCATCCGACGTTTACACAGCAAAAACGTACAACAATGTATTGATTCTTCGGTTTTTTCATTCTATTTCGAAAGTTCCTGCGGGACGAGTTCGACTTTGTAATTCACTTTTTCGTTTAAACGGTCGTAGTATAGAAATATAATGATTTTCGTAAGAATTACATGAATTAAGAAAATAAAATGCCACGTGTTATAAGGGGTGTGTATAGCAAAAATAGTATAGAATATAAAAGAATATAAAAGAATATATTGAAATTATGCTGCGTTGCAGATATACAAATGTCAATAGACTATTCGTACACAATAATTGAACTTTTCATTGGTCTAAAATAGTTTGCAAGTGGTACTTACGATCCATGTGAGATTTTCGAAGACGGTTCGCGTCTTCTCCGTGACAAAGGGTGTAGAGATTCTTTCCCGTCAGTTCGTCCGCCGTATAGTCTAACAGCTCGGACACCCTGATAACCAACAATTAAATGATTGTTAAGTACAATTTACCGATACGTTAAATTTAGCAAAATTTTGAGTAAATTTGTAAATAAACAAGGTACATTATACAGTCTATTCAGACAAACAATCACGCGAAACGTTAAAATAGAGAGTGATATCGAGAGTTTACTCACTTTGGTTCACAATGTGCTATCCGGAAGTCGAAATTGATGCGCGTGACAAACATGTCGGCTTCGAGCCTGATTTCGTGTACACTCGGTGGCGGAAGCGCGATCGCCAGACCAACCATCCCCATCAACGGTGGAGTCGATTTCCTCGAGTGACTAAACGTGTACTGCGGCCTCAATCGGCAGAGCAACAGAACAACCTGAAAATATAACACGCATACATATACTTACGATGTACATCGCAATAATGATAACCTTAAGAATATTTACTCGTTTACGAGTATTCTTCTGCATACGAAATTTACGTATTTCAAGTGCTAAAGTTAAATGATTCGAATACCGAGACCACTTGTGCACCTAGTCCACTTGAACTTTTTAAGAAAAAATAAAAGAAAGGAAAAGTAAGCGTTTAGGTAAATAATCGCGCGACTCCGGAGAGAGGCAAAGTGAGCAGAGTTAAGTGCACTAGGCATAATGTATATACCTAACCAATTGTAATACGTGCAACTTACACGATAGCCGGAAGACTTGAAGTGGCAGCCTCTCTTCGTAAGCGTCGACTTCATGCGCACGCAAAACGCTCGATCGTAACCCTTGTACAGTCCGCTTGCGGTTAACGACATCACCGATGAAACTGTAATCATTAAATTATACATGGCGTTACTTCTTTTTTTCCTTCGAATCAATTTTATTATTTTTTTATTGTATATGTGTGTAAACTGTACAACAGGAAATACGTGTACGAAATTTAGTTTTAATCATGACTTTTCTACGTAGAATGTATTATAAGCATATACTATACTTTCCCAAAAGCAGGAAGCGATATGGCATACTCATAATAGTTATTTATGCACTCAGGGAGTAAAATAGGCATTGTATTCCCGGGATCCGGGATGAAGTTGCTGCTTCCTCGCTTTAACTTTTGGCAGTAATTCATCCAAGGGAATAATCGCTCATTTTACTCCCTAACTGCATATACATTAATTTTTCATCCTGATCATTTAAAAATTCACTTTTTTATATTTTGTATGTATATGTATAGGAAAAGGCTAAACCAAGTGTTCAAAACAAAAAAGAGAGTCTACGATGATTAAAATGTGTCTTGGATGATCAAAATGAGTGTACGGGGAATAAAATGCAATTTCACTCCACTCGTAAAGGTTATAATAAAGTAGACTTTTTAGATGATCAGATCGAAAAAATTGTTTATTAAAAATGACTTCATTTTATAGTATGGTATTTGTTCACATAGGAGGAAAATTTTAGTGAAATGAGCAAGTGTTACGTCGTTGATATTGTTTACTTCGTATATTTAGAGCAGTAAAGATAATCATTATGGAGAGTCACGAAAAGCTCGAGTGGAGGAATAAAGCAGAATGGTCAACAGGTTTCGATTGGCAGTCTGCATCTTGATCGTCGTGGGGTAGCCAACTAGCGGAGAGCGGCAGGGGAGCCCCGCAAGAGCCGTTTTGGCGGCACCGGATACTCCTTAACGAAGAAGAGCCAAGGACGAGGAGCGATCGCGTCATTTTGGATTCGGTCGCGGGAAAGCTTAGGTGAAGAGCGATCCACCGATACGTGCTCTCGGGAGGAAGGTTCCGCGAACCAAGCTCGCGCGAGTACGACGATCTCCCGAGTCCCGAGCCAAGCTCTCACTCTCTCTCTCTCTCTCTCTCTCTCTCTCTCTCTCTCTCTCGGTCTCGGTTGCTATCCCTCGGTCTCTCGGTCTCTCGTATATATACCCGTAGGTAACGCGTACGTGCCGCTCGAGAACGCGAGACTCGGTAGGTTCGTCGCGTGGAATAACAATTGGGGGAGTCGCGGGGGTTGCATACCGTATGCGGGGAGTCCCTCGGTCCGGCGCGCGCGGTCCGACCAAGCCGCGGGGTCCCTCGACCATGAACGCGTTTCCTCGCTTCGCCTCGCCGAGGAATATAAGGCTGTTCACGCGCGCTCCCGCCCTCTTTCCGACCCCCGTCACGGTGCCGCCCGCCCGCTCGCCCTCCTCACCCTCTCACCTTCTCACCCTCCCCCCTCTCCCTCTGCCTCTGCCTCTCCCTCTGCCTCTGCCTCTGCCTCGCGTAGCCGTGTGGAGAACCACGTGGAGCACGTCCCGCAAGCACGTACCCCGGACTACTCATTCTCTCCCGCTCCCGCTCCCGTTCCCGCACCCTCTCGCTCTCTCACTCTCTCGGCCCGATCATCTTTCCTCGCGCAGCTCCGCGGCCAAGGGTGAGTCCGGAGCTGGCTGCCCTCTGGTCACGCTTTTCAGGTTACGGGTTCATTCAACGGGTTGTACGCTCGCACTCGTAACCCTCCCCGCGCAACCTACCCGATCGCTCCAGGGGCGTGACCGAAAACGAAAGAGCCCGATTTCCTCGAGTAAGCGACCGAGAGAGGATCGCGTCACGTTCGCGCGCTTAGACCGATCGCACGTCGCGGATGTGTCGCTCGCGTGCGCGCTCCGGAGATCCCGGGCGCGACCTTGCCAACCGCGAAACGTGTACTGGCTTCCTTTCGACATCTTCTTCTACGTCTTCTTTCACCGATCCGCCGAGCCACTTTATTATAGCGAATTAGAGTTTCATCACTCTTGACCGCGCTTCCCTCCCTCCCTTCCTTCCTTTTTCCGAGATACGGCGCTACATTTCGGTTCGTGGTGGGACCTTTCGAATTCCTTGGTTTAATATTGTCGACCTGCTTGTTTCCCCTAATATCTATAATCGATAGAGAAGGGTTGGACACTCCGTGAAAATGGTTTTGTACTACGTATTTCCTGTGCGCACATCGGCAAATTAAACATCCACCGCGCAATTCACCAGAGTACGATCAGATGTTTCGTTTGCCAACACCAATAAAGAAATATTGCAGTTTTAATAATGTGCACGTAACTAACGATAGAAACAAAAACGACTGATTTACACAAAGAAAAAGGGGTTACCAGTATTATAGAATGCTATGCAAGTTAAAGTTAATGTGCTAATAATAAAGATAATAAGCCAAATGGGATTAGATAAACGAAAAAATCATCAGCTTTCTATAAAACGGGGACAACCAATGTTTCCAGTAATAAATCCATCAGATTCTTCGTTCAAGTTCTTATATATATACATAAATAGATATGTGCATATACATGAACCAATCGAAGAATCGTGTACCGCCACCATACGAGGAACTTGGCAACCGCAAAGTTCGTCATGGACGTATGAGAAGTCAAGCGTATTACGCATTGGCCTTCTTTTCGCTTTTTTACTGGAAATCAACTGAAAATACCGTCAGGATTTGCAGTTGATGACGAACCATGTTCTTCGGACGCTCCGCTGCTCGGTGAGGCGAGACCCGAGCTCGAAGAATGTGGCCCCGAGGACGAAGACGAACTGGTCAGACCAAGGCCTAGCTGCTCCGCGACCTCCGCGTGATCGTGCTGGTGCACGTAGTCAAATATACTCGAGCCCGTCATTTCAACCTGCAATCAAATATTATAGTTTGGTATTAATTTATAAGTCTCCATCGTAATATAAATATAATCGATAGCATTTACTTATTTATATGGAATCCTACATGCATTAAATAATTATTTAAGTATAACAAAAACTTATTTAATTACACTGAGAAAAATTTGCTAGTATAAATTACTATTTTGATGGTAAAAGGAGGACAGCCTTGCACAATTATAAAAATTGCTATTAATATAATGGTAAATATTGCCAATGTTAATGGTAATTTTTCCAAAATAGTGGCAATTTTTACGATTATTAATAGTAATTTTTATAATTATGCAAGTCTGTCCTCCTTTTACCATTAAAATAATAATTTTTACTAAAAAATTTTTCTCAGTGTAATGAAGAACATTGTTTTAGAATTTGGTTCTTCAAAAATCTATGCGATACCGCAATTTGACCGATCGTCCATTTCTTAGACAAAACCCATCTTTATTTAGTTGAAAATCAATTTTTTCTTTTAAGCCAAAGTAGCTAGCTTGATTCGTCTATGAAATTCGAGACTTCGTATACGTGTAGGATCGATTACTCGAAACGGACATGTACGCGACGGGCATCCATGCTGACTTAATAAAAATCTAACGGGCTTATACAGGCAGCTCAAGCGTATAAATACTCTACAAGAAATTGAAACGATTTTTTAAATATAAATAAATCATTTTTAAAATATCGATAGAGAACTGTTATTTATAACTTCCTATCCTTATAAAATAACTATTTTTAACTTCAAACCATTAGATATTATGAAATTTCTACCAGGATAACGTTAATGTAAAATAAACGTAACGTTCACAAAAGTATTTTTAACCTTTCTGTCGGACAATGCAGTGTGGAAGATAAGTTTTTATTTCAAGTAAGAATTTTAGTGGGTGTCTCTTCAGCATAGAAATATTCACATATATTTGTATGCCAATTCGGCATCCCTTTTCGCGAAACTATCCAATATGTTCAATAATAGCAGAAAAAAATATTAAAAAATATTTCCGAATTTCAATGAAAAAAATAGCATTGACCCAAATTAAGTTTGTATTGTTTGATATATGTTTATTAAATTCAAATTTAAACATTTATATATATATATAAGACCTGCATTGTATGCAGTTACAAGAATAATTCTAATAAATCGTAGCACATAAGAAAATCTAATATATTTATTGTTACCGTAATAGTTAAAATTTGAAGAAAAGTCATTAATAGGACAGAGTGAAAATACGGAAAGTTAATGGAAAAACACTGGAAGTACAGAAAGTGCAGATCTACATATACAAGAAAGTTAGTGGCAAACCCATGATCGAACAATCGTAAAATTTATGCCACGAGCCTATACGTCTCTGGGGCATGGCCGATCCAATGGGCCTGCGTATATACGCGTAAAACTTGCTACAATATTACTCAACGGCAAAGCCGTGTACGTCTGTTTATACGGCGACTCAACTCGTGCCGTCGGAAATCGCAGCGTCGCAACGGTTATATACCGACTGGATATGTTCGCACGAGTCATTCTTCAACTTGCCAAAGTTTTGGTTATATTTGTAACTTAACATTATGAAGACAGAAATCCTGTATCGTTGATTCAATTCTGACATGTTGGCGAGAAACACTTTGTAAATTAGGAATGAATTATGATTAAAATACATATATCGCGATGGATTACGAGCACATCTAGAGTTAACAAGATCAGAGTATATAATTGCAATAATTAGACATTTGCAGCGTTAAAAAGTTTAAATGTTTTTTAAAATAAAATGATAAGTTGTAACTCGAGTAGAATACTATATGGTATAAGTGTATATATATATATAGGTATAATAATAATGTAAATTGTGCGGTTTATATACAATATAGGACACATTAATCCGTAATAAAAGTATTACAAGTACCTGAAAAGTTTGAAAGCAGCACTTATTTTTAATATATACACATAAGAAAAAAGATTCTCCCTTTTAGGGTCGCGTTGAAAGTTGCCGTGAGTGTATAGACGGCCACGTGGTTTTTACAAGCGCGAATAAGAACCTTCTTGAGGCAGGGCTATTTAGACGGTTATGAGGTACTCTGAGGGTAGAATGGCTGCTTTTTATACACTAGTGGAAGCTCGCTTGTACCGCGGTCTTACTTAAAAGAAAGACGAGCCTCCCTAAAGTAGCGAGTTTAAGCGCCAACGGAAGTATCTGCCTAATGCTCAATTTCGATCTATCTAAAGACTCGTACGTGTTATGCTCCTATTAGAAACTATTAGCAGGTGTATAGCAGGTATATGTTGTTCGATTGATTGAGTTGTCGTTGCCGAAAGAAATGCAGGCTAAAATTTCGATTAATTATTTAAACGATATTATATTAAAATTGGGAAATTAATGTGGCTATTACTATTTGAATACGCGTATAGACGCGTCGAGTAAGTGGTACGGTAACCTTATAAAAAGAGTACGTGAAAACTCGGTTTCCAAATAGCTTATAGCGTCACCAAATAACTTGTAGGCACACGCGCACATACATTAATGAATCACGCAGCGTACAAAAATGAAATTCGTTAGAAGAAGGAATGATATTGCGCGATATCGTATGAATCATTGTATGTATAATTTAAATTGTAGACAAATACGCGTAGCCCGAAAATGAAACAAAGACGATGGAAACCACCTGGTATATTCATCGATACATACGAAACTCGCAGTATATTAAATAACGAAGTATATAGATGCGTTTAATATATAGAACAATTGCAATGAACCGATATTTAAATGGAGTAGATAATACGTATGCATGGGTAGACATTTGCGTTTAATTAGTCAAGTTTTGGATCGACGCGCGACGCGTTCTCAGGGATCCGTCGCTTCCTTCGCACGAGGCGTCGATCTTTTGACTTCGCTCGCTGAATCCCTAATTAATTATGTATTCTTTTATACGAGATAGCATGGAGTAATTGTACATTGTTAAGTTTGTTAACATGTTTATGTATATTTAATATTTATAATACCGATGATGTTGTATATATTATAAATAAATATCGTTAATTGTATAGCTTCTTCCTAATGGATCGTTCGAAGGACGCAATAAAATTTAATAAATATTTATACCCAGTATTTTTTATTTATTTTTTCAATTAAATTGTAATAACTAATTGTACAAAAGTACATACCGTTTGGTCTACATTAATACAAATATTTAACACAAGTCTATTTTTATTCAAATCGTCCTCGTCTTAATATAATATATCTGCAGAAAAATGTATGTTAAGAATTAAAAAATTAATAATTTATAATTTGTTTAATAAATTTAGAACTGCAATGATATAAATAGAATAACGGGAATATTTAATAATTCTCAGAGAAAATGGATCTGGACGACTAATATTGTGCATAAAATCGTTCTAAAAATTTCGTTTTGCATGATCGTACCATTCATACCCGACATTTAACCGGGGTCGAATGAGCGTGCCCATATAGTAATATAAAATATTGGAATCATCAGGCACGGGCAATTATTTGTACAATTTTATGCACGATTTTACACTCCCGCGCATGAGAATGAACGCGAGTTCATAAACATACTCAAAAACGATTTTTCCTCGGGGTATTGAATCGAATGGAATAAAAACGAAGCGTAATCAAATAAAGGGGGCGTATGCTAATTTGGTTAAATAAAAAATTTGGTATTAGACATAGAGGTATAGCGTGGTTTGGAAATTCTATGAAATTAGAAAATAGCTGACCTCGTTTAATAAATAACTAACACGAATCGAAGATCATAAATGGTTAGAGGGTAAACTTAGCAATTGGCTGCATGTCCCGCATTACCAATCGAAATCGGAAAAGCTATACTTAGTTACACCGACAGTAAAATATCAATACTCGAACGTCTAATAGTCGAGGCATGCCGAGAGTGGTTAAAAATCAAGGAAACCTCGGAACGCGCCTACCAATTAATAATTTCCGGTAACCCCTCGAAAATAGAAATGCAGATGTACTCGCGCTCAATGATGATGGTTGTGCCAGGGTGCGGCCATGTTCGCGGCACAACGAGGACGACGCGGCAGTTTCCAGAATCCCCGAAACACCCTATTGATTGCCCCGCGACTCGCTTCCTCTCTCTCTCTCTCTCTCTCTCTCTCGCTCGCTTTCCCTGTGGAGGCACCGTCGGCACTGGTCCCACTTCCCTCCCTCGGTTGCGCTCAGCCTCTCTCTCTCTCTCTGTCTCTGTCTCTGTCTCTCCCGGTCTCTCCCCCGGTATTCGTATATATCCCGGGGTCCACCTTCCTCGGGGCTCGGCATTAGGAATGGCGAACACGCCGCCGTGCAGAGACTACGTGAGTGGCATCGCGAGCGCACCCCCTTTTCCGCCCTTCCTCTCTCACCAGTATGGCTGACGCCCTGGCCCTCTCTCCCTCCTTCTCTTCTCCTCCCGACGCTCCTCGCTACTGATGGAGCTGAGGAGAGGAGGCGAGGAGGCGAGGAGGAGAGGAGAAGAGGAGGAGGCAAGAGGCGAGAGGCGAGAGACGCTGGGGGAGGGCAACGGGGGAGCGAAGCGAGTTTCTATTTCTCTCCGTCTCGTGCGAACGTACGTGCACCCACCCCCGCGTGTGTATAGTCTTATATACGTGTGCGGCTCTGCTTCATTTTAACCTCCCACTCGCGAGCTCCGGCGAGAGTTTACCTCGGCTCGAGCTCTGGAACTCTGGAACTCTGGAACTCGGGATCTCTGGAGCTCTCCTCGCTACTGGGCGACTCCCTTTCCGGCTTCGATGGATCTTCTTCTTTCTCTAGGTGCGCCCTTTATTTTTCATTTGCGCGGCTCCTCACTTTCTTCGGCTTTTTGCGCATTACTTTTCTTTGGTTTTTACCACAGAAATACCGACCGGTCGATCTTTTCATTCAACCGCGTTATACGTATTTCGTTTTTTCGACCTTTTTTTTCTACATCGATTAAAAACTGTACGAATTCAACTGAAACTCTGGTCGCTTCGGTCAATATTACAACGTGTTTCATATTTTATTACAAAATTATCTTTGTAACCTGTATTTTTATTTATAAATAGCATCGATCAGAGTTAGACCACCCAAAATAAAACCTTAAAATACTTCGTAGAAATCGTAGAATTTCACGCAGTTCCTTTTCACAAGATGACTATAAGTATCGTTCCTTTAACACCCAATTTTAATTCGTATTTTACATTATTTAAATAATATTCAAAGTGTAGTTTTTGTAATATTTCGTTAAATAATTTAAATTATTCCTTTGTAGTAGAGTTTCTATAGGCGTTACGCGAGCCAAGTTATTTTCCACCTTTCAGTAACGTAGTTTCTTTCACTATTTTTCTTACACTATATATGTATACACGGATAAGCTCACCTGAGAAAGTCCGAGGTAAATGGAAACGGTCTCGGAAATGTACAGGAACCGTCCATCAGCCGCGACAGCCATTGCGAAACCATCTAGCGACTGGAACAAACAAAAATACACATTATACTAAAGACTCGCATACTCTAGCTTCTACATTCGTTTCTTATTTATTTTGACTATTTTAATCTTTGGTTATGTCTCGCAATGTTTATGACGACATTATAAATAGAATCATTGCAAATCATTGCGTCATTTAAAATTATTCGTGTATTAAATTGTATTAATATATAAATTTTAAGGAGAATGACTATACATTCGAATGAATTAAAAAGTATTATCTTTGACGCGTCTGCGCTCATCGAATACGGTATTGCAGATATATTTTTAGTACACGATCGGGTACAAGGGTGCTTAAAATGTTAATAATCATACTCGAGTCTTACCTGGAGTATGTGGGTGCCTTGGTGCTGCTCAAACATGTCTACCGCTAGCGATGCTGGTGACCTGACTCGATTTGCACCTGTCGACAAAAAAATACCTATTTTTACATTCATATTTGAAAGAAAGTTTTTGTACTAGAACTCAACACATAAAGCGTATTTCATTAATCAGCATTAACTTTCACCAAAAATATCGACCAAAATATCAATGAGCTTAAATGTAGAATAAATAATTTATTTTGATTGTATTAAGTTATGGCCTACTCCTGCCATCAGAAAATAGAATTCTGTATTTAATCCAATTATTTAAAAAAGGAAAGGAATATATGATCGACCCTGTGGACGGAAAAGCCAGGAAATCCAAAGATCTAACGTTGATGGACAATGGGAACGCATGGTCAAAGGTTCGTCGAGTGCGGTAGTCCAACGGGATTACCAACGCATCTAGAAACACCCTCTGTATGTAGATGTATAACGAAGCGATTCGGCATCGTGTAGATTGGTCAAGAATATACTGTAGAATAAACTTGTTGACCAAGGAGAAAAGAAAAGTACGTAGGTGGTATAGAGACGGATGGATTAGGGATCTTTCGTTGGGTACGTCATCCCTGGTGGACTTAGCCAGATTAAGCGAAACCGTAGTCTCGCGGACGAGTTTGATCGAGTCTTTCTAAGTCTTTCATTAAGGGGATCGCGATGGCCGAAGGGCGCGAGATTATTATTACAGTAAGGAGGTAGGGAGAGCGTGGCTTGTTTGCTAAACGAGGGTACGGTTTCCTACCTCGATGAAAGGAGAAGGAAAAGAGAAGGAAAACCTTTGGAAAAGGGTCCGAAAGAACGGGTTACGTACACTTCTCTCGACGCTTGGCTCTATGGCTATCTATGCAGGGAATTTCGGTGAATTCATTTCTCCCTTTTAACCGGTTGATTCGTATCGGACTCGAATCAACTGCGTTTGGGAAATGAGCTGGCTTCGTTCGAGCTTCTATCATTTATTGAATGTTTCGGCTTCTGGTGGCTTTCCTCCAGAGTAAACAGGATAAGCTTATTTTTAACATACATGTACCATATCTAGCGGTATATAACCAGATTATTAGAATTCGGTGAATAAATTATTTTATTTTTATTCTTTCGACGAGCCAATCTAGGTAACGATCATTCTAAACTATATGTTTTTCGGATCAATTTGTACACTGATGTTTATCTTTTCATTTAACCCGGCCTACAATGTGAAACAGGCGAACCATTCAAGTAATTACGAAATGTAAGTGCGTTCATTTTACAGTTGGTCTTCGAGAAATCGTGTGCTCAGCTATTCTATTGAAATATATTTACAGTCCAATATGCGTTTTTATAGCTTAATTTTAATGGTAATAAAAATATTTTTATAAATTTATAATACTACGGTTTCTTAATACGAGCAACTTCCGTCTGATTGACATTTAACTTGAAACACAATAAATACTTTCAAGTAAAATCTTTGTCAATCATTATAATATGTCATTTTTCAGTAGTCGTTAGTCATATAAAATAAAATAAACAATATAACAGGTAGTTTTAATTTATATTTATAAAAAATCGGATATCATCTCGTCGATTTAAAATGTATATTCAACTGTTTCATTTGTATTGAATAATAATTTAACCAATGTATAACCATGCAAATTTTGAAGCAGTATAGTAAATATATATGTTGCAGGAAAACGTAAAAGTAAGACAACGTGATTAAATTATTTTAAAAATATGTAATACTATATCTCGAGATTATTTAATTTTAAAATTTGTTTTCCATCGCGTATTTAATGAATGTAATATCTCATCTATGAGAAGGATCCGAATCATGAATGTGGAAGACATGATACTTAACTAAAATGTAAAGCCATTTGAAAATGTTCGTATAGAGTTGAGGAGAGAATAAATAGGTCGGTAATAACGGTAAGCGGCGTAATATGTCACAAGCGTCATGTACAAAGGAGTCGAGGACTCGAGGAACTGTTGAACGGTGTAAATTAGTAAGGCTCTGGAAGCGAACGAGTGGGCCGGTATAGAAGGGGGATAGAAGGGAGTAGAAAAAGCGGTCCTTGCTAATATCGTATCGGCAACGAACGAACGAATGAACGAAAAAGAGAGTGAGAGAGAAAGGAAAAAAGGAGTGAGTAACCAACCACCCTGAGGCTATTGGCAGCCGTTTCTTTCCATTGTATTACCGTCGGTCAAGTAGTCGGCCTCACCTATGCCTCACCCTCCGTTCTACACATTGTTCACCCTCCCTTATATACTTTTCTTCGCCTTCGTCTATAAATCTTCCCTTCCGAGGGTTTCGCGCTTTTCTAACGCTGCAGTGCACTGAACCTCCGTCTTTACGGGAAAGTTATCACAATATTTTGATAAATACATAAGGCGTGTTTTATGTGCTTCCCTCTTGGTCCCATAACTCAGCCATATTTATTTTGAGAAGATAGAAAAATAGCGGTTAACTGCCTTTCCTTCTCTTTCTCTTTCTCTTTCTCTTTCTCTTTCTTTTTCTCTTTATTTCGAACGGTCTGGGTTGCAGTGTACGCGGCCATCTGAGACCTGCCAACTTATCGGGCGTGAAAATCAATAAGAACGGGGGAACAGCCTTGTGTCGCGGCTACTGCCGCTGCTGCGACTGCTGCTGCAACCTGCACTTATCTTTTATTCGAATCATTGCAACCACTGCATCAAGTTATGGTGAAAATTTTTAATTTTTTTCCATTACTAATTCCCAGAACATTTTTTTCACTAACTCATCTATCAATTTTTTAATGAATGCTGTTAATTCTTTTTAATTGGTAATTTAAACAAATTACTATGTAAATAATTGAACATTCCGAACATCGCATATATTTAAAAATATTGCGAATTTACAATCCATATTTTAAAATAAATAATATAAGTATAGATAAATATCAGCATTTAAATGTAATCGGGCACATGTGAAAGTAGACTTGTACAAATTAAGCCGAGCCGTATGAAAAATGCGCGTTAGAACTTTATTAATAAGGAGGTAGAGTGAGCAAATGTTATATATAGATATATAGAAAAAGGCAAAAAGTCGTAGATCTTTCTCTGTTGCTTCATCATCCCAGTGTCAATTTACGACATTATATGAGTTTCCCTCGACCAGTATACCCGCCCGAGTTTCCCCAGAGCACAGGGAATATTAGGAATATTAGAACCTCTCGTTCTCTCGTTCTCTCGTTCTCTCTTTCTCTTTAGCTAAACGTCGGTTTCATTCATAGGGTGCAATAATAATAAACGTGTGTCACGCCATCATTAACGCTGGCTCGCATAAGAATGAAGACATTAGCGCTTATGTCCCTTTATGTTCCTCGTTCATATGGGATTCTTCCGTCGACATTGCCAAACATATGGCTTGCACTCTCGCTTACGTATAGCCACCCGTCATATTTGTCGATATTACGATCTCTCTCCCTCCCCCCTCTCACTCTCTCTCTCTCTCTCTCTCTCTCTTTCTCTCTCCGTGTACCGTCTATACACCTATGCACCGGAATATAGACGAGTAAATGTAGATTACGCTATATATATATTTAATATAGCTTCCGACCCTTGCTAAATAAACTTATTTACTCACAAGATTTTTTTTTCGACGAATAAATATATATTCTATTCTCTGTTTAGTTTGATCTACGATATCAATTGCAGTATACATATAGTTTTGTTACTAAATTGCATTTTATTCCAAGTTGTATTCTCTTTTATTTTTCAAAGTCATAATTAATTATCTTGTATAGTGCTAGTTTTATATTTTCAAAAATCGAGTTTATATATTTTTGTAAAATATACATTGCTACAATTTTAAGTGTCCATTTTTAAATGGAAAAAAATGTTGTAGTAAAAATTACTATGTGATTGAGTAATTGACGGACACACTTGACAAATGGTAAAAATTACTATGTTGATCGACTACTCGATTGCTCAATAACGTAGTCATTTTTAGTGCAACATTTTCTCAATGTATACAAAAATAAATTATTATCGATTATAGTTTTTGTAAATGTTCAGAAAATACTACTAAATATACTAATATGTAAAACAAATTACAATTATTACGATTATAAATGGACAAAAGAAAAATTGAATGCCAAAAAAATAAACGAGATTCCATGAAAAAATTCATCTGTCATTTTGATATCTCAAGACCGCTCAGAGCCTGATAAATTAAACATCAGAAAGGTTTGATTGCCGGAGAGGAAATAAAAAATAAACGTCTAAACAGGAATATAGGATCTTAGGTTAAATCTTTTCCTTTTTCGCGTGTCACTGAGCGTAGCGAAGAAAATCACACTCACATACGAGCTGGATAAAGAAGCAAGTGAAAAAAAAATTTGAACGGCAATCGGAGGGAGTGAGAAGGGTGAACGAGAGAGAGAGAGAGAGAGAGAGAGAGAGGTCATATCTATATATACATACGATGGAATATAATGTAATATCACACCCTCGGTGGCTAGCCCCGTCGGGACTCGGATTTAATGAAAAATAGCTGAATATGTTGTCTCGATGCCCGAGGCTCTCTCTCTCTCTCTCTCTCTCTCTCTCTCTCTCGCTCGCTCCCTGTCGTACTAGTAGCTTACGTTGTTGCGCCCGTCGCGAGCGATACACCGCGCGCGATAACTGCCCGCGATTACCGTCGGGGATCGCCTTCCGGCAATTTTCTCCGAATAAAAGACATTTTTCCCCTCTAGCGCCATGGGTTTATATATATATTTCGGGGCCCCGCGTACATCGTTGAGGATTTCCTTCATTCCAAGAAAAACGTCTAATAAAAAATCACTTCATGAGCGCACTGTCCTAAGCGCTTCCAGGCAAACGCGTTATACGGTTGGTGTACTACTACAATGAATTTACGGAAATAATTCATTTTTATTTCGGTATTATTATTACGTTTAATTCAAAGCAAGTTACAAATTTTATTAAATTTATTTGCAATAACCTTTTTGTTATAACTGTAACGAGTGATTAATTTTTAAAAATTATTGTTTTTCGTGCTTACTCAGGGGTTTAAAGAAAATGAATGATAATCAACAGATTGCAAAACAACTGACATACATATATTAATGACCTATCTGACAGTCTGCATGGAATGGCTGAAATGTCCAGTCTGTACACTTTTATTATTTTTTTACTGCGATATAATGAAACAAACGAAACGAGATTTATAGAGCCTCCAACGGTAGTATTGTCCTCGTTAGCATAAACGATTGCTTTTATTAATAACAGCTTCATGGGGCGGAGTACAGGTGAGGGGGCCAGAGATCTCTGGAAATTTGTTCTTTTTTTCGTCGGACACGAGTGAAACGTTATTGCTCGTCCCCAAGGGAGGACCCGGCAACTGCCGAGTCTAATACGACTGCTACCTCGTATGAAGATTAATCGTTCAGCACCATAAAGCCATACGTTTCCTCCCCTTCCGTCCTTCTGGCTACTTACGCTGTAAATGAATCCTGAGCTTTTTTGGATCGACTCGCAGATTTTACGCTAACTTCACCCTAACTATGCATATATATTATTTTTTAATGCCGCAACGTAGATTTTCAGTAAAATCTAATTACTTTACGAAAATACCTTATTAAATGTTAAGGTATTGAAAATTGTATTATCCATTTAATTGCCTACAATTGTTTTGGTGTTTTATTTTTATTGCGTCTATTAAAACAAATTAATCTCTGATATTCTTGATAAATGACATTTTCTAAATTTTCTATACGGAACATTGATCTATACGCAAAATGTATCTAAAGAAAGAAAAGTTGATCGTTCGGTATCTAATTTACATTCATAAATCAAACTCGGCATCTCACAGATTGACGATACTCATTTGAATTTCAGCAACCATTAAAGAGACTAAGTAAGCAGAGGTTGGTGATATATAATAAACGTTTGCGGGACGAATCGTCGAAGCAAAGTATTAGAAACCATGTTCCGAGCAACCACTCGAGCGACTTTACACTGGTTTACATTGATGGCCCATCAAACAGGCACTTGGGTGACGACTACACCCGAAACTGCTCCATCCGACTATGCTATATTTATAGATATATATACAGTACGCGAACCCTTCTCCTTTTAAAATTTCATGATATACCACCCTTCGTATCTGTCGCTTAGTAAACGAGTATTAATTTTATTTTTGAACACGAACTTTAGGTAAGCTTTTCTAGTAAATTTAAATTCCAACACAGATAGTTTGTATGTGATCATTTTAAATATGCTATTTTACAGGTTGCACAACATAGCCGCACAATAATTATCTACCACTAAAGTACTGCACATAAAATACAAGATATATATCTTGTAATGTCTAACAATTTTGTTTACTTCTTAAAATTGATTTAATCGCAGTAATGTATAATTAAACGTTATTCTAATGCATGTTTCTTAAGTAGGCCATTGAGTGACACAATTTTGTTGGATTGCATTCAAAAGTAAAGGATATAATTTACGTTCGACGTCGACTGCGGATTTGGCTCGTATAAAAGATTCCATACGTTACGCAGTCTACGCATTGCTAAACCGTCGTTACAGTTTCATTGTATGGAATTAATCGCCTGTTGGCAATGCGTCCAAACAAAGTAGATCACACATCGTACATTGTTTTCGTTATTATTATTATTGTTGTTGTTATTATTAGATGCTTATTGTTTATTTTGTTAATCGCTATTTTAGTGTTAGTATTATGCAATATTATTTTGCAGTATGATTTATAAATTGGTAATGTACAGGCATAATAATTAAACAAAATTTATTTCTTCAACTTGATTATTTTTAAAAAATCAAGAAAATATGTTATTTTAACATTAAATCGAGAGATATTACATTAATTGGAGTATATACGCAACCAATGCGTCAAGCTTAAACAATCTCGAGTCAATTTAAATTCAATAAGCATTATGTAAGCGGGATACACCAAGTAAAACTTGAATTCTTAATCAGATTTAATATCAGGGTCGGTTCATAAAGCGAAAAGAGCCCTCTCAACCTCGGTAAAATCCGAGCCGGCATGTTATTTGCATCGAGCAAATAGGATGACGCTAACGAGGCGTTGATTAGGGTATTGGTGACGATGATCTAATTAGTCGCTACTTAATTAGTCAGGTGTGTTCGGTTAATCCCCGTATTTCATTAGGATTCGACGGTGGACTTGCCACCCGAGGGGGCGGCAGTGGTTTACAACCTTCTCCATCACGCTACTCTCTTTGTCATTCTGATCCGAGTGCACGTTATATACACTAATATACCTCTACCTACCGATATAGACACGAAGTTAACGCGCACTCGGTTCCGATGATTCCACCCATCGTCGGTTAGAAAAATCAGTGGGGTGGAACATTTATTGCGGGGAGAGGGTAAATATAGTGTTTTCGAAAATTTGGTGCTTCAGGGTGGATGAGCACCACGGTATAACCCTGGTTCGATGCTCCCCCGTCGTTAACTAGCCGCCAACTACGTTAAACACTGGTTTAAACTCCCTGTTCCCTTGTCATTCTTCTTTCCCTTGCCCATCCTGTCCCGGATTCGATCGGCTGAACAAATTTTCGAGCTTTTTTCCTTTATTTTTTCTTTATTTGTTCTATCTATTTTGTCTACTTAGAGATTTCGTATTTCTTATATATATTTTTGACTCATCCTAGGCAAGTTCATTCACTCTCTACTTTGTTGCAATGACCGTTTACGCGATAATCTATTAATTATTATCCGAATAAATATAAGTAAATTAAGTAAACTAATTTTTTACCTTAAAAAATATTTACGCGACCGGATTCTGGCTAAAGGTGTAAGATAAAATCAACTCGTGTAGCAGGTAGTTCAGAGCGAAAAAACGTAAAAAATGAAAGTTAGCCAGACAAAGAGGAGAACGAACCGCACGCTATCCCTCTCTCTCTCCTCTCTCTCACTCCGACACACGCGTACGAAAAGTCGAATCCGCGATGGGGGGAAGCTTTGGTAGGCCTTAACTCGTTTTCGTTCATTAGCTGAAAGCGCGCGAGAAAGACGGACCGAGTAGAACCGAGGCTCTCGCTCTATCTCTCTTTAGAGAGCGGCAGTTGACTGGATTTACTTTGACGAGAAGTTGCGGGTGCGCATGCAGCCAAAGCCGCCTCGCGCCTAACTCAATTCCGTTAGTTTAGTTACAGGCAGCCAGGCAGGCAGGCAGGCGGGCGCGAGGAGAGCCGCGACCTCGCTAGGGGTCGGTCTGATTAGATTTACATGTGGGCGGGTAGAGTACGCGCAAGCCAGCGCGCGCTCCGGGCCGAGCTAAACCCTCGACAAATATTAGCCCACCCGAGCCGTACGTCTTTGATTGTCGCGGACTCTGCGACGCGGCAACTTTTTGCCCTCCTTTTATATTCGTATATACATCTATATACCAATACAGTTATTCTTGCGGTTTTTTTGAATTTGTTTGACTTCTCTATTTTATCGTTTCTTTAGCTTAGGGGATTTAAACAGGATTTTTTCGATCATCTCCTTTTGAGGGTGTCTATCGTTTGTATTATGGTTAACATTTTGATTAAAGTCGCACTGGAGTTCATATGGGAACGGCATGAAAGTGTGAAAGTTGCAGTACGCATTTTTACTATAAAATGTATATGTTGAACGATGCAAGGTGCAACAGTATTGTAGTGTTATGAACGTAACTGTTTACAAAAAATAAATTGAATGTAGAAAAAGTGGCTATTGATTCAAATAGCTAATCCTTAAAAAAGATTTAGTTAAAACTTGAAATGTTCTATTTCTATTACAAACTTTAAAAAGACGTTGCTAGTGGTGTATACCTAGTTAAATCTAGATGACATTTTTGAGGCCTGCGATGGGTCTTTGAAGGTCCCAGGTTCGATTCCCGGCCCCCGTCGATTGATACAAACACCACTGGAAAATGTATTTTCCACAAGTGCTTTGGTATGACCTTCGTCGCTGATTAGCACCGATTTGGGAGCATATAAAGAGCGATTTTAAAATAATAAAAAAAAATGATGACATTTTCAACAGAAAAATTTAACATCATGATTGAATCCTAATCGTAATAAAATATTATTACTTAAAATGTAAAAATGCAATTAAATTATGTAAAATGACTAAACAAAAAACTGAACCCCTTTATAAATAGTTTCTTTAAAAAAAAATAAAAGCCATTCGTCACCAAGACCTGACTCGCAAAAATTCAGTCAAGTTTGACCCTGCATAGCGAGATTCTGGAGCTAAAGCTTTCCAAGCGATCGAGTCGAGGCTATTGTGTGTCCGGCGCTTTACCCCTATTTTCGTCAAATGAACCACGAAAATAAAAGAGAGTGAGAGGGTATTCGCAGATCGTATCTCACGATGATTGGCGACAATTTTCCATTACTATGTATCGGTGGCCATCTCTCTCTCCGCGGTTCTTTTCTCCTCGGTCCTCTGGTATAAGCTCTATATATATAAACTAAAGAAAATCGTTCCGCGTAAATTTTCGTCCAAACAGCTCGGTTGATTAAGCAATTCCAAGGGCTTATCGCGAACGATGCGCTTTTCGTTTTGCAGCGAGTGCGCTGTGCCTTTTGTTCGGTCACACAGTTAGAAAGAAAAAAAGATTGGGGAGTTGGTTATAGTTGACTGATCCATCAAGCGACACGACAAGAACAGTACTACGCGAGAAACTCCGACCAATCGGTTGTGCGATGAACACGTCAGAAACACGCTCTCGAGGGTATCGCGTTTTTACGCGCACGCTCTCTGAATATACACTTTTCTTGGTGGTTACATTCTCTTAGACTTATCCTGCTTATTCTTCACATTTATTTAGGGTGGACCAATGATACCGATCGTTCGACAATCACTGGTTTATACTCTTTTTCATTTTAACGATCCTTCTTTTAGCCTTGTGCCTCATAGAAATTAAAAAAACAACATAACTTTTATGAGAAACATTCAATTCAAAGAAATTAATTAAATGTTCCTTCTTAACAACGCAATACTTTGTTTCCAATGTGACTAATGTAAAGAGAAAAAAACAACGTAAATTCCCAACGTTTCCTAATCGAATAACTCGAAACTTGAGGATTTGCAGGGAGTAAAAGTTATATATTTTGCAATTGATGTCACGTTCCCTAATATATATATATATATATATATATATATATATACATACAAATTTTATATACCATTGGCGACTCTCACAGTTAATACCTTGGCTACCGACTTACGTGTCAAGCACTCGAATATGGTGGGCACCGCAAACACGAGCTTCGAAAATTAGCATCTGCCTAGTTAGATATATACATATATACATATATATTGGCTACTGGTATAGCACATTACGTCACCCTTTTGATGTTTGTACGTATCTGTGGTCGTTTTACAGGAAAAAAAAATATATGCACGAGTAGGCAGCTTTTAAAAAATTCTTGATCTTATCTTTTTATAAATTTACTTTTATATGATTAAATAAAAGTTGAACATTCGAGCTACGTTATAACTATTAATAATTATATTTATATTTAAGCGTATATCCTTATTTCAAAATGGCTAAGTGTAGAAAAGTATTTAAGAAAGTAAAGAAAAGTTTGGAACTTCTTGTATTGCATTTTATTAAGAAAAAAATTCTACTTATCAGTAATAAATTATGTTTACCAAAATATTGCGTTCCTTCAAACAGTATTCATAAAAATAAGAAAGAAAATTTAGTCAGTCGTAATAGTATCTGAACAGTATAAGGTATAGAGTAAATGTGTATATAAAAGATAACTTAATTTTCTTAGCTCGTAGACGCGTGAGATTGTCTGCGGTCACGAATAATTTCGAATTGACTGACTCGAGTGCGCGGGAAGGACAATCAAGAAGTGTTTTCTTCTATACGAAACTTCTCTCTCATTTTATTTCGTTGACGTTTCTTGGTGGTCTTATACTTATTTGGCTCCCTCGGTTCCACGTCAAATCCTCGTCCTTCTCGTACACGCTACCGAGCACTTTTTTTATCCTGTATTCCGTTTTTTTTTCTTTTTCGGTACGTCGGCTCTAACGTAACATTGTTAGCTAGAGACGCGTGGCGAGATCGATGCGGTTCCATTAGTTCATTCGTAGAAACAGTAATCTCATCGACTTCGTTTTTTACCAAGGCACTTGTTTTTGTTTTAGACACGTTAACGGTATTTTCGGTTTAGCTGTATAATTTATAGAAGTACGAGAAAAAAGTATTTACATGACTATTTGATGTACTATTTTGATGAATGTGTTGCTGTATTTTGAAAATACATATTTTTATGCAATAATAGCTAGTAAATCGAAATTCTCGTCTACTATACATAATGTATTTTTTATAAGAATATGATATTCACTCTATCGTCGCATATTACCAATATATTTATGGAACAATGAAACTGACCTTTCACCGACTTGTTGAGTGGCGGAGTATCCCGGCTCCACGGCGGATCCCCGTGACCCGAGAAGTCTCGTAATTTGAGGTAGGATATCGTTAACCTTATAATCGAAGCTTTATCCAGTTGAGAGGTGATGGCGGCTGGTAAAGGTAACATCTTTGCCAGCTCGTAGAATTCAAAATTTTCTTTCCCTCGACGCGACCTCGCTGCGTCCCTACTCTTTTCTTTCCGCAGCTCGAGAATACTGTAATGCAAGAAAAAAATCAATTATTATAAATATTTTGTACCAATCGATTATTTGTTACTTAAATTCAATGTCGAGTGTTATATAGTTAAATAATGCTACAGGGATAAATACTGCAATGTAAATAGTGCTCCACATATTCAATTTCTTTTTTTTAAATACTTTTATAGATTATTATTTCTTTTTAAGTATTTGTATTTGTCTGTAAAAATGTATATACCTATATACATTTATTTGCTGGACAAAGTGTTGAGAAAAATCAAGAATCAATTAAATAAGAAGGCAATACAGTATGAAGATTTACATCAGGTAATACATTCATGTTTGAAACTAACCATTCACCGTCAAAATGCGAATATTAGCATCCTAACAATAACAATGTGATTTCCATGCGAGAACCGGCCAATTTTGCCGAATACAATCACCCGTGATCATCGCGAGGGTACCGCGAAAATCATTATCAAGCATTTAACCCCCAGCAGCGCAGCATTGACCAAAAAGCCGAGCTTGCAAACAGCCACCTCCACCGAGGAGGCGTGGCGCTTACTCCTTCTCCCGTCTCGTTCACTCCGAGGGACTCGACAGTCGAGCGTGCGAGCTAGCGAGCGAGCGAGAAAGAGATAGAGATAGAGATAGAAACAGACAGACTCAGAGAGCGAGAGAGAGAGAGAGCGAGAGAGATGTGGCCTAAACAGCATGCATTATTCAATTCGCCATCAAGCCCACGTTTACCGTCGGGCAATAGCCAGTAAGTGCATCCGATCGAATGCAACGGCTGAGCCACGCCTCCCGCGGCCAGCGGCCGCGCGTTTCCGGTTTTCACCTCAAATGCGCGCGCGAGGCGCCGGGCCAATGGACGACAAGCGCGAGCGAGCGCGCAACCCTCCCCAGCAGAGATAGACGACCGCGAGAACCCAACTGGAGAGAAACAGAGACATCGGTGCGAGCTGAGGGAGCCCGCATTTTCAGGTGAAAAAACATGGCGTGTGCGCTCCTGCCCGATGGACAAACTACGCGACACACTCTGCCAGTTCGATGAACTTTTCCTACCGTTTTTTTTTCTATTTCATGTCTACCACACATACCGCACAATCATTTTCCTTCTAACTTTTTCGTCGCTCACCTCTCTACTCTCTTCGTAGTTCAAGTTTTGGCCAATCTTTATTTAGATCCTGCGAACTTCATAAATTCTCCAAATATTCATAAGAAATTAAACACATAATTTTTAAACATTTAATTAAAAAAAAAAAGAGTAACTTAGTTATTATAAATTACATATTTTTTTTGTTATATATGGTCTTTCTTATAATATATAGAGTAGTACGGTAAATTTTGAATAATTGAAGAATTTATAATTACCAAAACTACTCGTTAATCAGTCTAACTATTTAAAAAAAGTTTTATTACACTTTTATTCGTAAAAAGAATGAGATTTACGAACGCTTAAAATTTCGTGAAATCTCATTGTTATCTATAACAGATGTATTCCGTACATCACGTAAAACACTTAAAATTTCGGGGAGCAAGAAGATCGAGCTATTAAAAGCGTATTCCGCAAGGCAGCACAAGACATACAACACGTCCAAATTCTCAGACTTTGGGAGAAAGAAAGAGAGAGAGAGAGAGAGAGAGAGAGAAAGAGAGAGAGAGAGAGAGATCCCTGGCGTCTCGTTCATTCGCGATGCGCGACTATACTACGCGCTTGAAGAAGAAAAAAATGAGGTAGTACAATTAAATGCGCCATTCCAACGGGCACGGGGGAGTCCCCTGAAAGGGTTAAAAACAAGATGGGTTTTTATTGGTGGCTCATTACGCTTAACGACTGTAAAACGACGCCGTGCCGAGAGAGAAGAAGAGAGAAATAGAGAGAAAGAGAGAGAGTACCCCAGAAAGAAGGAGAAATATATACAGAGAAAGAGAGAGTTTGAGAGAAGTAAACGCGCGCGGGCGGGCGGCCATTATACCCACGAGCAGGACAAAAGTCATAAAGAAGTGGCGCCGTGGCCTTATATATATATATATATATATACACCTATATATACCTATGTATACGTGTATACCTTAGCTCGTCCTTTGGCCTGGGAATCTCCGTCTTTTGGTCTAACCGAGCGAAGGATGCGAAAACAAAGCTTGGAAGAGGACGAGCGCATTAAGAATACTGGAGAAAGAACCGGAACAGTACGATCATAAGATTAAATACACAAACGTTAATTTCTACAAGTTTTTTTTTAAATTTACCTTAGTAATGATGGATTATTTTTTGTAGACCAGTTAATAAAGATGTACTTCACAGTTTTCATTTATATTAAAGTATTAATTTTAATATTTTTATTGTTTTAGTATTTTTTATTTATTTTAATATAAAAATTGTGAATAGCAGAACCAGACTTACATTTAATTTTTCGACTGAATGTTTGCGTCAAAGTTATTTATCGTATTCACGAATTATAGCAAAGGGATACATAAATAAGAATGTACCTATAGAGGGTAGTAAAATCAAACGGGTTGGATCTAATCAGAAAGAGTCGTTAACGAGAAATCGACAGACAGACGGCGTAAACTGGTAAGAGTATGAAAATAAGAGGAGAAAAAAGTAAGAGGGGGAGAAACGCGCAAGTGAGAAAGGACGAGAGTGTATACGAAAAGTGTCCCTTGCCGAATCTACACTCTTGGTGTTCCCTGTGGGACAATGAAAGCCACTTTCCCTCTCTACTTTATGTAGGCATCTCACCAATGCAACTTTTCGCTTCTTTAGCGTTTCATGCCCTTTCTTGCATTTTCTTACAACTTCGACCTACACTTCATGTTCCTACATAAAACTAACAAAAAAACATTTTCTCGTCTACGGTACAGTATCTTTTTTATGTAAAAAAAAATATATTTTTTACAATTTACAAAACTTATGAATTATCTATATTTTAGAAGAAAATTTTTAATGGCTAAAAACATTTGCAATATATGAAGTCGTCGTTAAACGAATTAAACAAAAAGAGATAAAATGTTATAGTATTAAGTATATGTATATTATGTTATTCATGCAAAAGTTCTGATGATAAACATTTTCAAAAATTAATCCTTACATTATAGACAAAATTATTACTTTATCTTTCCGATGGAGTAGTTATTTTTCTTCCTAATAATTTGGGTGAGGTTAAAAATTCTAAAATAAATTTGAACATTTCAAATAATATTTCGTTAATTTAAAAATGTATAGTTTCTATATTTTATATTTTATATACTTTACAGTTTAAATATTTAAGTATTAATAATTTAGTATATATTATTGGGAGCTATAAATATTATTATACTATAAAATTTTGTATTACCTCATTGAAATCAAAACAAAAATAATTTTATATCGATTATTCAAAGTCTTAAATTTATGGAAAGAATAAAATGTTTTCTTAATTTAAGCTTCTGCTACCCGTTTTATATAATTTTATTGTAAACTGTAGTTACATTACATTAACTGTATATAGTTTATTGTAAACTGTTCTTAGATACTGTTTTCGAACGACTAAACTTTTTTTAAGTGTTTCTATTTTTTAGATATTCATGCATACTCTTATTATAGTTAAAGAAAAATATATTTTTAATTCATTTGCAACTTTTTTGATATTTAACAATAATTGTCAAGTACATTTAGCAACCTAGCTCTTCAACAGCTGCTCTCTAACAAAAATCATATTCCGATCGCTTCACCTAATTTCTACAATTACTTATATTTATATTTATTATAAGGATTTGAAAATATAGCGTTAATTATTATAAATAATTCAATACTCATAAGATGAATGTGAAGTAACAAAGTTTGGGTTTTCTGTTCAAAATTTCTTTCATTGAGTTAATTTATATTAAAAATTTTAATTTAATACAAGAGTTTCCTTCTACATTAAAAACACTTCACTGGTAAATAAAAAAATGGAAACCGTGAAGAAGGAAACTGAGTTCATGCAATTCTTGTTAATAATGAGCTCTTCACTTCTCCAATTTAAAGCTATCGGAATTTTTAAAAGACTGTTATATTTCATAAGGCAATAAAATTTACAACAATAAAATATTTTCTAAAATTGTGTTATATATAAAAGCTTTAGAAAAAATTAGTGAGTTTAACTGAAATTGATGTTAAATGCCTAAATTACGTTTTTCCGCCAAAGTATCTTGTAGCTATTAAGACATTTATCTGTACATAGCATCGAGAACTTAATTCAAGAAGATTTGTGATACGATTACCTACGCAAGCCGTCAATTTGACACTCATCTGGAGTGGATTAATTTCAGCGATTCAGCGAAAAGACGATAGAGAGAAAGCAGTGTACAGTTGGTTGCTTTCTGATTGAAATGTCTCCGTAGGGAGCCGCGTACCCAACGCACTACTGCTGTGGCAAACGCAAATCACCGAAAAGCTTGCGTAGTCGACTATACTTGATAAGGATTTTGGAATGCTCGCGAATAAAATAAAATTTATAATAGATTCTTTATTTAAAAAATTCACATTCCGCCAAGTAGATGAATGATTTAACTTAATTTTATAGTTGAATTATTCATTTACGGTATACACTTATTTAACTTGAAGATAAAAGAGTCAAAATTCAAGAGTATTATTGTAGCGTCGAGATATATATATATCTGACCTCAATAAAAAAAGACGATCACCCAAGAACATCAAAGACTAAAAGTATTCGATCCGTTTCTCTTTTTCTTTCTAGGTCCGTCTTTTCTGGCGTATATACACCGCGCGGTAATGCTGCCCAAGAAAATTTCTTCTCCCTCGAGGTGAAGAAAAGTAAGGCGAAAGGCGATCCTAAGAATGCAAGCGTATATACACGAGGCATCTGCAGACGCGTGAAAATAAAATTAAGCCCAACTTTCGGTCAAATTGGTTGAAATTGGGCGTTGGAGCTTCAGCCCGGACGTTCCCGTGGGGTTGGAAGACGTTTTCGATGCCCCTCGAACCTTTCCCGCTATTTTCTTCGTTTCTCTGTTAACGCGCACATGTTCTCCTTTTTTCCTCTTCAATTTTTTGTCATTCTGACAATATATTTCAACGAATCCACGTATTCTATACTTTTAGTGTCATATTTTAGAATATTAAGTATTTATCAACTAATAAATACTTATTATTATGGAATTAAACCGAAAGCATTTCCCATGAATATAGTAAATCTAATACAGCAAATTTACGAATAATAGTATATATATATATATATATAGATATTATACCGTTACGCGTTCAAACCATTTTGTTCTCTATCAAACTTGACTTTCGTAAATAGTTAAGTAATTTTTAACAGTGTAGTTCAAATTTTATTAATTATTAAAATTACACAACATTTTAACTCATACCAATTATTAAAAAGTTATAAATAAGGTGTAATCTGATGTGCATGCTATAGTATTAAGATACAAAATAAGGGCTCTCTCAATGTAAATTCATAGATATTAAAGAAAACGTGACTATGCTTATGTAAAACAGATATTATACGTATCATAAGGAGTAAAAGGCTCGCGTTTTCCAACTTATATATATATATATATAAAATTGGTAAACAAGCGTATATGTATGCCCAAGATGTTTTGGGGTTGGCAAGTACTACCAAACCATCAATAATTCAGAAGAGGACCGTGACGAGGTTATCGCTTGACGCCTTTGGATCTCTATCTCCCTTCCGTTTTTTTTGCAATCTCCCTCGTTTGGCAGTCCAAGTCGCCCAGTCACTCGCCCTTAGCTCTTACATACGAAAACGTGGTTACGGTTAATCGCGCTTCACTTTTTCGCGCCTCTCACGTCGAGAATACACGTGGGGATTTCGGGAACATCGTTTGTGCCAGTCCCAAGAATAATCTAAACAAAGTATCTCTAAACCATGTAAATGTTTTATTTCGCTTACTATATATCAAGTTCAATGTCAAATAGAATTATTTATCGACTTGTGAATAATGTGGTTAATGTTCTATTTACCTAATCGGTAAAAATATTTTCTATAATATAGTTATAATTACTATTTACGTAAAATAAGAAATATAAATATGTTTTATTTAACCTAACCGTTCATTATAAATAACGCGTATGCTAGTTTAATACAATACTACTAATCACCAGACAATTTTTAAAAGACTGTTATATTTCATAAGGCAATAAAATTTACAACAATAAAATATTTTCTAAAATTGTGTTATATATAAAAGCTTTAGAAAAAATTAGTGAGTTTAACTGAAATTGATGTTAAATGCCTAAATTACGTTTTTCCGCCAAAGTATCTTGTAGCTATTAAGACATTTATCTGTACATAGCATCGAGAACTTAATTCAAGAAGATTTGTGATACGATTACCTACGCAAGCCGTCAATTTGACACTCATCTGGAGTGGATTAATTTCAGCGATTCAGCGAAAAGACGATAGAGAGAAAGCAGTGTACAGTTGGTTGCTTTCTGATTGAAATGTCTCCGTAGGGAGCCGCGTACCCAACGCACTACTGCTGTGGCAAACGCAAATCACCGAAAAGCTTGCGTAGTCGACTATACTTGATAAGGATTTTGGAATGCTCGCGAATAAAATAAAATTTATAATAGATTCTTTATTTAAAAAATTCACATTCCGCCAAGTAGATGAATGATTTAACTTAATTTTATAGTTGAATTATTCATTTACGGTATACACTTATTTAACTTGAAGATAAAAGAGTCAAAATTCAAGAGTATTATTGTAGCGTCGAGATATATATATATCTGACCTCAATAAAAAAAGACGATCACCCAAGAACATCAAAGACTAAAAGTATTCGATCCGTTTCTCTTTTTCTTTCTAGGTCCGTCTTTTCTGGCGTATATACACCGCGCGGTAATGCTGCCCAAGAAAATTTCTTCTCCCTCGAGGTGAAGAAAAGTAAGGCGAAAGGCGATCCTAAGAATGCAAGCGTATATACACGAGGCATCTGCAGACGCGTGAAAATAAAATTAAGCCCAACTTTCGGTCAAATTGGTTGAAATTGGGCGTTGGAGCTTCAGCCCGGACGTTCCCGTGGGGTTGGAAGACGTTTTCGATGCCCCTCGAACCTTTCCCGCTATTTTCTTCGTTTCTCTGTTAACGCGCACATGTTCTCCTTTTTCCTCTTCAATTTTTTGTCATTCTGACAATATATTTCAACGAATCCACGTATTCTATACTTTTAGTGTCATATTTTAGAATATTAAGTATTATCAACTAATAAATACTTATTATTATGGAATTAAACCGAAAGCATTTCCCATGAATATAGTAAATCTAATACAGCAAATTTACGAATACTAGTATATATATAATATATATAGATATTATACCGTTACGCGTTCAAACCATTTTGTTCTCTATCAAACTTGACTTTCGTAAATAGTTAAGTAATTTTTAACAGTGTAGTTCAAATTTTATTAATTATTAAAATACACAACATTTTAACTCCTACCAATTATTAAAAGTTATAAATAAGGTGTAATCTGATGTGCATGCTATAGTATTAAGATACAAAATAAGGGCTCTCTCAATGTAAATTCATAGATATTAAAGAAAACGTGACTATGCTTATGTAAAACAGATATTATACGTATCATAAGGAGGTAAAAGGCTCGCGTTTTCCAACTTATATATATATATATATATAAATTGGTAAACAAGCGTATATGTATGCCCAAGATGTTTTGGGGTGGCAAGTACTACCAAACATCAATAATTCAGAAGAGGACCGTGACGAGGTTATCGCTTGACGCCTTGGATCTCTATCTCCCTTCCGTTTTTTTTTGCAATCTCCCTCGTTTGGCAGTCCAAGTCGCCCAGTCACTCGCCCTTAGCTCTTACATACGAAAACGTGGTTACGGTTAATCGCGCTTCACTTTTTCGCGCCTCTCACGTCGAGAATACACGTGGGGATTTCGGGAACATCGTTTGTGCCAGTCCCAAGAATAATCTAAACAAAGTATCTCTAAACCATGTAAATGTTTTATTTCGCTTACTATATATCAAGTTCAATGTCAAATAGAATTATTTATCGACTTGTGAATAATGTGGTTAATGTTCTATTTACCTAATCGGTAAAAATATTTTCTATAATATAGTTATAATTACTATTTACGTAAAATAAGAAATATAAATATGTTTTATTTAACCTAACCGTTCATTATAAATAACGCGTATGCTAGTTTAATACAATACTACTAATCACCAGACAATTATTACTAACTATTATACTTAAACGAACGAAAAAAATTGTCATAAGTTTGCAGAAGTATCATCATAAAGTGTCACCATAAACGGAATAAAGTGAGTAATGTAAGATCGTAATTAATCTCGAGTTGTCTGTATCGTAATTACAAAATGCTTTGTCACACATAGTACGGAAAGAAAAGCAGGACATCGGTTATCGTCAAGGTGTCCAACGTTCGATTGCCGCCGCGACGGTGCTTTTCGATGTCGTTTCCGCGCGACGCACGCGATCAGCTTGCTGAACACGTCCGGCGGCTCTGGCGTTCGCGACGGCTCTTTGAACCTTCCGAACTGGTTGTCCCGGAAGCGCGCGATATCGTCGTCCGAGCTCGCCCATCCTCAAAGCAAATCGTTGCCACTGTTGGGTATATATATATACATATGCACTATACGTGCGTATGTGTGTGTGTGTGGGTGTGTGTATGTGCGCGCGCGCGTGTGTGTGTAGGTAACGAGCTTGACTTCGTCTTGACGTTATATACCAACTTTTCTTTTTCGAACTTCAGTGGATCATTCAGGAGGTACGGTTTTACGTTATTATTAAACTTTCGAAATGTCGTTTTTCACTTGTGAACGATTTCGAAAATTTTGAAAATATATCTTTGATGTAGGAGACACGTGCATTAATAATAGTTATGCAAGTTTTATTGTAGTATATCTAAGATGAGGTGTGTTATTATATGTTAGGCAGATCGAAGTAGAATTTAAAATGAAATGTGATTGATTGCCGAGTATTTTATGCATTTTGTTTTTAAGATTAACAAGACAACCAAATCTTAAAGTATTATTATTCTAAAAAATACATATTGTAAAAACTAGTAATTGTTTAATTATAGAAAGTAAAACATAGAATAATTATATATATATATATATACATACATAATGTGCACGTCTATTTATATTGCAAAGAAGTTCAGCATAAAAATTAATAATTTTGTTAAATAAAATGTATTTAATGAAATATCGGTCGATAGTACTTACTGGTGGGAAGATAAGAAGTAATAGAGATAAATCAGCCGTGTACAGAAAAAAGCTGTATATACGGGTAGTACTCGAAGGTAGTATTGCTGGATCGCGAAACGGAAATAACGTCCAGCGATAGGCTTCTATAGAGCAAAAAGCTCGAAATAA
Source organism: Theocolax elegans (assembly GCA_026168455.1). Taxonomy (NCBI): domain Eukaryota; kingdom Metazoa; phylum Arthropoda; class Insecta; order Hymenoptera; family Cerocephalidae; genus Theocolax; species Theocolax elegans. The sequence continues at coordinate 44,091,420 of CM047429.1, read as the reverse complement.
GGAGCAGGGTGGAAATTATGTCGAAACCGGAGTCCGGAGTCTGGAGTCCGGAGTCGTAACATTAGGAGCATTGTATTGTACGGGCGCTGGGATACGGTTCTCTTGGGACTCTCCTAGGAAGTACAAGTGCGCGAGGGGAAGGTTGTTCGCGTTCTCTTTCTCCGTCTCTCCTATATACTCGCACGCACACACGTGCTCCACACTGATGCCTGCACTGACCATACGAAAAAGGACGACGGGTGGGTGACGGGGGTGTGAAAACGTGCCCTCAGGTGGCATCACCCAAGAGTCACATTCTTAATTGAATTAACTCGCGTTCGCGGTGCGCATTATAATTTTTCGCGGCTGAAGCCGAATGAAAGGGGACGACCGTCAGAGAGTAAACGATTTGAGGGAAAGGGTGCTTTAGAAGAGTATACGGATTTAAAGGGGTCTACGGCCACGATGGTCCTTCACTCGAGATTCCGGGATTGATATCGCTCTTCTCTGTTGAGAGTTGTTCTCTGTGCCTCTGCAGAGTATGTGTATGTATATACGAGGAGCTGATTTGAAGGTATATGTACTCTTTGATTGCCCGTTGGTCAGTAACAGTTGCATCTTTTCTCACAGTATTACTTTATTTGTCGTTATCTGGTTAATGATTTTTATTGTTTTTATACTTTTAATCACTATTTTTCCTAATAGTAATTCATCTTTCTTATGTGATCAACTAGATAAATCAAAATTAAACTAGCTACAATTATCTACAATTAAGTTAACCGTTTGATGTTTGAAACGTTATGTGCATAATTACGTGCGTTTAAAGTAATCGTTTAAACGTATCTACTTATCGTTAGTACATTTTGCATTAACACCGACGAGTCCAGTTATTTAGTTCATAAAAGATAAATATTAGGACAGTACAAATGAACATAAATTTGAACAATGTTTCAAGCGTAATTGTGGGCAATTAATTTAATTTGAAAAATATGGTACAACCACACGTAACGTTTCATTAACTCGGATCAATGTCGATCCGAACCCGCGGCGTTTACTAAATTGCGGTATATGAGACAACTCAGCGAACCATAAGACTTTACCAAGATAGGTGTTATACACAATTACTCTTAACCACTCGAGCATATAATTAATGAAATTACTCGTCATAGTCCGTTAAGGTGTCGTACCTTCACCATTACCGAAGAAAAATCTAAAACGCATTTCCTATATTTATCAACAATTTGTACCCAAGTCGTACAAATGTAAGAATCATCGGTATTGAATAAAGAAACGTAAAGAAATTTATAGAATGTTCATCTAAACAATTAGCGAAAATCGATCAAAATTTCTTCTTTATTAAAAAAATTTACAGATTTTTATATTGGAATTTATCAACAAATATCTATTGTTCAATAGACATATTATAAGTCAAAGGTTTAAATTGAAATAATTACTTTTTGACAACGACACGCGTAATACTTGCGTGAATATTAATCCACTTTCGAATATTGCATATGTAAATAATAAAAATGTCTGAGACGTGCAACAGTTATACAATGCTCGAAAGTATAGAGACGCAAACACTTGGGTACAGGTATAAGAATTGAAGAAAGCACGGGGGAGCAGTGTGGGTTTTTTCGAGCAGTGTGATCGAGTTTCTTAATTGCCGCCGCGACGGTGCTTTTCGATGTCGTTTCCGCGCGACGCACGCGATCAGCTGGCTGAACACGTCCGGCGGGCTCTGGCGTTCGCGACGGCTCTTTGAACCTTCCGAACTGGTTGTCCCGGAAGCGCGCGATATCGTCGTCCGAGCTCGCCCATCCTCAAAGCAAATCGTTGCCACTGTTGGGTATATATATATACATATGCACTATACGTGCGTATGTGTGTGTGTGTGGGTGTGTGTATGTGCGCGCGCGCGTGTGTGTGTAGGTACGAGCTTGACTCGTCTTGACGTTATATACCAACTTTTCTTTTTCGAACTCAGTGGATCATTCAGGAGGTACGGTTTACGTTATTATTAAACTTTCGAAATGTCGTTTTTCACTTGTGAACGATTTCGAAAATTTTGAAAATATATCGTTGATGTAGGAGACACGTGCATTAATAATAGGTTATGCAAGTTTTATTGTAGTATAATCTAAGATGAGGTGTGTTTTATATGTTAGGCAGATCGAAGTAGAATTTAAAATGAAATGTGATGATTGCCGAGTATTTATGCATTTTGTTTTAAGATTAACAAGACAACCAAATCTTAAAGTATTATTATTCTAAAAAATACATATTGTAAAAACTAGTAATTGTTTAATTATAGAAAGTAAAACTAGAATAATTATATATATATATATATATACATACATAATGTGCACGTCTATTTATATTGCAAAGAAGTTCAGCATAAAAATTAATAATTTTGTTAAATAAAATGTATTAATGAAATATCGGTCGATAGTACTTACTGGTGGGAAGAATAAGAAGTAATAGAGATAAATCAGCCGTGTACAGAAAAAAGCTGTATATACGGGTAGTACTCGAAGGTAGTATTGCTGGATCGCGAAACGGAAATAACGTCCAGCGATAGGCTTCTATAGAGCAAAAAGCTCGAAATAAGGAGCAGGTGGGAAATTATGTCGAAACCGGAGTCGGAGTCCGGAGTCGTAACATTAGGAGCATTGTATTGTACGGGCGCTGGGATACGGTTCTCTTGGGACTCTCCTAGGAAGTACAAGTGCGCGAGGGGAAGGTTGTTCGCGTTCTCTTTCTCCGTCTCTCCTATATACTCGCACGCACACACGTGCTCCACACTGATGCCTGCACTGACCATACGAACAAGGACGACGGGTGGGTGACGGGGGTGTGAAAACGTGCCCTCAGGTGGCATCACCCAAGAGTCACATTCTTAATTGAATTAACTCGCGTTCGCGGTGCGCATTATAATTTTTCGCGGCTGAAGCCGAATGAAAGGGGACGACCGTCAGAGAGTAAACGATTTGAGGGAAAGGGTGCTTTAGAAGAGTATACGGATTTAAAGGGGTCTACGGCCACGATGGTCCTTCACTCGAGATTTCCGGGGATTGATATCGCTCTTCTCTGTTGAGAGTTGTTCTCTGTGCCTCTGCAGAGTATGTGTATGTATATACGAGGAGCTGATTTGAAGGTATATGTACTCTTTGATTGCCCGTTGGTCAGTAACAGTTGCATCTTTTCTCACAGTTTTACTTTTATTTTTCGTTACTGGTTCAATGATTTTTATTGTTTTTATACTTTTAATCACTATTTTTCCTAATAGTTAATTCATCTTTCTTATGCGATCGACAAGATAAATCAAAATTAAACCAGCTACAATTATCTATAAGTTAACCGTTTGATGTTTGAAACGTTATGTGCATAATTACGTGCGTTTAAAGTAATCGTTTAACGTATCTACTTATCGTTAGTACATTTTGCATTAACACCGACGATTCCAGTTATTTAGTTCATAAAAGATAAATATTAGGACAGTACAAATGAACATAAATTTGAACAATGTTTCAAGCGTAATTGTGGGCAATTAATTTAATTTGAAAAATATGGTACACCACACGTAACGTTTCATTAACTCGGATCAATGTCGATCCGAACCCGCGGCGTTACTAAATTGCGGTATATGAGACAACTCAGCGAACCATAAGACTTTACCAAGATAGGTGTTATACACAATTACTCTTAACCACTCGAGCATATAATTAAATGAAATTACTCGTCATAGTCCGTTAAGGTGTCGTACCTTCACCATTACCGATGAAAAATATAAAACGCATTTCCTATATTTATCAACAATTTGTACCCAAGTCGTACAAATGTAAGAATCATCGGTATTGAATAAAGAAACGTAAAGAAATTTATAGAATGTTCATCTAAACAATTAGCGAACAAATCGATCAAAATTTCTTCTTTATCGTGCAAAAATTTATAGATTTTTATATTGGAATTTATCAACATAATATCTATTGTTCAATAGACATATTATAAGTCAAAGGTTTAAATTGAAATAATTACTTTTTGACAACGACACGCGTAATACTTGCGTGAATATTAATCCACTTTCGAATATTGCATATGTAAATAATAAAAATGTCTGAGACGTGCAACAGTTATACAATGCTCGAAAGTATATAGAGACGCAAACACTTGGGTACAGGTATAAGAATTGAAGAAAGCACGGGGGAGCAGTGTGGGTTTTTTCGAGCAGTGTGATCGAGTTTCTTAATTGACGCGGCACGTGTCGACCGAGACGAGATTCACGCGCGTCTATAATGCGACCAGTTATTGTGCAACACGAATCAAGTATACCACGAAGCAAGATTTTTGAGCAACGGCGCTTTCTTTCTTCAAAACCGCAACGATCGCTACCCGGTTTTTAGTAGAGCTAACTAAGTCATTGTAACGAGATTATACACGTTTTTAGGACTACCGTATCCCGATTACCGAAGGCTAATGCATTACTTGTACATGGATCATTCAAGATTTATCGATTTTTATTGGGTTAACTTTTTAGTTCAAAGCGTACCTTCTTTCAGGTATGCGTGATTATTTTCAATTTTCAGAGGTGAATCTCGAATAATGTAGTCAATATAAAGAAAAAGGTACAGGTATATAGTGGTACATTTGGCAATGTAAACACAGAGGAAAAACTTGAAATCTACACCTGTTAAGAAAACATCGATACAGGTATATTGTTAAAATCAAGTGCAAAGATTTGATGGAAAAGATTTTTTCAAAATGTCATTGCCTTTTTGTACAAAAAATAAAGGCAATACTTTATTTCCAAGGTTCGTCGTGTCCTTAAAATAAGTATGATGTAAAAATATTATGGAAATGTATCGTTTCATAATCGCAATAAACCAGTTCATTCTCCGAAAAGAATTCAGTTTTAAAAAATAAATTTAATGTCTCAAGCATATATATATATAATTATCTAATATTATCATGTATAGTATTATGTATCTGATACTCCCACCTCGAATTAATGTTTTAGGTTAAATTTACGAAAACACAACAGTAGCGTATAGGGTAAATGTACCACTTCCTGCGGCGTCAAGACTGAATCAGCCAATTTTTTAGTCTTTTTTGCCTGAAAATCTTCAATATTCATATATCAAATTATTTAAACATAAGTTTCAGCTATTAGTAGTTCAAAAAAATACTTAACATTTACTATTTATCACATTTTAAAATTTTTTATAATAAAAACTTTTCGCGTATCAAAATGTACATAATCCTGCGGAATATAAAATGGAATGACGTATTAATGCGGAACTTTGCCCCTATTCCTGCTGTTAATAATTTAGGGAAATACTTTTTTATAAATAATAGTTTTTACTTACCATAAAAGTTTTAATTACAATAATATTAAGTAAACATTAGAGTATTTAATTAGTAATTTGTTTATTAATTTAAACTTTAACATATTTTATAAATATGCACATGCAATATTAATAAATTTTAAATAAAACAAATAACTTTTCTAAAAATCTAAAAAATCTAAAATTATATGCATTGCCTGTTGATCAATGAGCTTCTTTATTTTTTAAGACTTTTGTATCTATCGATTCTTTTCTTTATTTTAAATCATTTTGTTTCTAAATTTTAAAAATTTCCATTTATTTTAAACATTCTTCTTGTTTGCGTATTTTTTCATTATCTTTTGTAAATTTAATTCTTCTTTTCTAACCTTTTCTTTATTCTTTATTCTTTATTTAACCCATTAATAATTACAGATTTATTACATCTGCAAACCCTATAGAGGTAAATAAATTAATCTGTACATAGCTTATATACTAACTTAAAACTAATTAGTTAATGATTAGCTGCATTTCTGCAGCCTATAACTAATTTATTCTTAAATCTAATATATATTATTTTATTTAATGTTCCAATAATAAATAATGCATCACAGTAGTGTGCTATAAGCAACATTGTTATAACAGAAAAAATATATATACTCAGAAGTAACTTGGGATGTATTATTTTGAAAATAATAAGTAAGTGGGCATTCCAAATATTCGACACACTTTAAAGACAAGTTCTATTATTCTCTAATTTATCACGCATAAAATGAAATCTAATTCTTTACGAGGTAGTTACATAAAACAAAAAATTTATCTTCATAAAACTCGGGTTTTATCGAAGAAAAGTAACCGAGCTACAAATTGTTGGAGAATATGGAACCTTCAAATGTATAAAGTACAGTTAGAGTAATGATCGTGAAACGTCCATCGCTCATAACGTTAAAATGGAAAACGTAACCGGATTGTCCATGGCACAAGGAAAACTAGGAGCTGTAATACATATCCGTACTCACTGACCCAACGATCGTGTACCTACGAATTGCGTAAATCACGCAGCGAGCTTTAGACTATGTGTACTGCGTACGTTGGTGCACGTGAGGAAGAACCGAGTATGGACCTGCACCTCGCAAGAAGAGGAGATAAAGGGAGGGGGGGGGGGGGAGAGAGAGAGAGAGAGAGAGAGAGAGAGAGAGAGAGTAAGAAAGAAAGTAACTAAGAAGGAAAGAATATCAAAAGGGAAGAAGAAAGAAGAAAGAAAAAGTGCGGAGGAGGAAGAGAAGGGTGGAGGAGGAGGAGGAGGTGGAGGAGGAGGAGGTGGTGGTGGCTGTTCGCGATGACGCTTAGATAAGGGAGGGCTTCGAGTCTACGTGATGGGGTTCCCGATGTGGCTTACGAGCCTGAGAACTTTTGGTGAACCGCGAGTATAGTCCCTGTACTTACTCCCATCCTCGGGTCGACGAAGACGACGTACAGGACGAACCTATACCATCAGAAAGATATATGTGTATGCGTGTATACGTGTACACGCAGCTTAGCGAGGCTATCACGTCCGATGGTTCGTATCCGGACATTTACTCGTTCCTTTTCCCTCCAACGCGTTGTATATACCGTACGTCGACTTCCGGAACGTGAGCCCGCTTGCGCGCTTGACTTACTCCGCCGCGAGAGTCAGACAAACCAACCGGTCACTGATCTTTTCGTTTCAATCGACGCAGACGTACATTTCGTTCATCGCGAACAGGTTACACTTTACACCTTTTTTTATTTCATTTCAGGTAGTAGTAATAGTTACCATTGATGTTATAGGAACAGAAGCGTCTGTAGCAAACGTCAACTAATTACATAATTACTCGAAAAACACAATAATTCTATTATACGGCTGATTTTGTCAGGATTTGACAATAAGAAAATTCCAAGTGGATAATGGGTGTGAAGGGCTCGAGAGGTAGGAAAGGAAGGAGAAGAGAAGGAAGGGAAGGGAAAGAACGCAGAGACTCCTTCTATTTCCATAAAAAGGAACACGTCCCTGGCTGATAAACGAGATACTAGGGCGCAAGAAGGTTCATCTTAACGCGGGTGTCCAGTAACGACCCGCGTAATCGAGTGCCCGAGAGAAAAGGGGGGCGAAAGGCAGTATATAGGGAGTAGAAAAAGTACGTTCGCGGATGAAAAGAGGGTGTCGACGGGTCCCCGGGTTGCTCCGTCAGCGCGTCATCGCGTCAGCGTTCCTTCTTATCCTCTAGTACACCCGTATACGTGTATAGCTCTAGCTACGCTCCCACAAACACACACACAACACTTCCACGAGGTTACGGCCGCGGCGTGACGTACTCCATCGAGTTAGTTTGCGAGGGAGCGGAGAGAAGAGAGAGGAGAGAGAGAGAGAGAAAGAGAGAGAGGAGAGAGCCAACTCCCCGTATTACACCTTGCCGACCATCAGAGCTCCCCATTATCCGCGCGCGTACATACTGACGGAGACCTCTCGAGCTCTCTCCCGGGAGCAGCATCGAGAACGTTATGCTTTGACTCGACTCGGTGTATTCTCCGCTTTTTTCTTTCCCTTCTTCTGTATGTACATTCGCGACCTTTTCTCGCTTCTTCCACGCGAGATCGAGAATTTACGAGGACGACCGACCGGACCCTGCTCCGCTTCATTACTCCTATCCTGCTGATTCTTGGATAACGTTTACGTTACTTTGTTTTTTTTGTTTTCTGCCTGTCAAGTTTCTTTACTTTGGAGTTATTAAAAATATATTTTTACACTAAACGTGAAATTATAACTGCGATAAAGGTACTGCAGAGTAGTGTAGTTTTTAGGTTATGTACTGACACGTTACTGCGCAGGAATACGGACAATTGCGTCAAATTTTCGCCGCAGCGATGCGCGATACTTTGCGGATACTGCCCAAATGCTACTGACGATTTTTAAATAATTATTTAAATAGATTAACACTTTTTAATATTTCAAATAATAAATATATATTAAGTAATGGAAAAATCTTTTTTTGTAGCTTAACAAAATTATTTACTAAATTTTAGTGACTTTTAAGCTAGCTAATTTGTGTCGAAATCGTTTGGAAATGAAGTCATTTTATTCAATTTTTGACACTGTATTTTAGAAGACCTGTACTTAATTATAATTTAATATATATTATTTATTATTATTTATTCTGGTTCCAATTAACCCATAGTAATCGCATGAATTTTTTTAAGGAAAAAAATTGATTTTTTATTTATTTTATTTAGAAAAAAAAGAAAAATCCGCAGGATTTCGTACACGCGCAGGTATTGGTACCTTACCCTATACTCAGAAGTAACTTGGGATGTATTATTTTGAAAATAATAAGTAAGTGGGCATTCCAAATATTCGACCACACTTTAAAGACAAGTTCTATTATTCTCTAATTTATCACGCATAAAATGAAATCTAATTCTTTACGAGGTAGTTACATAAAACAAAAATTTATCTTCATAAAACTCGGGTTTTATCGAAGAAAAGTAACCGAGCTACAAATTGTTGGAGAATATGGAACCTTCAAATGTATAAAGTACAGTTAGAGTAATGATCGTGAAACGTCCATCGCTCATAACGTTAAAAATGGAAAACGTAACCGGATTGTCCATGGCACAAGGAAAACTAGGAGCTGTAATACATATCCGTACTCACTGACCCAACGATCGTGTACCTACGAATTGCGTAAATCACGCAGCGAGCTTTAGACTATGTGTACTGCGTACGTTGGTGCACGTGAGGAAGAACCGAGTATGGACCTGCACCTCGCAAGAAGAGGAGATAAAGGGAGGGGGGGGGGGAGAGAGAGAGAGAGAGAGAGAGAGAGAGAGAGTAAGAAAGAAAGTAACTAAGAAGGAAAGAATATCAAAAGGGAAGAAGAAAGAAGAAAGAAAAAGTGCGGAGGAGGAAGAGAAGGTGGAGGAGGAGGAGGAGGTGGAGGAGGAGGAGGTGGTGGTGGCTGTTCGCGATGACGCTTAGATAAGGGAGGGCTTCGAGTCTACGTGATGGGGTTCCCGATGTGGCTTACGAGCCTGAGAACTTTTGGTGAACCGCGAGTATAGTCCCTGTACTTACTCCCATCCTCGGGTCGACGAAGACGACGTACAGGACGAACCTATACCATCAGAAAGATATATGTGTATGCGTGTATACGTGTACACGCAGCTTAGCGAGGCTATCACGTCCGATGGTTCGTATCCGGACATTTACTCGTTCCTTTTCCCTCCAACGCGTTGTATATACCGTACGTCGACTTCCGGGAACGTGAGCCCGCTTGCGCGCTTGACTTACTCCGCCGCGAGAGTCAGACAAACCAACCGGTCACTGATCTTTTCGTTTCAATCGACGCAGACGTACATTTCGTTCATCGCGACAGGTTACACTTTACACCTTTTTTTATTTCATTTCAGGTAGTAGTAATAGTTACCATTGATGTTATAGGAACAGAAGCGTCTGTAGCAAACGTCAACTAATTAAATAATTACTCGAAAACACAATAATTCTATTATACGGCTGATTTTGTCAGGATTTGACAATAAGAAAATTCCAAGTGGATAATGGGTGTGAAAGGGCTCGAGAGGTAGGAAAGGAAGGAGAAGGAGAAGGAAGGGAAGGGAAAGAGACGCAGAGACATCCTTCTATTTCCATAAAAGGAACACGTCCTGGCTGATAAACGAGAATACTAGGGCGCAAGAAGGTTCAATCTTAACGCGGGTGTCCAGTAACGACCCGTCGTAATCGAGTGCCCGAGAGAAACGAAAGGCAGTATATAGGGAGTAGAAAAGTACGTTCGCGGATGAAAAGAGGTGTCGACGGGTCCCCGGGTTGCTCCGTCAGCGCGTCATCGCGTCAGCGTTCCTTCTTATCCTCTAGTACACCCGTATACGTGTATAGCTCTAGCTACGCTCCCACAAACACACACACACACACACACACACACTTCCACGAGGTTTACGGCCGCGGCGTGACGTACTCCATCGAGTTAGTTTGCGAGTGAGCGAGAGAAAGAGAGAGAGAGAGAGAGAGAGAAAGAGAGAGAGAGAGAGCCAACTCCACGTATTACCCATTGCCGACCATCAGAGCTCCCCATTATCCGCGCGCGTACATACTGACGGAGACCTCTCGAGCTCTCTCCCGGGAGCAGCATCGAGAACGTTATGCTTTGACTCGACTCGGTGTATTCTCCGCTTTTTTCTTTCCCTTCTTCTGTATGTACATTCGCGACCTTTTCTCGCTTCTTCCACGCGAGATCGAGAATTTACGAGGACGACCGACCGGACCCTGCTCCGCTTCATTACTCCTATCCTGCTGATTCTTGGATAACGTTTACGTTACTTTTTTCACTCGCTTTTATGTATATCAACCACTATTTTTACGGAACTTATTTGTCTTTGACATTCTCTTCGATTCGATGATTATATTTATTTTTTCTTCAAATAATTATTTAAAAATATATATTCTTCGAGACAAAATTATGGGTTCCGATTTTTAAAATGTCCTACATACAGCACTAGGTCAAGCAAAGTATTTGTACGGAAATTATATATATATATATATGTCACGAGACATAGATTCATAATTAATGTAATTGGTACACTTGAAACATATTTCAATGTACACATGCACAAACACATTTAAAAGTTATTTTCCTTCAATTCTTTTTTAATTTATCATTTCTTTACAATTATAAAATTCAATTCTGATTATTTTCTTGTTTATTATTATTCAAAATAAAATATCCAAGATCGTTTACTTTGGTCTACATCTGAATATAATATTAGATAAGTACACAAACTTTATCATTTATCATCTACCTTTTTGTATAATCGATATTTTTTTTAATTTAATTGAGTCTTTTACTTAATTTTGGATTAAACTTCACCAACATGCCACTATAATTGATACTGGTAATTATTTAATTATTTAATAAAACACGTTACTAATTTATGTAAAAGTATAAATACAAATAAATTATAATAAAGTAAGTAAAATATAACAATAAACAATTAAAATTATTCCTTTATTGTTGATTTATTGAATTAAATAATTGATAAGAAATTTTGTGTTCGATAAATGACGAGCACATTATTTTAAAATATTTTTATTGAAATAAAGATAAGTATTTGATTATACCAATTGATAAACACTTAATTTAAATTATGGTTTTGTTTATAGTGGTATTTACGTAACCATATTCTAAAACTTAATTATCGAAGGCCTATATAGCGTGATTGTTGTCTTGTTTAATTAGATTGAAAGTGACGTCAGTTATATGGTTAAATTCTTTACTCATTGTATTACAAGATATTTGCATTGTCATTTGGATCTCCTATTAATAATCGAAGAATTCTTAAGACAATTTGAATGTAGAAATTGAGAGTTAATAATAGTTAAACCATTTACGATGATTTTTATTTTGTTTCATTGATCAGTCAGAGAGCATTAATTAAATTATATCACACACACACACTCACGTGTGTGTGTGCGTGTGTGTGTGTGGAGCGAGTAGTAAATAAATTATCATAGATATGCCTGGATGAGTTATGTTTGTTAAAATAATCTTGGTTTAAATTATGGCGATAAATCATTTGACGTTTACCTTAAAAGCGTTAATTTTTGCAGGTGAAAGGTTACTGGCTATATGTTTTTAGGCTAGTCATTCTTAATTTATTTTGAGATTAATGTCAGCTCAATTAGTTTAATGGATACAATTTACACAAATTTAAAAGCGTTTGATTGCCGTAACTGTACAATTAATTAGTTTCTAATATCAATGATTTTTTAATATATTAACCAAATAAATATGTATACATTGAATAAAATACGTGGTATTTATTTTCATAAATTACTATTTCTACATTAACTTTAACAAAAAAATATGTAAATTCACAATATATTATTTGTTAGATATATATTTAATATTGGTTCGTACATATTGAACATTCACAGAAACGTGATTGTAATAAGTTATTTGACATAACTTGATGCTTTGTATTGATTATTTTCAACTTATTTATTTTACACGTACTGAGAGACAAATATGTAAACGCAAATAAAGGTATATAGTTGAACTAGAACTGGAAAAAGTATCACCAAAGAAAAAAATAATCTTAAAATGAATATGAGAAGCTTAACAACAGAAATATTTAGAAATAATTGTACGTATATTCGTAACACAGTTAAATTTGTGGTTAATCGAATAGAAATTGAAATGTGAATTGTGTAGTTCGAATATATCTGATATTAATTTAAAGTGATGAGAGTGATGGGGTAGCAGTACAGGAACATTAACAGATTGGCTGATAAATGAAACTCTAATTCGATTACACAATTGTCGATATCGATTGCAGTATTTTAAAATAGAGAGCACTTAACGTACGAGTAGGCCTATATAGTTAAGCTACGTAGGCATAAATATACAACGCGAATACAAGTTAAAAAATGTAGAGTTAAATCCTATTTTGGTATAATAAAAAGTAGGTGTGAAAACGCGTGATGTATGAGGTAGAATAAAGAAATATAAAAAGATATAAACACAACATGCCCTGGCTCGAGGAGAGGACCCTGACTCTGTTTGTACGGGACACAGAGGTCCGCCGGTACGAACCAGGAGTGCGTGAACGCGGGGTTGATGTTGAGTGACCCGGCAGGCCCCTGGTGATGGGGACCACCGACCCCGACGCCCACCGGACTCTGCCGTTGAAATCCCCCGTAGTCCATGGCCACTTGATACGGCAACATCCTCGATCACGATCTCGATCCACCTCCTTCCTCTTCCTCTTTTTCTTCCTCTTCCTCTTCCTCTTCTCTTGCGTATCACTGGCTCGCTAGATCGGTGGGTGCGTACCTCCTCGCGACTTTAACGTCAATATGCATAAAGGTGCGAAATAAACAAACGGAAAGTAGAAATGAATCACACGGGATCCAGTGCAGAGTGTCCGAGAGAGAGGGAGAAAAGCGCACCGCCGGTCCCGCGAGTCATGACGACAGTATTGTGTATATAGGGTGCCGATCACGCCTGGCTAGACGTGACTGCTCGGGTGGGTACGTGACGCTCAGCCGTCCGAGGGGTTGCGCGCGCGCGACCAGACTGGACGGGACTGTACCTACGCGCATCTCTCGGCTCTCCTCTCCGGCGCGCAGTCGTGGGAGTGCAGAGCGAGAGAGAGCGAGAGAGAGAGAGCGAGAGAGAGAGAGAGAATGGCGTAGGTACACGAAGGAGGAAGCCGGCGCCGAGTCGAGCGGGCGTGCCAAGGGCGCGTCCCACCAATCGGCACGTTCGGATGCGCGTCACGTGACGAGGGCCGCGACCACGCGTGGCCGCTCACGTACCGTCCGTAGAGGGGGTACACTTGAAACATATTTCAATGTACACATGCACAAACACATTTAAAAGTTATTTTCCTTCAATTCTTTTTTAATTTATCATTTCTTTACAATTATAAAATTCAATTCTGATTATTTTCTTGTTTATTATTATTCAAAATAAAATATCCAAGATCGTTTACTTTGGTCTACATCTGAATATAATATTAGATAAGTACACAAACTTTATCATTTATCATCTACCTTTTTGTATAATCGATATTTTTTTTAATTTAATTGAGTCTTTTACTTAATTTTGGATTAAACTTCACCAACATGCCACTATAATTGATACTGGTAATTATTTAATTATTTAATAAAACACGTTACTAATTTATGTAAAAGTATAAATACAAATAAATTATAATAAAGTAAGTAAAATATAACAATAAACAATTAAAATTATTCCTTTATTGTTGATTTATTGAATTAAATAATTGATAAGAAATTTTGTGTTCGATAAATGACGAGCACATTATTTTAAAATATTTTTATTGAAATAAAGATAAGTATTTGATTATACCAATTGATAAACACTTAATTTAAATTATGGTTTTGTTTTATAGTGTATTTACGTAACCATATTCTAAAACTTAATTATCGAAGGCCTATATAGCGTGATTGTTGTCTTGTTTAATTAGATTGAAAGTGACGTCAGTTATATGGTTAAATTCTTTACTCATTGTATTACAAGATATTTGCATTGTCATTTGGATCTCCTATTAATAATCGAAGAATTCTTAAGACAATTTGAATGTAGAAATTGAGAGTTAATAATAGTTAAACCATTTACGATGATTTTTATTTTGTTTCATTGATCAGTCAGAGAGCATTAATTAAATTATATCACACACACACACTCACGTGTGTGTGTGCGTGTGTGTGTGTGGAGCGAGTAGTAAATAAATTATCATAGATATGCCTGGATGAGTTATGTTTGTTAAAATAATCTTGGTTTAAATTATGGCGATAAATCATTTGACGTTTACCTTAAAAGCGTTAATTTTTGCAGGTGAAAGGTTACTGGCTATATGTTTTTAGGCTAGTCATTCTTAATTTATTTGAGATTAATGTCAGCTCAATTAGTTTAATGGATACAATTTACACAAATTTAAAAGCGTTTGATTGCCGTAACTGTACAATTAATTAGTTTCTAATATCAATGATTTTTTAATATATTAACCAAATAAATATGTATACATTGAATAAAATACGTGGTATTTATTTTCATAAATTACTATTTCTACATTAACTTTAACAAAAAATATGTAAATTCACAATATATTATTTGTTAGATATATATTTAATATTGGTTCGTACATATTGAACATTCACAGAAACGTGATTGTAATAAGTTATTTGACATAACTTGATGCTTTGTATTGATTATTTTCAACTTATTTATTTTACACGTACTGAGAGACAAATATGTAAACGCAAATAAAGGTATATAGTTGAACTAGAACTGGAAAAAGTATCACCAAAGAAAAAAATAATCTTAAAATGAATATGAGAAGCTTAACAACAGAAATATTTAGAAATAATTGTACGTATATTCGTAACACAGTTAAATTTGTGGTTAATCGAATAGAAATTGAAATGTGAATTGTGTAGTTCGAATATATCTGATATTAATTTAAAGTGATGAGAGTGATGGGGTAGCAGTACAGGAACATTAACAGATTGGCTGATAAATGAAACTCTAATTCGATTACACAATTGTCGATATCGATTGCAGTATTTTAAAATAGAGAGCACTTAACGTACGAGTAGGCCTATATAGTTAAGCTACGTAGGCATAAATATACAACGCGAATACAAGTTAAAAAATGTAGAGTTAAATCCTATTTTGGTATAATAAAAAGTAGGTGTGAAAACGCGTGATGTATGAGGTAGAATAAAGAAATATAAAAAGATATAAACACAACATGCCCTGGCTCGAGGAGAGGACCCTGACTCTGTTTGTACGGGACACAGAGGTCCGCCGGTACGAACCAGGAGTGCGTGAACGCGGGGTTGATGTTGAGTGACCCGGCAGGCCCCTGGTGATGGGGACCACCGACCCCGACGCCCACCGGACTCTGCCGTTGAAATCCCCCGTAGTCCATGGCCACTTGATACGGCAACATCCTCGATCACGATCTCGATCCACCTCCTTCCTCTTCCTCTTTTTCTTCCTCTTCCTCTTCCTCTTCTCTTGCGTATCACTGGCTCGCTAGATCGGTGGGTGCGTACCTCCTCGCGACTTTAACGTCAATATGCATAAAGGTGCGAAATAAACAAACGGAAAGTAGAAATGAATCACACGGGATCCAGTGCAGAGTGTCCGAGAGAGAGGGAGAAAAGCGCACCGCCGGTCCCGCGAGTCATGACGACAGTATTGTGTATATAGGGTGCCGATCACGCCTGGCTAGACGTGACTGCTCGGGTGGGTACGTGACGCTCAGCCGTCCGAGGGGTTGCGCGCGCGCGACCAGACTGGACGGGACTGTACCTACGCGCATCTCTCGGCTCTCCTCTCCGGCGCGCAGTCGTGGGAGTGCAGAGCGAGAGAGAGCGAGAGAGAGAGAGCGAGAGAGAGAGAGAGAATGGCGTAGGTACACGAAGGAGGAAGCCGGCGCCGAGTCGAGCGGGCGTGCCAAGGGCGCGTCCCACCAATCGGCACGTTCGGATGCGCGTCACGTGACGAGGGCCGCGACCACGCGTGGCCGCTCACGTACCGTCCGTAGAGGGGGTCGGTGGGGAGAGCCGCAAGCGCGTTCGCGGCTCGGGAGGGAGAGGATCGAGGAAGAGGCTCCTCCCCCATTCGGGACGACGAGTCGTTAGCCCGATTATAAACACCGTTTCCAATACGCCTACGCGATCTCCCGGGTCCCGGCCACGAGGCCCTCCACGCAGCCACGCAGCCACGCAGCCACGTGTCTACCTATATATCTTACACGTACGCTCTCCTTCTTCGTATTATGCTTATGCTCCTGCTTTGCTTATGTGTATTATCTATACACCTGCTTCTAGCAGCACGATTCGCCTGCATGCCTTCTTTGCTGATGTGAACATTCACCCGACGATATCGCTTGATAAACCAAGTGCGCGCTACCTTATTGCCTTAACCGTCTATGGGCTTCAACAATTTACCGATTTTTGATAGTTCGGTTTTCTTTCCCCTATACTTCTATAGTTATTCTATGCTCTACGCTCTACTAACTCATACTTTTATTAATGGATGCTGGTGTTGCCGTGTTGCCCTCGTTAAATATAGAGAGATCGATAAACTTCGTTTTGTACGTACAATATTATTTTGAATAAATTGTTTAACATTCATTGAAATATTTCACGCTTCAATTTTATTATCCTATTGAAACATTATATACAAATTTATAAAAATGTTAATTTACTTTTAAGTTTTATACAATTTCTCGTAAAAAACCATAATATTGTAGGTCACTGATAGACTTCCTCGATAGCACGTGGTACATTTTAACAAAATCGTCCAACGTTTTCCGTTTTAACAGACCTTATATTTCGTTCTTAATTTTTTAATGTTTTTTCTTGATATTATTATTTTTAACCATACTGCACCTTTTATGTAGTGTACTTTTGGATCCAGACCATCAAATATTGTCTTTAATATATTCAATAGATTAAAACTTGGCTATACTTGATTCAAAAGGATTGAACATCATGCGCAACTCTATCATTCCCTGCAGTAATAACCATTTGTCTTTGGAAAACTGTGTTTACTTCGAAGATTTTATAGAAATTCTTCAGGGTAATTGTACTGAATTATCTTCTATAATTGTATAAATAAGTGCGTGAGCATGCGTATATGTCATAATTTTTTATTCACAAATGTTAATAGCGTTAAATTCGTATATGAATGTTACAACATATCTAAATTATTCGTACATGTCTTAGTTAAGTCGAAGCAATATAATTCTTTGTCGGACTTATAGTATAAGTGTATGGTTATTACTACTATAATCATCAGCGAAACAAAAAATTTGTAACGTAGTATCTGCTTGAAAATATATATACCGACAATAACATACGAAACGGTGTGTGAAAGATGTATCAACTCGATCCTAAATCCCGAAGAGGAAAATATATAAAAAAAGAAAGACACAAAGTGAAGAGAATACGTGGGAGGGGAAGTGGATACGTATATTCGTCGTCGAGGCGGCTACTTTCTTATGAGACGCGTGAACTTGTCGGCTACCGTTTTCGACGTGCCGGTTTCGAAATCGTTGAGATTCGAAAGTGCGCTGCTCGACGCGACAACTCCTGGGAAGCTCACGAAGAGCTCACTTTTTTTTCTTCTTCTTCTCTTTCTCTCTGTTTCTTAAAGAATTATTCCTCTCCGAGTTCTCGTTCGTTAATTGTCTTTACGAGGATCGTCATGTTTTATTCATTCTGCCGTCGATGATAACGTTGTATCTCTATTTTCATTTCATTGCTCCTCCACCTTCTTTTTTTCCCACGCGTACGTCTGATAGCTCAACTCGGGAGTTTAATTTCTTTCTAACATTTGAATATTAATTAGACGAAAACACGGGGCAACTGTAAATTTAGCGCCGATGTAAACAGTAAGCTGTCTCCAGGTGATAAGATCGTTTTGTAATTATATGACGTACACGCGGACGCATACCTATATGCACATGTTAAAATTACGTTTCTCTCGACGCAACGAATTTTAATCAGAGACACGCCAAATCACTGAAATTAACGTATATATAGACAATATATCGAACGATCGATTAAGATCACACGTGCCCAGAATCACGCAAACGAGAGTTCGTCGGATAAAAATTAAATACACCTATATACGGTCGAACAAAATCTCTGGAGTGGTGAATAGATTTCGCACGCGCGCGTTCATTCACATTAGTCGTGCCGCTGTGCTGTGCGTTTTCAATCGAACACGAACTATCGGAGCTCCTTACGATGCAACAGTAGGTCCCCCGATTATATAACAACGTTACACACAAACACAGCCGCGCGCGCGCGCGCACACACACACACACACACACACACATATATATATATACACACCAGGATCGTTAATTATTATTCCTATTCGCAATCGAACGTCGATGTGCTCGTCTCAACTTCGCTGCTTGCATTTTCAGTTTGATGAGACAACACGAGCACTTGGTTATAGCACGTAATACGTTTATACAAATAATTTCGGAATTTTCATGATTCCCGCGATCGAAAATAACATATTATCCTTTGTGATTACGCTGATTATATATATAGGGAGGAGAGAGAGAGATTGATTGAAAAGTTTTATTATGCCTAAGTTACAAGTAACCTTAAGGCAACAGAAAATTACATTATAATTATATAATTTTTGTAACAATATAAATTAAATATAAAATTATAAAATATAAAACATTAATAAATTAACGGCGCAACCAACAGATAACAATAATTGATATAAAACAATAATTAATGACTTAGAACTAGTAATAATGAGTATCGCAAAATAATCTCATAGAACGTAAATTTACACAATATCATTCGCCCTCAAATGCTCGAATAATCGATTCTTAAATATATGAACACTAGTGCTAAGTCTAATAGCAGGTGGTAGTGAATCCCAAAAATCCATCGCTTGGATTGTAAAAGACTTTTGATAAACACTAGTGCTAGCTTGAGGTCGCTGAAAGGATGAGTAAGTTAAACGTTCGGAGCGACGTATATCACTATTGGGTGGAGGGAATAAAACCTGGAGATAATCAGGTCTTTTCTAGAATTTGGTAGGTAGATAACCCTAAAATCTATTGACGCCTCGCAGCGGCCGATAACCAATTTAGCTTAGTATAGTACGGATCTAACTTCGCGTCCTTTCTAAGGCGAAAAATATACCGTACACACATATTGAGAAGACGCTGAAGCTTCAAATTCAGGTAATCTAGTAAGTCGCCAAATACTAGACAGACATAATCAAAGTGAGGCATAATTAACATCATAACCAATCGCTTGCGCATAGTGAGAGACAGGAAATTACCCCTATTTCGCAATTTATGTAGAACACCATGCACAGATGAAACTACTCGTGATACATGGGAATTCCAATGAAAATTTTCAGTAATAATGAGACCTAAATTCTTAACAGTATCAACGTATTCGATTCGATGACCATCAACAACAATTGGTGATAAAAAATTCCTATCTATCAACCTATGCTGCTGGGAAGATCCAATAATAATTGCCTTAGTTTTATTAAAATTAATATCCAGTCCATGAGATCTAAGAGAGAGAGAGAGAGAGAGAGAGAGAGAGAGAGAGAGAGATAAATGATAAGAAAAATCAGTTTCAGTTTAAATAAGATTTTCAATTTTATTCTAATTATTGTACACATACATATTCACACTAAATGAAATGTTCATGCTCGTGATGATCAACCAGTGCAATTTTTGACTCTCTTCGTCTTTGCAGCAGAAGTTCATCCGTTGCTTGATGCCACCGTGTGCGCTCGCTTTATTAATGAAAATCGCGATGTACACGTATGCTAATGAAACTACGTCTGGTCCACCGTTCTTCTTTTTCCCTTTTTCTCTCTTGAAACGAATAAAATTCAGTCTCGGAGACAAAGCGCAACGATCTACGAATTCAGAAAATACGACAAAGAAGAGAACCCGAACCCGAAAGATAAAAAGAAATAAAAGATAAACTAAAGAGCTAGGGAGAAAAAGAGAGAGAGAGACGTCGGTGCGCTAGCAAAGACCTATCTTAATGTAGATCGGTCGGTCCACCACGCGCAAAAATTATCCGGGGAGTCTAGGAATTATATGCTCGAGATCTGGCTTTCGTTATATTGTGTGTATATTTTCATGTAAACACTTTTAATTTGTGGCTTTATCTAATGCATTGTATTCTAGATAACCCAAACGCTGAGGTTCCTGCATTTTAATATTTTTAGATTTAATTAAAATCTTCCTTTATATTTTTCATTACTTTTGTTTAACTGAAATTTAACGCGCTTTATATGGGTGTATAATTATATGTATATACTAGTTAGTTAATTATGAAAGTATATTGTATCAATATTTACAATGTTTTTAGTGAAATATATCACGGAGAAAAAAAAATTAAGTAAATATTAGAATGTTGTTTGATAATGCAAAGAAAGACTTAACAATAAATATTAATAGATATGTAGTAAATTTTACTATAAAAATAGTAATTTTTATCATTTTTCAAGTCTGTCGATCTTTCCATTACAAAACAACGTTGTAATTTTTACTAGAAATTTTTTCTCCCCGTAGTTTTTGAATGATGTATATATTTCACTATGTTATAATTATATTTCTTCAAATATATAATTCCATGCCAAAGTAATCGAGGTAAATATTGTATAGTTTAAATGTCATAATGTAAAACAAGCATTTGTATAATAAAAATTGGTTCTTATATATAGAACAAAAGGCGGGAAAAAAGTCTGTTACGATTATATAGTTGAAGTAAAAAGTAAAAAAAATTAAACGAGTGAATAGGAATTACCATAAATAACCCTTAAAATTTCAATCTGGAAATTCACGGATGTGAAGCATAAAGAAAATGTCTCTCTCAAATGTACGTGGTCCGTTTATCAGAAGCAGTGTATCTTCGTTCCGCGCTCGACACTAGTCAAGTTTGTATCCTATCCCGGGACACTTTTGGTATACATACAGTCCCGCCTAAATGTAGATAATAAAAAGTAAACGAAAATTGAGAAATAAGAAGAGATGTAGCGGTTAGCGCGAAGGAAGAGGAGAAGGCGAAGGTAGAAGTCTCGGGAGAATCCGTCGGTCTTTGACGACGTCGGCGGGCCAGTGTGTGCGTATAGAACGTCAGAGGGCCCAGAGAGTCCTCGCGATGTACTTAGCATGCATCCCCCGATACGAAGGAATCCTTATTGTATCGTTGCACGTGAGCGTCATGCACAAATGTGAACTCGACCAGCCGCGGGGCCCATCTCTTTCAATCTCTTTCTTTCTCCTTCTTTCACCTTCTTTCTCCTTGTTTCTCCTTGTTTCTCCTTGTTTCTCTTCGGTCGCTCTGTGTCCTGTGACGTACGGTTTTCTCTTCGTTCCTTTACCTCCCGCATGTACCTCCTCCACCTCTCTCCGTTTCTCGGTTGGCTCCTCCCGGTGATAACTCCATCCTCGTAATCATACATATGGATACCTCGTGTTCGTTACTACAGCTACCTATTTCGTTGTCTTCCCTTCGAAGGACAGGGTCTGCAGGAAGGAGAGTCTACTTTTATCTTCTTTTTGATTTTGCAAACATTCCTCCTTCCGTTTTACTCTTATGTACTTATTCACATTTACACATACAATCTTTGCCTTTTCTTATTTCTCCTGTTGGGCTCATTTTTCTTGCAAACTAGTGGCCGAGTCATCGCTGTTCATCACTCTCGAGTTTAGATCGCAAGTTCCGATCTGCGTAATTTAGGAGTACAACTTTGCTTACGCGCGTCTTGCTGCAATGAGTTATTATATTCTTCGTTCAACCAGTCGAAATAAGGAAAATCCGAGTTGGCTTGTACGTATAACAAGTATACGTATATATATATATATATATGTACACACACACGTATACATACATGCGATGTAGACCTTTACATTATATCGATTCTTTTTCAAGATAAGATTAATCTCGTACTAAATTATAAACTATATACGTATATTTGAATCTAAATATTTTTATTACTGATTTCATGATTACATTACTTGTGATACAAATAAGCGGTTTTTCTCCGTATATTGTTTTACCTCTTTGCGCAGAGAGGGGCACAGACCGAACAGATTACAGATTTCGTTCTATCTCTCAAATATGTTCCCTTGTAATAAAACATAAACCTAGTCACGTTCGTAGTTTTTATAGTGCTCGACTTTTTAAAATTAGGTACCACTGTATATACCTACGGTATAGTGTTAGTTGCGTTATTTAGAATAGATATTCATCACTGATAACTAACAAAGTTCTGTCACCTAAGAAAATTGTCAAAAGATTTTTTAAACTATTTTGATTGATACGCGCACATACGCACACGCCCACACACACACACACAGACACACACACACACACACATATATATATATATACACATATATATATATGCAATCAATAGATCGAAAATGAAGAATAATCGGTTATTAATAGGCGAATGGATAGGAGATAAGGAGATAGAGTTCGGTTAATGAATCATATTACTAAATTATTATAATCGCATTATTATCAAAAGGGTGTATTAAACGTCTGGCACATTAGTAGCCGAATTTATGTAGAATTCTCGGGTTGCAGGAGCGCGATATCTTTCGCAGGATCTAAATGAATCGAGGTAATTGCCGCAAAGGCCGTTCGTTATATGCAACGGAAACGAATTCGAATCGACGGGCTCTCATTTCCGAAAGTTTCGAATGGCAATCGCCAGAACGAATCAGAATGCGTCGTTAAGAGAGATTCGCTTTTCTCGATATAGTACCAAAGTGAGCCAGAAAGACCAAGTCGGTGTGTATATGTATATAGATGTGTGGACGTGTGTGTAAGCGCGCGGCCGGGAGTGTGCTAGAGAAGGTGGCGGTGGACCCGTGGAGGTGTGGTCCTATCCCAGCGGGACCTCGAAATTAAGCGAGCTAAGAGAACCAGTTTATTACCGGCACGTGGGGTTGCGCCGCACACTCACTGCTCTATATATATACTAAAGGAGGAAGAGAGAGAGAGAGAGAGAGAGAGAGCAGGTACACAAACTGACACACTGCCATTGAAGGTATACATATGTATAGGCACGTCTGTGTGTACCTGTACGGATCGCAAACTCTTTCTATGTACAAGATATATCTTATTTACACGAAAATCTTTTCATCTCGCTGTGTGTTCCCTTAACTTCCTTTAACTTTATTTAATATTAATATTTCATTTTCATTCCATTAGTTCAGATTAGATTAGTTCAAAAATTGTTGTTTCCACATTTATGTTAAATGTACATCAAAGCTTTTTAATCACGATGAATTAACCTTGCATGATATGCAGCAAGAAATATGCAACTGTACCTACGGTATACGTTTATACACCTAGAATATTATAAGGATATCCTCATTACCGTATAAGATACACATATAGGATTCCACGACTACAGTGGAACCAGCACTACGCGCGTAACGGTAAACCTTTAAATTGCCACCCTTGGGCAATGAGACGCAGAGCGGTTAACTCTGCTTTAGCCGCTCGAACCTTTGGTATATATATACATATACATACATATATATATAGATACGAAATCGCGCGCAAACACCGGACCAATTAACTTTCAATTAGAGGGAGCAGATAACTCTTATCGCGTTCGCGAGGGAGAATTTTATGGGACCTTCTTTAGAAGGAGAGAGAGGGAGAAAGATTCCCACAGCCCTTAGCCTCGATCCTGGCGGGCGGGTTCGTTGATGCATGGCATGGCCGGCGGAAAGGGGTTACATTTGGTATATCGCATCCTTACGCACCTCCGTCCTTTCTCTATCTTGTACACTTGTACTACTATTATTATGCATGCAAACACGGGAGATAGACTGTAGATACTGTTGTTGCCTTAGCGTATTGCATCGTTCACGTGAATATATGCGTGTTCGTGTAAGAGTTTACGGATTACTTTATAAAGGGGTTCCTCGATAAACACACGCTCATTCTAAATTCTATAATTATTGAAAATAAACGTATATTGGCTAGATTTGTGCAATGTTAATCGTGACTATATTTCACTTTATTTCGTTACTATATAAGCAGGTAATTTCAAAAACTATATTATGCCTTTCTTAATTTTAAAAATTTAAGCAACACAATTAATTCGACTATGCACATTAAATAATTCTGATCAGCTGTATATTAACGCATACATATATCATTGTTTAAACTGAATTTAATAAATTTCCAACCGGCGCGGCGTAAATCACTCGAATCCATAGCACTGGAAAACTAGGGATGGGCGAACCTCGCCAAGAATATCGCATACGAACGTATTCATGTCATGGGCGTAGTTCAGCGAGGAATGTAGGAATATGCCAGCGTACCATCACTATATAGGACCAACGTAGGCGACCATGCGAGACTCTAGCAATTTTTCAAATTGCATCCCAGTCATTCACCCTAATGCAGACTTTAAGCGGATGGTTCAACTATCGTTTCAGGCATTTCAGTCTGGTCACATTTAAATTCATTGTAAAAAAATTAATAAATATTGCGATTTCTCCAAGTGCATTTTATAATTTCTGTTATATTATTTATACAAAAATTGTATTTAATACACAGAGGAGTGAATAATCTTAAACTGTATGTATATGTACTAGTAACCTGTACGTTACGCCAAAACGATATAACAATGCATTCCATTTATGTATAGGAGAATGATGTGAAATCATCAATATTTATTATTTTTACATCGATGTTTACGTACATATATTTAATTCTAATGGCGATAAAACCTTTTATTAGAAAGAGAATAAATTGGAAAAGTATGCATTCAAGCTGTTTGCTTTATTAAATAAAATCACTTTTATTCGAAAATAGTAGACGTAAATTTTTAAAAGAAGACGCTTGCATTTTGTCCTTAAAATTCAGTGAATGCATGTAAAAATCTTTTATACTTCTTTGAAACTTTTCTTTCCGCGTCGATGTAGCTTTCTTCGATTCTTCGAACCTCCCACTTTCTTCTACAATCGTTTCCTCTTTTTATTTCTTCTCGTTCTTTACAGCTGTCCTCCTCGCACTAAATATACATCGAGACATTTTACGCAAAGGGGAGCATCGCTATAAGGAGAAACTAAATTATTTGAGGGTTGCGCGGCACAACTCGAAAGAAATCATAGTAATCAAGTACACGCATATTTTCCTACGTCATTATCGTTTCATCCTCCCTTTATATTCTTGACTCTCGACTTTTTTTCTTTTTCATTTTCTTTTTCCTTCTTTCCCTTACTCTTCCCACAGTATTTTATTGCTCAAGGGCGCAGAAAACTTATTCCCTCATTTCCTCATTCAACGTTTCACTCCTCGTTTAAAAACTAAGCCGACCGCGACCGGAGATAAATAATAACAACCGAGTGAATTATCGCGCTGTGCAGTGCGAAATAAATATCCGCGAAGAGAATCTCGTGTTATTTGCTAGGGTAACTAAGAAGGAGTTCCTTTACTCAGATAACTTCATGGAAAATATTTAATGCTACCACTCCCTTCGTTTGTATACTGTTACCTTGATTCGGTTGATTCAATAGAGTGTAAAGATGGGGTTTTTAAAAGTTTTCAACTGATTGTTATCTAAATATAAAAAAATACAAAAATATATATGCACCTTTTCACCTAACTGTATATGCAAAGGTTTTTTTACTTATTGTTTGACTAGTTTTTGACGTAATATAAAAATCTGAGAGTTTAAAAAAGATTTTATGACAT
The DNA here is from genome assembly GCA_026168455.1 of Theocolax elegans. NCBI lineage: Eukaryota > Metazoa > Arthropoda > Insecta > Hymenoptera > Cerocephalidae > Theocolax > Theocolax elegans. The sequence continues at coordinate 44,065,305 of CM047429.1, read as the reverse complement.
TGGAAAAAATAAATCCTTATAAAAGAATTTATACTGTTTTACGTGATTAAAAATTCTGATCAATTTGAAAATACATTATATACATATAATATAATTTTGTATTAATAATTTTTATGACGAAAGAATTATAGTAGGCAGGTTTTTTTACAAATTCTACTTAGAAATTAATTTTCAGTATTAATATTGATATAAGTGCATTTCATTAACTGATAGGAAGATATGAGAAAAATATGCTTATTCAAAAACTAATACATTTTATTATCTATTTACTGATTTTCTTTACATTGTTTTTTTGGATTATTATGGGTTATTGTCATAATAACACGGGTGAATTGCATTAAAGGATATTATATACTTTTTGTTCTAAATTATTAAATAATATAACGTCAATTATATTTTTCATTGCAATAATTAGCAGGAATAATATCGATATTCTTATTCTTAAGAATAAATTAGAAATCTGCAATTAGTTGAAATACAGTATTATTTCTATAGTTAATATTTTGTTATTATATGCACAGTAATTACGTGCATACGTATATATTATTTATTTGAAAAAATCAATCGATTTTTAAATAATCTACATTGTAAATAATTAAGTTACAAATAGAATTGTTAAAAAAATCATTAATTCACCGCAAAATGTCAAAGGCACATATTACAGAACATATCTTACAGAACGGATGCATCCTGGTAAATCGATGATTATCCAATTCGTGATTTATAACTAATGCCCCCACACCAACGACAATAATGAAATAAAAAAATATGCACGTGTAAATGCATTAGCGTCAAACGAGACATTGATGTATGATCGTTCATTCGCGTTCCTTTTTTTCTGTTCGACGGACGAACATATTAAAACATCCGAGAACTCGAGAAAGTGCGAGGAGAGAAAAAAAGTCACTCGCGTAAATAATTATGTAACCAGGAGGTAAGAGGGCGTTTTCTCTCTCCCTTCTTAGCAGGCTGTTTCGCGCGCGAGCGCCAGATATTGCCGTAATTTTTTTCCTACGTCGAACAGGAAGAACGTGAACGTCGAGACTGCGACAACGTGTCACTTCGATAATTGTTTTTTGCCCTCAGCTGGTTTTCATTACTTTTTTTCTCGGTGGAGAATAATGCGCAGGCAGGCGATAATGATTCTTCAATCTATCGTATAACACATTTTTATCTTTAATGAATTTATAAACCGTTACAAATTGATTTGCTGATCGGTAATGCTTGTAATTTAATTTATTGTGTCTTATTTCCACGAGTTATATAGAACAAACTGTATTTATTTAATACAATCTATATACATAATATATTTCAGTTGAATCTATGTGTTCTGCAACGTGACTTATTTGTTCATCAAACAAATCATACATTTATTTAACTATTTTTTATATATAATACGCTATAATCAATGTTAGAATCTTATTTAAAATTATAAATTTTTAATAAACTTGTATAAAATCTTGTATAATGCATCTCCCTATAGATGATTGAAAAAAAATGAAATCCAAGATAATTCTCGTCGTAGTGTATTTCGAAATTTTGCGACACAGTGTATCCTCGTATGTAGCAGCGATAGAGTTTGATTGAGTTGAAAGCGCAATCGTATATGTCGAAACAACAGCGACCATCGCGGAAAGTTTCGTCCGGGGTGTAGAGAATCGAAGGTAGATTAAATAGAAGTAAGCCGTATAGACCGCGATTCATAGAGTATTCATAGAGCAGGCTACCTAGCCAATTGAAATGCGTAGGAGCACCTTGCTGTTCAGCCACGGATCCGTGGAAAGGCACAAGTCAGATGCAAACAATCGAGCTGTCAATTGGAATCCGTCTATGGCTTGGGCATCGTACTATCTAATTGCGCGTTCGTGTGGACGACGTAAAATAAAGAAGTTGGAAACCATCGTAAATAGAAGTGATATCGTTCAAGCTTTCCATCTTTTTGTCTTGGGTACATTTTTCAGTTTTATAATTTGTTTTTTTTGTTTCGAGTCGTACCAAGAGAAAGTGATGCTTAGTCACTGTTTTTTACCTACGAGTTTGTCATTTGAATTTTCTGTTGTTGTATTCTTCTACAATATTCGTAAGTTCGTGCATTTTTAAAAATAGCTCTACTCTAAAATATCTGTTTGGTTTATTTGCATTGGAGCTGTGTTTCCGTATCAAGTAGCAACCGTAAATGTGCCACATCAAATGCCGTATAACCGATAGAAAAGGAAATGAAAAAAAAAGAAAATAAGCACGCATCGACAAGTGAAGAGGGAAAAATTAAGTTTGCTCGTCTCCGGTCTGTCTACGGTTGACGAAGAGCGAAAAGCGAGAAAGAAAACTGACCGTAGAACGACCGGACGCATTCGGGGGTCGAAAAAGGGCAAAAAAAGGGGGGAAAGAGTGGGTAGATTTCGGGACTGGAATCTGGCCGATCGGACGAGCCTCGCAGTTGATTAGACTCTATTTACTGGAGCTGAATTTACTGAACCGCTTTCTCTATTTTCTTGTACCGGTCTCTCTCTCTCTCTCTCTCTCTCTCTCTTTCTCTTTCTCTTTCCCTTCTGCCAAGTCCACCCCCGGCTTCTAGCCTATTTCACCCCCTTTGCGGCCAATCAAGCACCATAGACGAGCCACGCGTCTCCTCATAATACGTCGATACTCGTTTCATTCAAGTACACACAGAGACTATCCAAATGTTTCCCTTCACATTTCCGCTTTCTTCTTTTTTTCTTTTTTTCTCTTTTATTCATTCTTATTGCGAAACAAGAAGATGCTTTGATTGATTATTTAATAAAATAATTTTACACTTCAGGTTCACCAATCATCCAAACTTGTTTGATTTATGTTGGGTTATTAAAATAACGTACTCAGCTTTTCCGTATTTACATAACAATACAATATTGCTTCTAAGTTATTCGTAAAATGTATCTTTTATATACGAATAAATTCGTTTGTTACTATTTTTAAACCTGAATGTTTAAAGGTGTAATGTGAGTATTAGACCAATTAGGTTGTACAAAATATCGCACGCGTATATATTATATGTATATTTTCATAAAATTTGATCAGCATGTATTTTAGTAAAATGCAAGTTTTTAAATTATTTTACTATATTCAAACAACATATTCTTACTGGCTTGCATATATTGAAAATATTTTCAATCAATAATTTTAATAAGTGATTTATATTATTTTCGAAAATACATAATTTCGTTCACTTCGTCCTGTTTTTGTACATTTTGTAAATATTTAAATTAATTGGAACTCAAAGTACACAATATATAAACTAAAGAATAATATTTTTACACAACTTTTGGCACACTTGTTAAAAAAAGAAAAATCGTTCAGTGTGGATTGGTTAGCCGAAACAAACGCACGCATAGACGACAACAAAAGAAGAAACGAACGAGTATAGGTCGATCGCAGGGGGTAAAATAACAGGGTGCCAGGTTCGCCGTCGTCGTCGCCCCATCAAGTTGTCGGAACGCCACCGAGGGAGGTGGGATAGGGACAATCAAAGCCCCTCCATGTAGGAGAGGCGCCTGGTGGCATTCGTTCAACTTTAAAATCAAATAACGCCTATTAAAATGACAATACGGTTACTCGCACGCTACCGTCAGTGTTAAACATTGTTTCGCGAGGTACGCAACCGTACTCCCTTGGATTACCATACGGGATCGGGTTACTACAATTGGTTTATCTCGTTAAGCTCGTCCTAGCCCACTGAATTTCCATCTTCGTACACACGAGATGTATATACTTTTACACACCGAACTATTAATACCAACATGAATTTAAAAGACACTGTCCGGATTTTCACCCCCTTTACTAATTAGTTGACACTCCTTTTCTTTTGCCAAATGCAAATATTCAATATTCTCAACACTTTTCTTAATTATTTCGGCATTATGAAAGTGAGGAGAACCCATTTCGCGAATATTTTAGATTTGTGTTTGCGAATTACGCGCGCGTGAGTTAATACTTTGATTTCATATAATCTAACAAAATTAATACGATCATATGATTTTACAAGGAGAGTGTCACATCTCCGGGAAACGGATATCTACCAAACTCCAAGATATGATTTCTATCATAAAAATACGAAGAAACCCGGAGTTTTAGACTCTAACGCTCTTTTTTACGATTGATCCAATTGCAAATAACGAAAAATCTCGTCAAAAAAAACCCTTGACTTTGATTGCTTATAATTCGGAAACTAGTAAAGATATACATTCAAATTTAAATCCAAAAGCTGAGATCAAGTAGATTGAATTTAAAAAAAATTTAATTAGCTTGATTTAGTCGAAAGTTATGAAAGAAAAACGAGTTTAACGATATTTTGATGACTATTTTGAATGAAAAGATTTGCTAATTTTTTATGTTTTTAGTAAACATATAGAGTTAGGTAAAGATTCATTTCTCGGAGATGGGACAATCTCCTGGTTAGTAAACAATTTTAAAGCATAAACATGTCCATTTTAAAAATATATAGCTATAGAATCAATTCTGTTAAATTTAATTTTTAAACAGGAATATTATAGACTAACTTTTGTCAAATGATGAATATTTTTTTTGGAAATATTTGCAAAAAATAATATTGATATTATTAACAAATAGAATAATAGACGTAATCACACTTTATAGAATAAAAGGAACAAAATATAAGTAGAGAAGTTTAAAAGAAAAATTTGTGATGCATTTTAAATTGAGTATATGTGCGTGAAGGAGAAAGACAAAACAGAGCTGATGCAGAATGGTCCCTTGGGAGTCGATGGGTCGTTCGGGATTTTAGTAGTACGGAATTGGGGTGGCACTTGCACAGCTTAGGCATTAAATGTAGGCCAACAGCTGATCATGCCAATCGATAAATATTAGCATACTCGATTAGATGTTGTTACTAAACTAAACAATCGACTAGTAAATAATTTACTTGTAAATCAAATGAACACGATATACGTTTTTACGTATAGATACTTGTATATCGATAAAGGATAATGTTTGCATTCTACGTTTCGTCAATTTGCAAAATATTCAGAGTACTATGTTTAATAAAGTAATGTAGTATACAACGTTAAAGTAATGTTCAAACGCCCCAAAGAAAATAAGGATTAAATGTATAGAAATGCGCGAGAGAAAATGATGCCTCTTGCGAAGGAAAAATCTCAATCTCTTAACAATCCAATGTGTATTAAGCAATAAGGATAAACTGAGGTACGTACTACGTACGTATTCGTATACGTATATACACATAGGGAATCGAGTCAGGAAATAAGAGTTGATTTCGGTATAACGAGGCGACGTAATCGAGAGAGCTAAGAACTTGGAGATTGCATTTCCGCCGGTCTGGGCGTTGTACTACGTATATAAAACCGGGCAATAATTTCCGAGACACCAGCCGGCTCATAGTATTAATGTACGTACGAACACTAACGACCGTATATAACGATTAGTGCTAACTAAGCGGAGACAAAGAAATATTAAGGAGTCCCACGTTGCACATTTGTTACGGCTAAAATCATCAAAGTTCCGCGTTACCTCGATTGCGCAAAGTTAAATAATATGGTTAACCAAAAAACCAACCGATACATTGCTTTGCGTACGTAATATATAATTATGTTTTAGTTACGAATTTTATAATCGATTGACGAACCGTTACGTAACTTCGCATCACGCATCTGCAGACACTTGTGCGTATCCAAATAAAGCAAAGCACATTGTTTGCTAATTATATCGATAAAAGTAAATCGCGTGAATCTCTAATACTCGGACTCTGGGTAAAAAGCTACAACGTACGTTACTTACGAATGTAAATTTAAAAAAAGTGAATACCCGGTCAATCGAAAATATAGGTATAGACATGCACATGTATAGATATAAAATAATCGAGTATAAGCTCGAAGAATAAGGAAAGTCATTTAGAAAAGAGAGGGAGGAAATTGTCGGGCTATCAAATTTAGCGAGCAACAATCGCGTTAAAAAAACGAATCGCGCGTAGAAACGTATAGGTGCAGAGCGAACAGCTATCGGACGAATCGTTCGATTAGCATGCGAGGAACGACATTACGGGCAAAGTCCTGACTCCTCGTCACCTCGAGAGTTTTTCCCATAGGCGTAGGAGCTTCACCGGTTGGTTGTCGGAGCGATGATCTAATACGTCGTTGACAACCGGATGCGCACACCAACGAGACGTAGACGCGCACGCACACAGCCACATATTCGTAGGAAAAGAGCCCGCGCAAGCTCTCCCCTCTCCTATAAACCCATTAGCATGCAACCCGCGCAACTACATATTTCGGGGGAGTCCTCATGGAGAATACCAATATTACGCTTTGACATTCCAATAAAGCGCGCCCGATTTGTTTATGAGCAACCACTCGCTCGCCCCCCCCCCCCTCCTCTCTCTCTCTGCCACTGTCGATACACCTACGTAGGTGTATCGATGTATCCCTTACTCGCGATCGAGAGTCATTTCTACGAATGCGATTTTTATTTTCGTGAATCGTAACTTCGAAGAAGTTTTCACTTACTTTCCTTTTGTTTCTCTCGGATCTTTTTTTTTATTTTGTATCGAACTGATTGTATAAATGTTGACAATGCTGATTGTCGAGATAAAACGGTAGGAGGCGACGTGCGTGGTTTATATATAAATGTACATGTAATACACTTTACCCGAGAGGAGAGTGTGCCGATTCCAAAATTATTTACACGTGCGCTGTGACGCTAAATCGAATGTGTTGCCAGTTGAATATTCTTGTTTGCTGTATTGAGTTTGGTTATACAAGTACTTATACTCTTATGCAAATGAATTATTTTAACTTATTATTTTATTGGTATACACCTTCTAATGCTAAAATGTTCACTTGGATATAATTTAAAAATATAATTTAATACCATACAAAAACCATTAGTTGTAAAGATAAATAACGCGTAATAATCATAAATCGTTCAGATATCTCAGTAACTGGGTCACTTACTCCATAATTAATTTTGGTAATACGCATTCGTAAGCTACCATGCTAAAATAATAAATTTGCACGAGAAAAAAAAGTGATATGTCTTTATTTTACAATAGAAGCGTATGTATTATTCATTGTATTATTGTGATCGATATTTCAAATCTGACGTAGCACACACGTAATAAAGTCTGTAACCCCTAAGAGAAACGTGCGATAACTTAATATCTTTTACTGATTGAAGCAGGTGACTTCCAAGAACATGCAGATGAAGATAATTGATTTTGTCAGAAACAAAAAAGTAGAAAGAAACAGGAACGAGATGTGATCCTTGCGCCCTTTGTGTTCTCCATAAATTTCGATCTAGAAACCGTAGAAAGTCTTCCTTTTGTTTTAATCGCTAAATTATCGCACATTTCACAATATGTCCCTTTCTTGTCCATACGCATATATATGTATATATGTATATATAGAGTGTTGTCTACAGTTTTCACTTAACAGGGGTCGCATCTTCCACAACGCATCTCCACACAGATACGCGGACACCAACACGCACACTATCCCTCGGTTTCGCTGGAATAACGGATCGTCAGGGTGTCCGTTCCTTTTTTTATCTCGAGGTTAGAGGGAGATCGGCCGAGATAATTGTTAAATTATTATTTTAACGGAGGCCCGGAATAAGGCCGTAACTAACGGCACACACCCGTCGGAAGAGTTTCGATCTAAGGGTAAAATTTGCCCTCTTTTTACCCTCGTGGTCTTGCGCTCTTCTATGCTAATTATTTGTGTATATTTAACATTCACGTGAAATTATTGTGTTTGTCCTTTATTTTATTTTATTTTTATGACATACATTTGCAGACATTTAAAAAATCGTATCTTTAATATTGTACTTTTTATACATTTGTGTAATTAAACCTCTTGAAACATTATTAGTACCAAATTATTTTTAACTTTAAGATTTAGACCATGTGAAATGATATTATAATTAATTTTTCCTTTGCAGTAATATATGTTGTGCTTACAATAATTTATCATCATATTCATAATTGACCCCCGTATTAGAATTTCATACTCAGGGACTCGTGTATTTTGATTTGAATAATTTTGAATGCATTTAATTACGAATAATTTTTATAATATCAAGATGGTTAAAATATTATTATTTTTAAATAAATTGGTAACCTTTCAAATGAAATAAATTTCTGCTTTCTGTTTTGCATTAAAATTACTTGTTTAGGGTACTAAATGTGCAACGAATAAACGAATATCTAAAATTTGGAAGAAGTTAACCCTTTCTATTGGTGTATATAATTGGTCCGTTTGGCTTGTTGGTCGAGGGTGTCGGAGGCAGTGTCTACCGTTGTTCAAGTGTATATATAGATATAGAGAAGACACGTGCGCGCGCGCGAGCGCCCATGCTGCAGCTCTCCATTCACATTTCCTCCGGCTGTCCTTCTCGTAATACGTAGCGCGTACGCCATAAACGTGTTTCCCGACCTACCGACAAGATACTCGGTTTGTTTGGCACAAAACTGAGGGGATAAGATCATCTTACGTTGGTCACACGAACCAGAGCCACAGAGAGGTAACCTTTGGACGCGTCGTTAGATCGTCCTTATGACAAGTGTATCTTTTTTACCCTCTCTACTTCCTCTTTTTTATTGCTTTCCTCCTTTCTCACTGTTACGAGATTTTCGTGAGCCACGAGCTCATCGCATAATTTACATATTATATACGTATATACGTTATACGTTTTTACTTTTCTTTTGTCAAAGATCATTTTCTTGGAAAAGTTTCATTCATAACTGACTCGTTCGTTCAATCTACATTTCTTTATACTTGACTACATTCATGTATGTATATACATACCCGTAGATTCTCGATCTTATGTTTCTCCTTTTTTTTTTGTTTTTTAGGTGAAACGGAAAAACCGGGCAAGATAATCGGTCCCTGTAATTCAAAGTCAACCCGAGCGAAATTAGCGAGATACAAAGTAAAAAAGTGAAGGTGACCGCAAGCTACACCGACCACATCTTGTCGATTGTGTATAGATGGAACCGAATGACCAATGTGTCTATTAGAGTTGTGGTTCCGAACTCTCAGTCGGGCAATCGATATACCTTGTCGATCTTTTGACGAACAGGAAATCGAAAATTACGCCAACGCACATTTCTTGCCAAGCGCTCGGTAATGAGACTTTCTCAAGTGGATGTTATTTAATTGGATTATCGATAAGAAAAGCTCGTACTTCTTCTTTTATGCAAAATAATAATAATTATTATTATTATTTGTCCGTAATAAACATCAATTTTGGTGTTATAGATTTAAATGGACGAAAATATACTTTACGAAAAATGAAATTGTCTGTATGTTTTACGTGACACAGAAATAATAATTACTGATTTGACATATTACATTTATAGATTTAGATGACAACAATTATTGTAATAAACGCTGTTTAAGAAACAAAATTTGCCAAGACCAATCTGCAGTGATAGAGATGTTTATTTAAAGTAAAATGAATGTTCAAATGTACAAAGATTTTATAAATAAATAAAAGTAGGATTATACATATTGCACAGAGTATCTATGTTATTTAGAATTGTAGGACAAAAATCTTACGCCGCAGCTCTTTATAACGATCATTGAACCATTCAGCCGCAAGCCGCATCTGTTATATTTCTCAACGCGAATTCTCAGATATTATGCCTGTGCATCTTTTTTTTATTACTTCTCGTAATAAGATTGCATAAAATAAGCGGTTGCGCTATCATTTACTCTTTTTTTTTAATTTCCCATGACAGCATATTTAATATAAAAATTACAATTTTGTTTTTAGCAGTATCACGCAGAAAACATCTAATGACACCGAAGTACACAGTATGATCAAACATCAATAGAATCGATGTTCTACTTTGTAAGATATTAACAATGTATAAACAGTTTCATTTATTATAATGAACCATTTATAAAAATTAGGATAAAATTTTGTTTTTAATTTTTTATTTACAGTAAAAATATTAAATGAAAAGAACAATTATTACTAACAATACTATAGATTATAGGAAAAAAAGTATTGTAAAACTTATACGAAAGTTTCGGAAAATGAGATGCTGAAATGGCATACAAAAATGCAAAAATTAAAAAAGTATATTTAGAATTAATATTGCATAAGCAAATGCATTGTAAGACCAATTTCTGAATCAAGTAATCAGGTATTCGTTATATAAAATTAATAAAAATTAAATTTAAAAAGATTTTGTACAATTAATAGAAAATTCTTTGTGAAGCAGGTGAGGGTTCGTTACCTCTAAATAGTGCTAAAAAGCATTGAATCTTACCGAAGAAGAGGTGCACCAGGGTTAGGTAAAACAAGGTGCAATTCTGACCGAAGATGCGTAACGGTCGAACCAAACGAATATCAGGGTTGTCGCGTGTCCCAAAAGCTATATTACACGTGGAACCTTGAGAAAGAAGTATACACGAGCGAGTGCGCGCGCGCGCGTCCGCAAAACGTCGGGTGTCCGTGGCCGACGTGACCCTCGTCGTCGGCAGAAATTCTGGTCGCGCGATGGCCCGCTGTGCGCGCGCGCCTCGTTGTGTTTTCCCGTGCCACAAACACGTCCGACTTGGCCTTGTCAACCTGGCACCTTCTCCACTCTGATACATATAACATATAAATTTTCCGTTCCAAGAGATACGCGCGACCTTGCACTCGGCGATGAATTTCCCATTGTTTTTGACCTAAACTATCTGCGTTAGCGCGCGTGCACCTTTTCTTTCCATCTTCGAGATTCGTTGCGTTGATACGCCCGTTGGATCTCCTTGCGTATACAGCAGCCAGGATAGCTCCGTACACCTTCTCTCGCTCGCATTTCGCGAACCATTTGACAAGGCGCTACGGAGATTAAAAATTATCTCTGTGGTTGAAATTCTGAATGAAAGTTGAATACCGGTGCCTATAGCTAAACTTTGGATGTTAATGCACTAACTGTACACGCGGATCTACGTGATAAATAATTCATTGCCGTAATGAGGCAATAAATAAAAGAATATATAACATCGGAAAGGGAGGGGAGCGTTTTGCCACATAATAACGATGTCGAGGAGCAATACCGTTTCCTCGTGCAGGTTGCACCGCGCGAGCGCACAATAGACGTCATATATAGATGACAGTCTACGGGTCGATCTAACGGTACGATATGTATACCTATACAGTGTACAGTATACAGTATACAGTATAAACGCAACGACGCTACCTGCGACAAATAGCCGGTATATCTATACATGTATATATGGACGATATACGGAGAACGGATGTACGCACCTGACGTCTCTGTTTTAACCTCGTGGCAACTATATAGCGGTGACTGCAGGGACACACTGAAAAAAAGAACGATCTGATCGAGATGAAGAAATGAGATCCGGTGCACGTACGAACCCGCTTCGTGTTTTCTCACCCCTGCCACCTTATCCTTCCACGTACATATACCTATATACGTATGCGCTGATTGCCGATCGAGGGTAGAGTCGTAATTTCCTTGGTTTATTACTGCCTCGAAGGTATACGACTGATTAAGTCGTTAGACGCACGACCCCTTTCTCCCTTATTTTTTCTCCCATCTTTCTTCTGTACCTTTCTTCTTCTACTCTCCTTCTTCATCTTCTTCTTCCTCTCCTACTTCTTTCTTTTTCTCCTCGAACCTTATCTTATCTCGCTTGTGTTGTGTTCTATTTTTTATCGTTTGTAACCATTTTGTTTCTACAACTTTACTTTTATCGGGATCTTTTGTTTCTCGAACCTCTGACAGAATTGGTATAAAGATCCGAGGAAAATTCATTATTACGCGATAACTACCGTGAAATTCATGATAATCTACGTAGAACATCGACCAGTACCGTGAAAACGAGGGAAAAATACTGTCGTGTACTTGCAACCTTATCAATCATTTTGATTATTTTTTACATTTCTTCGAAATTTTCAGTTTTATAACATTTTGAAGTTTTTTATGTAACAATCGTACTGTTTACAAATTATTATTATTTATTTATTTATTTATTTATTTATTTAAAAAATAAAAAGGCAATAGTACAAAATAATAATAATTATAATTATATAATTATCAAATATTAAATTTAAATATTATCATATGTCAAATGAAAACGAAGTCGTGAGAGAAAAGAAATATGCAGTTAAAGTTAATCCAAAAAAATAAATAATGTTTAATAGCAATGACCAACAGATTAAGTTTATATCGATGCTAAAAATTGTACACATTCTTCGGACTGTGAACAAAATAAATTTTCGATACATCTGTATGTGCCACTTTCTAGTTGCATTTCTTTTCACGTAATCTTATTCTTTATCTTACTCTTAAATTGAGTGACCCAACTATTGGTGACACGACAGGTATCGATGTAAAAAAAAAAGCAAGTTGGGAAAAAAGAAGATTTCTAGCACTCGTTCGACAGAAGCCCCGTCAGAACGAAATGAAGAGACCGACTGATAATTATCTGGCAGGTCTTGTAAGCACGCTCGTAAAATCTACCACTGCGCGACACTCATCCGAAAGTCAATGATGTAAGAAGCTACCCTTTTTTGCTCAAGGGACACTTTTCTCTTACTCCCTGTTGCGATCTTTCATTATCTTTCACTTTTTTTACTTGCAGATATTATAACTTATAAATACAAATGGATAAAAATAATTATAAATTATATGTTATATATACTAATATATGGTAATTTCAAAAAGCTATTTATTTTTGTCTGTGTGATACAGTAAAAGGCAACTTTAAATTTTTTAATTTCTAATTATATATATATATATATATCACTTTTTGGCGAAACAAGAACACCGACCTATATATGGACATAACATTTTCTATATATAAAGTTTAAATGAAGTTATCGTTTGAATTAACCAACTGTTCTTTAGTCCATTATTTTAATATTTTAATCTTTAAACTATGTACAACGCAGTTTTTAACGCGATGAAAAATTACGTGATTCAATTTGCATTTTTGATTGGTTAAGACGATGTTTTCTTAATTAAGAAATTTATGTGCAAAAAAGTATCTAAAATTTTGCATTTGCATTAATTGATTTATATTTGATTTATAATTGATTTATACAACACGTTCTGCATCGATCGACTTATGAATTCGCGTTAAAATAAAAAAGTAGAAATCATTTGATTAAATTAATAATGACTGATAAGTATGAGCAGTAACAATCACTATACTATGATTTGAATTGAGCATAAACAACTAATTATCAAGATTAATGTAGAATCAATTGAATATCGTAAGATTAGAATGGAGTAATCCAAAACCAATAGTTTTTTTGTCTAAAACTGTACTCGCAATGCATTCTTAAAAAATGGAGGAAAAAAAAGGAAAAAGGTGAGAAAGGTAAAAAGTTAGGCGCCACGTTCTCTACGGGAGATGTCTATAGTTACTCTTACATGTACTGGCTTTCTTCTTTTGCGAAACCTCTTCGTCTTTGTTGTCAGTTTTCGGAGAAAGGTGGGCGTCAAGATTTCGAGTGTCGATATTCCTTCAATATACTTTTCTTTAAAGGTAAAAACTAAGAGGTTAGTTTTTTTATTGCCCTTTTTGTAGGCATAGGTCTTTCGAAAAAGATCTTTCAAGTTCGGAAAGGAGAGTTTGTAGATCCAAGATTGCGTGCTGCCGCAATTTAGATGCAAATCATCGAAAGACTTTCTATAGAAAATTACGTACTTAGTGCCTCTGTTCGAAGGACGAATTGTGAATTTTAAGCGTTACGCCAGCCAGCTCAATCGGTAAGAGAATAATCTAGTTTGTAATTACTTTATCCTACGGTTATATAGTAGACTCCATTTTACTCAGTTTGGCGGGATATTTTTGAAAATTTTACAGTCATTAAAAGTCATTACTTTAGTCAAACTACAATAATTCTTTAACTAATTTATTGGTTCGATTTCACAACGAATATATGAATAAGTGTTTTATATTGCGTACTCTAATAATTTTAAGTTAAAATATATTATGAAATATTTGATGGTTATAAAACAGTGATGTAAAAGACAATTTTATACGTACAAATTATGTTTTAAAAAATTTAAGAATGAGTAAATCACATCGATTAATAAAAAAGTGAGTACCTTTGCTACAAAGTTTTTCATTATAATTAATTTCCTGTTTTCTAAATTGCCGTTTTTAAAGTAAAATTTGCCATTACATTTTGTTTTAAATATCTCTTTGACTACTCTCTATTTATACAAATGATTGAAATCATCAATAACGTAAAAAGTAAATAATTTATTGTTTAACAGATAATTACACTTATCATCATAATAACACTAGTCTAAAGGCAAGACACCCTCTTTAACTAAAAAAAATCAAATCAACTGACACATATACTCACACATAGAGTTGATATTTGGTGATTTGCCGAATATTCAGGGTTACCCGGGGCCGGGGTATATAAACCCTAGCGTGGCTGCGCGATGTTGATTGATGAAATTCGAAATGTTAAATCGCCCCGCTCAAATTGACAGGAAACACGCGCGCGCGTTCCCGCATAAGCGTATCCGCGACACTATAAATCGTCCTTCGGGGGCTGGACACACACGTGTGCGCGTGTGTGCGCGTGTATGCGCGTAAGTGTGTGCCTACAACTACGTCGCGCAACGGGACTCTAGGAATGTCGTCCCCTTCAGTGTTTTTTTTTCCTTCCTTGACTTTTCATTTAGAACACTGCGAGGGTGAGATGCAAGAAGAGGGCACACGTGCTAATTTGAAGAATGGTTTGCGGGTCCTTTATTTCTTTTTTTTTTTTTTTGCGCCTACCTGGTTTCTACCAAGGATTGCAAAACGACAGGGATAGACCGGCAAATCTGCATGAAATTGGGGATGTCAGTTTGTTTTACTTAGTGCTCTTTTTTCTATTATTTTTCATTCACTCTACTTTTCTCTTTCAGACAAAAGTGATTTAATACTTTGCAATGAATTGTTTGAGCGACAGTATGGCTGTCTTTAAAATCAGTAGTGAGATACAGATATAATTATAGACATTTATATTATTTAAATTTTAATTCGTTTTCAAACTTACCAATAACAAATAGCAGTTATATTTAAATTAATAGTATTTTATTTATATTATTTTGCGTCAAAAGTTTAATTATAAATAATTGTTTTATGCGGTTATCTTAGGTTTTTATATATACATTTTTGAAAATTAAAATTTTTAAAAGATAGTTAGCTTTTAAATTTAACTCAATAATGGAATCATTTAATTCACTTACACTATTGTTAAACTAGTTTATTTCAATTTTTATATAAATTTAAAAAGATAATTATTACTATTTTTTATATAAAATTGTAGTCCGACAATCTTGAAACGATACCTACAATACTGTAGCTTATACATATTATGTACATAAACAGGATAATCATACACAAGCAAAACTTAGAATATTCGATACATTTTGTCTATACTTTAGGACAAGTTAGCCGAAATGTTTTTTAAAAAAATGTCACGCGTATTAATGGAAGAAAAATAGAGAAGGAGAGACTGACTCGCGGATCCTGTGCTATTGGATATCGCGCTTGATCAAAGATGGGGGTGGGGAGGTAGGGTGGCAAAGTAAAAAAAAAAGGGGGCATCTCAAGATACAGAAGGTCGAGCGTATATTTATCATGTAAGCGGGCAATTTGGAGCCGATCATTTTTCACGCGCTCCGACTCTCCGAGTTCTTGGTGTACAGGAAGAAGATGGAGAAGGAGGAGAAGGAGGAGAAGGAGGAGAAGAAGGAGAGAAAGAGCTCGGTGCGAAGGGGAGGTTATTGGCCGGCGGGTGCTCGGGATGCCAAATGGACATCGGAGCATAGAGCAACCCCTCGCGAGGCCTCTCTCTGACTGATGATCCAGCGCGCCCGCCCGAGTACGTGATCGCGCGCCCGGCCACCCTGCCGCTCTAGCGCTCTGGCGCTCTGGCGCACGCAACCCGAGCTTTCCTTCGGATCGTCTTCGAGGGATGCACTCTATATGCTGATGAGAATGGCTACGAGGGATGATACGATCTACTTATGGATGGCCGCGCGTCACCTTTACCGTACCTTTTGCACATGGACGGGTTGCTTTTCCTTTCCTATGCCTATCCTATTTATATCTTATATATCCGTCCTATTGCTTTCTCCAGATATGCATTTTTCATTTTGATCATTTTGAACGTATACAATCTTACCAATATATATTTTACCGCTAGATTTGCTGAATCTAGTCTCTTGCGCGCATTATTCACGTTTACCTTACAAAAATAATATTAATCCTATGAATCAAATAATTTACATCGCAGGTGATTTTATAACTTACATATTGTTTTATTCACATTAAATATTTCTCTTCTAAATATTTTGACCACTACAACTGTATAATTCATTAATTAGCTCTTTCCAACCAAATAATTTACTAAATTATTGAAGCTATTAAAGGTGAAAAACTAATCAAGTAAAAAATTGTGATGAACTCTAGCTGAACGCCTGTTATCGCCCCCTCATTTTCGTAAGCGTAAAGAAGAAAGGTAAGAGGTACATCCATAACAATAATTCAAGTCCATAAATAACGCAAGTTGGTACAGAGCCTTCTCTCTCTCTCTCTCGTTCTTCCTTGATAAAAGAGGCAGGAGTGCGAATGGTATACACAGTAGGCAAGGACTGCCGCGGTTCCTTTTTCGGCCGAGAGCGACTCCGGCAGATAAAGGAGAGTTGGTTGCTCGCACCTCTCACGGACACGCGCCCCGCACTCGACTACAAAAGTAACGGCCTGTTAAAGATAAGGAAATGAGGTGTCGCGCGCCCTCCTTTGCCGAAAGGCTCTTCTTCCGAACTTACTTATATAGGTATACACATACACATTCCTCTGGAGCTTCCCATTCCCATTCCTTTTCTTCTCGTCCCGACACTTTTTTTCAACAAGAGCGAGATTCCCAAGGGAGCATCGCGAGCAACCCTTACGAACGGTCGAGTGACTCTCGTTCGAATACCTTTACACTCGGGCGCTCTGGTGACCCTTCACCTATCCCTCCCATCTGCCTATACTTACACGGTTTTCTTTTTCTTTTTTTTTTCTTTTTGTGAATCGAATTCGCGCGATGGACACGAGAATAACTCCGGGCCGATCGTAACTCAAGTGTATCGGGGTCGAGCGCGTCTTTGGAATACTCTATCGAGTGATCGCCTTCATCGGCAAAGAGACTCTCCGCTTTGCCTCGTTTTCCTCGACTACTTTGCGTCTTTCGAGATTTTTAGTAAAACTTCATTTTTTTATCACATTTTTATAACGACGTATCCGCGTTGTTCGTTTTTCTAATCAAATTATGTATGTATAATAAATACTAAAATTTTTATAATGATTATCAAGTCTGTTTCTTGATTACTCAATGTAAATTTTACCTGTGTCTTTTTTTCCACGTATATATTTAATCAATTGTATGCTCGATTATATGTTTAACAAACAGGTAAGCATTTTAAATACTTGATAGATTTGATAATTCCATAACACGTCACGCTAACAAAAAACAATACCGTCTACTATTTGACTTTGTGCACAAGAATAATTTGTAGAACCTGAGAGTATCGGGATAAAGAGCATCAAAAATTGGAGTACGGTATAAGTGCGCGTTGCGTTTGAACGGAATCGAAAGAGGAAATATTGGACGGCGGCAGGACGCAGCAGGAGCAGGAGGAGCAGCAGGAGAAGCAGTAGACTCGAGTCTCGGTTAACCCGGCGAAATTCTTATCTTAATGTAGCAAATAACCGGAGGGACTCTCAACCGGGCTTCGAGGTTGCAGAGAGCGAGTAACAGAGCAAGAGCGACTCGAAGATAACCGAGCACCGATCTAATCTTGTACTTGATTTAACCCGCTTCATAATTCTTCGACCTAATCTAAATCCTCCTGCGTATAAGCTTCGAGTATTTGAATATATATGTACTCATATCTGTTTTTTCCTACATAATTATTAGGCTATTATTATAAATTTACGTACTTTCTAACCGGAGTTTATAATAGCAGAATTCTGGATAAATATTAATTAGTCAGGTATCATTACTATACAACTCCGTACTCCACAATAATATTCAAGTAAAAGTTTTAATACGTGGTAATTTTTAAAGTAAGTTCGATAAATTTACTAAATTTTAAAAACTCGTAAAATATTAAAATATTTATTGAATTTAAATCATAGTTCATTGAAATGAAAACTGAATATTTGATTAGATGATTTAAAATAATATTATCTCAAAATAGGTAAATAGGGATGAGTAAAACTAAAGGTTTGCATGTCAAAGGAGAAGTGGAAGACGAAAATTTGATCGCTTGTCTCGTACTGAATGAAGATCCGAGAGTTACGGAAAGTTGCCTTCCCTTGTACACGTTGTTACCCACACGTGTATGGAGAGAGCGAGAGAGAGAGAGAGAGCGAGAATCGACCCCTACGAGTTACGTAGGCACGCATTTCATTAGAGTCGCATATACGCAAGTGCCGCGATGGGATTATACGACGGTGTGGCGCGCCAGGTTATTACACCAGGTCGTAATTAGACGCTAAAGAGCCGCTCGTAACTTTACCGTCGAGTTTAACGCGCTTATCTCGCCGAATTTTCTATATTATGTGACCTTTCTGTATATGCCAAAGGAGCTTGCACCCGAGAATCCCACGTTCGTTCAGATTCCCTATAGGGCTGTAAGTGGAAAAAGGGCACTTTGCTTTACGTACCGTTATTTCGGTTTCCTCATGTACACTTATGGGCTTCGCGGCCTCTAATTAATATTTTATTATATTTTATTTATTTACTTATTTCTTCCAAATCGTATATAGATTTGAAAATATACGTAATCGAAGCATCGCACATGTCATTGCAAATAACGTAATAAATATATAGACTTTCTTTCAATAATACGATTTAATCATTTTCAGATGACACGCGAAATTAGTTCATCGTTCATTCAAACCGTACCTTGAGCAAAAAACGTAAATCTAGAACAGATTTATTTACGAACGTATATACAATAATTTATTTTTATGTACGTCCCCGATCAAGACTTCATAGAGCAACCTTAGATACGAAACTACCAATGAATCAGTATAGACGTATGTACATAGATACACCGAGGGAATAGTGGTACAGGAAACGAATCGAGCATGTGTAGAAAGATTCACAGAAAAAGAAGGAGATTCGGGCAGAAGGACAGAGATAGATATAGCTATACATATATATGTATATATATAAATATACGTAGCGAAGGAAAGAAACTTAAAAATGCATCAGAAATCCATCAAAGAGCGGCGGTTCGTAAATACGTCTCAGCGTCGACGCGGCGTGACTGGAAACTTAAATGTAAATAGGAATTTCATTCCAATCAGTTTGGGACGGCCGGTTGCGATTCCACCCACGCGCGAATTTATAGAGCGCGCCACGAACTAGAATGTGCTACACCGTTAAACATGCCGGGTTTCGATCCACGGACAGACGCACACGATCGCAAAATCACTGACGGACTCGGATGGATATATAAAACATGAAATAGTCGAGTTGGACAATCGGTTGTTTCCACGCCATAAGTACCTGATACGTACCTCAACATTAATGTTAATTAGTGTTCTTTTACTCTAGAGATATTGATAATTGTCGATAAACTAGATAGGTGTAACGGAGTCGCGTAAGAGAAAATTGAGCGATACGATGCTTATGTAACAACTTTGCGAAAGTTTTGGCGAAGTCATTGAAAGCTCCTTGAATGCTGCATATAACTTATTTAATTTTCTGAGATTAGTCATTATTTTACAAGAGAATTTTTTTATTATAACAAAATTTTAATAATTAATCTAAATGCGGTTTGAAAGAAAGACATTGCATTATTGCGTAATATGCCCCTATAAATGTAACGTTATATAGTTAACAAAAATACATGCAGCAATCGGCCATCTCGTTGACCTAGCACCATGAGGAATGAAACGTACAAATAGAATCATCCTGAATAAATGAGTAAATAAGACGGTGCAAGAAATAGGAAAGGCAAAGACACAAACTCAAGACGATTTGATATTTATGCGCGAGTATGAATACGATATTGTTGAGAAACGAGTCCTCAAAGCCGAGCAATCGGTGTCGCATAATACTCCCATTAGACAACATAATCGAAAGTGGATTTATGACGAACCGTCGAGAGAAGAATCTAACTTGGAGAAGGAAGAGGTGGAGGGGGCAGGTGGGGGGGGGGGAGGGGAGAAGGAGAAACTCGTGAAAGAATCAGGATAATGGTGTAGGATCGAGGCGAGGATGGTTCTTGATCTTGACGTGGTATGGTACGATCGAGGGGCGGAGGAAATCCGAGTTTGACGCGCGACGAATTTCACAAGAGAGAGGCTTTCCGCGTTCCGTGCATGTATTCTCGTGTGTGTGTGCGCGGGTGTGTGTATGTCTAGGCTAGGATTATACGGCTGCATCGTTCGACCCCGGGAATTATATTCACCCGCG
Source organism: Theocolax elegans (assembly GCA_026168455.1). NCBI lineage: Eukaryota > Metazoa > Arthropoda > Insecta > Hymenoptera > Cerocephalidae > Theocolax > Theocolax elegans. Next base: position 44,044,839 of record CM047429.1, on the reverse strand, counting down.
CCAAGATCTCGGAAATGACACTATAGGCCAACTCGCACCCTAAATGCGCTTGAATAATGACGGACATACGTTACCGCAAACCTCTTTTTTACTTTTCTTTTTGTATTCTTTTTACGCGATGACGATAGACCGACGTTTATTTATGGCTCGTATTTTTCAAAAATTTTTACTTCTATGTTTGCGCGCACGCACTTATGACCCTCTTTTTATCGCGTCTGCTTTTTCTGGATTACGATTAATTTCGGATTCTTTTTTAAAAAAAAGGACATCGACAACCTGCTCTAGGCTATTGTCACGCAAGATTATTACAGGTGAAAAAAGACGTATGTATATAGATTATATAGGATATATGGGATATGTATAATTTTTAAAGTTTCAGTATGTGGATTTTTCATCGTTAAGAAGGAAAAATTACTGTCCAGAAAGAATGAGACACTTATTTCTTTATGGCTACAATTTTGAAGGCTACTTAGAGAGTGTAGTACTTTTTAATATTATTTGGATTAATCAATTTCATATTATTAAATGTTATATACAAAGCCAAATGTTCCTGGCTGTGAAATATCTTCAAATATATATAAATATACTTTATCATTCGTTTGGAAACGCAAAATTTATAAAAACATTTTGAGTATAAACGTAGAGAAAAACAAAGATATAAACGTTCATAGCTTGATACTTAATATTAAATGCATTTCGTGAGCATCCTCTGTTATTGCAGTTCCAGTCCCAAAAAAAGAACAGACCCTGTCGACTCGTAGTCCTCAAAAACCGTTCACTTTTATTGAAAAAATACGCACGAAAAATCATAAAATTCACATAATATTACAACGCATCTCGAAATTTCGCAATCCAGTCGCACATAAGTATGCAAATGCGAATACTTAAAACCTTGACCGGGGAAGAACAATTAAAACAAATGCAGAACTATAATTTTCCAAATTTAACCTTTTGGTCCTCGTAAAATCGCTACTCAGGAACACGTTTTGCAAATACAGAAACATTTTAAAAACAGTACATTTTTTTATACAACAAAAACAATATACATACTCAAGAAATACAAACGAAAAAGAGGGAAAAGGACACAATAGTAAGTCTATATGATCTTGCATTTCACATTTATGTAAAAACAGAAAGAAACGAAAAACCAAACGTAGCAACTGATTTATTTGTCCGGATTACAGGTACAATAAGATTTATAAATTATTTCTTCATGTATATACCGTGCATTTTTCGCGCTCGCGCTCGCGCTGCGAAATTTATCGGACTCGTCGTTGACATTGCGTCGTTGACTTATTTCTTTTTTCGTTAACGCATTTGAGTTTTTGGCGGGACGCTTCATTTAAATGCAAATCGTCCTCGCGAAAGTCGAATGTAGACTTTGACCCCTCTTTTACTAACGAAAAGGACAACTGCGTAGCTCAGGAACAAAAGACCTGTCGACTGGCTTGTGGGGGGTTTTTAATCTTCGTTAAAAAATACGATTCTTGGATTTTATTATTTCTCTCGGAAATATACTTATAATTTTGTAGATTTATATATCAAATTATATTTATCCTTTTTAGTCGCGGAGTTTGTAACGATATTTTTTCTTGAGTAATTGTTTCAGATTTACTGTTTATAATAAAAAATATATTTTTTAACATTACACAAATTTAAATTATTTTCCAATGGTCATTAAATAAGTTTTTGCAACATACAAATCAAAACCAATACCTACTTTATAAATTTGAAAAGAGCAATGAAAAAAATATGTAGGTTGTAAATAAACGATTTTCCCTTATCCAACATGAAAATAATTATACCATTCTGTCCCAGAGCCCATATACTGAACGATCCAAACGTTTTGTAAGGTATAACTGTTTGGCACAGCCCACCCGCGAAACTCACCGGGGACTTGTAGAAGAAATCGAGTGACAAGATCCCCGTGAGCTTCCGCAAAGCAGATGCACCCCTCACCGTGGTTGGAATAGCTTTTTAAAGTTGCCCGCTATATAGACTTGAATATATACCCCCAGGGCTTGAAATGCTCGCACACCTATAAAAAGAGAGGAGGTAAACGACTTTACGGATGTACAATATTCTCGTTCCAATCCCCCTTTTCGAGATGACGGACTTAAACGCCCGTTATACACATTTTCCGCATGATTTTCTCTAATATGTTCGCGCCTCTTTTTCCCGATTTGTGGGAGTCTATTTTTTTAGCTGAATACGAGCGAACGCATTTTGAAAGTAATAAATAAGAGTTGAACGGATCTTCCTGGATTTTTAACTTCTCGAAGTAAGCTTAAGGATAGGATGAAGTTACAACATATTTACAGTTTTATTGTATTATTATTTATTCTGACGAATACGAGCATTCAAAAAAATTAAAATTTTTTGTAAATTTGTTAAATTAAAGCCATTATTGCAATAAAAAATCCAATTATTTCATGTACAGAATAAATGTTTATTTCAAACATAAGACCAAACAATAAGAGTGTAATAAAATATTACTCAAGTGTTAAGGGGATGCCGTATTACCGACAATACAATTTTTCGCTTTCTTCGATAAATACGTAAATACGTAACGCAATCTTTCTATTGCATAGAACATATAGGTATGCTCATGAAATTGCAATTAAACAAAAATTGACTGCATGAAACGAAAAATTAATAATGTCAGTGCATGCAGGGTATAAGATATATAGTACTACGACATTCCTTTAAATAAATTATTCCAAACGACGAACTTGTGTCCGTCGATATAATTGAAACAATCCAGTCCACGAAACTTATCAAATGTATTTGTTTATCAATTTGGTATTGAAAAAAAGTATTTGATTTTTATCTAATAGTTTCTTTTTAAATTTATAGTTTTTTTGCTTAAAATAAATTAAATTAATTAATAAAATTCCAAATGCACTGTAAACAAATGATAATTTTTTACAGAGTAATATTTTTTTACAAACTATTATTGACAACAAATATATTAATATATGATTATACCAAAGTTTGTATTTGTAAATAAATATATTTATATAATATAATGTATAACTACGTATTATTATAACTAAACAAGGTTTGTTATAGACCAGACACTTATAATATACTCTCGTAAAAAAGTGAACATCTATAGTATACACGGGATGATTGAAAGAAAAACGTATTTCGTTGTTACCATCTTTCGCTTAGTTACGAAAAGTTAAAAGGCCAAGCACAGAATGTCGGCCATTGCGCTCGTAGAATAAAGAAACTCTTATCGCGGCACTATGAAAAGGAGTTGAATATTGTAACCGTTCTAATATGTGTAACGTCTTGTTTTCATATTTATGTTCATATTTATGTACCTTACTGAACAATTATTTTTTACTCTACATATGTTAGTAACAGTATTTAGTAATCAAATATTTGTCGAACACTAAAACGTTTTTTCAATACTTATAATTACTGAATTTGCAGAAAGTGCTAATTAATAATATTACATTCAAACAGTTTTTACAAATGACATTTTTTTTATTAGTTTAGTTAGTATTTTTGAAACTATATATATATATATATATATATACAAGCATTATAAATTCTATACTTAGACAACAATTATAAAAATATTTATCCTAAAAATTTGATATTTCATCACAAAATGTAATATTCTAAATAATAAAAAATGTTAATTTTGTTCACCAAAAATATTAAAATATTTTAGTAAAAGTTTATTGAGTTCTCTTTAAAACGAACTGCATATCATAATATATAATAATGTATAATACTTATGTAAAGCAAGAAGTAAAACTATAATAAATCGGTCATAATAATCGTACATGTATACGTGTACGTAAACGTATAGAGAAGTTAATAAAAGCCAGTTCATTTATATTCAAGTCCCCTTCGAACTTTTCTTGTGGTTGCCGACAACCACGAGTTCTGATGTACCGACTTGTGAGAGCATCTTCACTCTGAGTCGTTCTTCGTTCAACCGTAGGGTGGCACCGAAACTCACATATACTTACCAGGAGGATAACTTCACTATTCTCGCTCAACTTAAATTTATTCTACTAAACTTTAATTCAACAATAATGAGATTAACTAAACTTATTACAAACAGAATTATTAACTTTTCAAATTTTAATGTCTATAAACTTACTATTATCGGATACTATTAATTATTCCATTATACAAAATAAGTTATATTTCGTATATTTTAACGAGTGTTGTAAATATCATTATGTATTAAACATTATATATTTTTATAAGAAATATAAAGCGTGCCGTGCATCATACAATTTTAATAATATTTTTAAGCAAGAACAGAATAATAATAATAGATTGCAATTTAATTAAAAAATCATTTATACCTAATTCTTCCCTAAAATAAATTTTATTTAATAATAGGATAAAATGGATTTAGTAAGCAAAGTGGACGTTGAGAATGTTAACATTTTCATACCACACTAAATAAATCTTACAAATATATATTTATTTTAGTTTTTATAAATATAGAAAATGATTTTTTGAAAAAAATATTTTTTATATATTATATCGTTGTTTCAATTGCCGATCGAATATTATGTTTATGTAAAAATTATTTATCATTTACAAATTATTTCTTCAGGTTCTTTCGTACGTTGTTTACATAGCTCATGAGTTTACAAATATTTTCTAGTTGAACTTTTGTAAAAATAATTTTTGGTTTGAGAGGTGTAGATCCCTGTAATATTGGCCTGACATCCCCTCAAGTAAGCATAACTTCTGAAAACATCGAAAGTTGATTGAGAAAAGTCTATAAAAAGTTTTAATGTACAAGGTACCAGTGCGCACACCCACAAAGTTCAGCAAGGGAGAAATTCCTTGTTGTCGCGACGACGTGTCGCGTACGCGTTTCCTTAAAAAGTGACTGGCATAATGACGGTTGTTGGAAGTCTGTCGCGAAGTGAGTTAACCGCGGTTTCTGAAGTCCCTACTCTTACCAACATAATGAAGGAGTCCTCACGAGGCCTATATCTGCACTCAATTAGCGTGATTACACGTCCTCCTATGTACCCTTTAACTATTTTTTCATCGGTGCTCATTACCGTCCTACAATTCATTGAATTTCAATATAACTTCCCCGTAATAAGTTGTCGTTACATTTTTTTCATTAGTTTTGCAATTATAAATCAAATATTTGGTATCTCTACATAAATATAAGTGTATATTACTAAATTATTAAGCGGCAATAATTTATTTATATACAGAGGATAAAATATTTATCCTAAAATTTGATATTTCATCACAAAATGTAATATTCTAAATAATAAAAAATGTTAATTTTGTTCACCAAAAATATTAAATATTTTAGTAAAAGTTTATTGAGTTCTCTTTAAAACGAACTGCATATCATAATATATAATAATGTATAATACTTATGTAAAGCAAGAAGTAAAACTATAATAAATCGGTCATAATAATCGTACATGTATACGTGTACGTAAACGTATAGAGAAGTTAATAAAAGCCAGTTCATTTATATTCAAGTCCCCTTCGAACTTTTCTTGTGGTTGCCGACAACCACGAGTTCTGATGTACCGACTTGTGAGAGCATCTTCACTCTGAGTCGTTCTTCGTTCAACCGTAGGGTGGCACCGAAACTCACATATACTTACCAGGAGGATAACTTCACTATTCTCGCTCAACTTAAATTTATTCTACTAAACTTTAATTCAACAATAATGAGATTAACTAAACTTATTACAAACAGAATTATTAACTTTTCAAATTTTAATGTCTATAAACTTACTATTATCGGATACTATTAATTATTCCATTATACAAAATAAGTTATATTTCGTATATTTTAACGAGTGTTGTAAATATCATTATGTATTAAACATTATATATTTTTATAAGAAATATAAAGCGTGCCGTGCATCATACAATTTTAATAATATTTTTAAGCAAGAACAGAATAATAATAATAGATTGCAATTTAATTAAAAAATCATTTATACCTAATTCTTCCCTAAAATAAATTTTATTTAATAATAGGATAAAATGGATTTAGTAAGCAAAGTGGACGTTGAGAATGTTAACATTTTCATACCACACTAAATAAATCTTACAAATATATATTTATTTTAGTTTTTATAAATATAGAAAATGATTTTTTGAAAAAAATATTTTTTATATATTATATCGTTGTTTCAATTGCCGATCGAATATTATGTTTATGTAAAAATTATTTATCATTTACAAATTATTTCTTCAGGTTCTTTCGTACGTTGTTTACATAGCTCATGAGTTTACAAATATTTTCTAGTTGAACTTTTGTAAAAATAATTTTTGGTTTGAGAGGTGTAGTAAGCATAACTTCTGAAAACATCGAAAGTTGATTGAGAAAAGTCTATAAAAAGTTTTAATGTACAAGGTACCAGTGCGCACACCCACAAAGTTCAGCAAGGGAGAAATTCCTTGTTGTCGCGACGACGTGTCGCGTACGCGTTTCCTTAAAAAGTGACTGGCATAATGACGGTTGTTGGAATCTGTCGCGAAGTGAGTTAACCGCGGTTTCTGAAGTCCCTACTCTTACTCAACATAATGAAGGAGTCCTCAACGAGGCCTATATCTGCACTCAATTAGCGTGATTACACGTCCTCCTATGTACCCTTTAACTATTTTTTTCATCGGTGCTCATTACCGTCCTACAATTCATTGAATTTCAATATAACTTCCCCGTAATAAGTTGTCGTTACATTTTTTTCATTAGTTTGCAATTATAAATCAAATATTTGGTATCTCTACATAAATATAAGTGTATATTACTAAATTATTAAGCGGCAATAATTTATTTTAATATACAAGGGAGACTCGAGTTACATATATATATATATTTTTAAACGCCGATCGTCAAGGGAAAGAGCGGGTCGTAAAAAAAACTATGAATGGATCATTGTTCCGCATTGGAATTTCTTAGTGAAGAGCAAAAGCAGAGTGCCGGTCTGGAAAACGACAAAAGCTCGCCTACTTCCTTTAAGGCTTCTCTTATTAAGTTCACATTTTTTCGCATTCACATTCGGCAAAGTGCCACGACGCTCGACGCGTTCCTCGAATACCAATGAGACGACGGATATCCGCGACGTTAGCCATGGAGGATAAGTTCGTTCCAGGGGTCATGCCGTCATTTATCGAATTGCAACTTGTACCAGCGAAACTTTTTAACTTTATCGAAATAACTTTTTTTCACTTTTTAAAGTAATAAACCTTCTTTGTGTTTATGCGAGACTACAGTCTCTATACAGATTTTATTTTATCAACGTAATATATCGCGTACGGTATATTTTTAGTTTGTAGCTTATATATGATAAAGCATTTATTTTGTCTGTGTAAAATATAAATAAATTTAAATAGTGTAGACGCTGGTCAATAGGTAACAAATTAACATCTCACTTGTAACCGATGATGCAATATCGGAAGAACTATATAAGCTATGGAAATATTAGAGATACTCTTGATTAAACGAACTAAGATTCGCGACAAGAATCTTGTTAAAATGACATAAAAAAAATGAGAGAAAAAATATCGAAACGGGCAGTTCGAGCGGCACGAGGCTTGAGCTAGGGTACCAGCTGGCTCTGTCTTGTCGCTGACATTAATCATCGAAGTATCTAAATGACGGGATTCCGATGTATTACCATATAAATGACATCATATTTCTGGTCAGGTTTCCCCAGTTTGTCGGCTCTTGCCCCCGCAGTGATGTATGGACGACGGCATATTGGCGGAGCTTGCACACCCTGTATATATAGCAACCACGTACACTTCCACGAACCGCCCGCGCGAAAAGGCCTTCCGCGTTCACCGCCCTTTACTTCTCTTTTCTCCTCCGCACCTTCGAACCGATTCTCGCGAGCATATTATTGCCCGTCTTCGTTAGCTTCGTCTCATATATCACTTTTTCCATGTGCCGCTAATTATTATAAATTAAAATATTTTTACTTGTCTAACCATTAACGTTTCTTAACACGTCCATGAGCCGTCCACACGATATACACATATATATAGGTATACGGTATCGCAATTAAAGAAAAATAATTATATTAAATATCTGACCGTTTCTAACTCTATCAACAAACTGAAAAACTCCCTCGCTTCTCCTTGAAAAGTATATAATTAACCATGATAATGTAAAAATACCATCTCCAGTGTAACAAGCTTCACGTTTACAAATGACGCAACCAACATCTGCAACCTGCCATATAATTATCTTATGAACTTTTTCACACCCCGCAGTTTATAAAAGGGAAACACCCTTGAACCTAATAGTAAGGTCCTCGTATACGTTTAGATTATTAATTAAAATTCTGTGGAGCGAAAGGGAAGGTTATACACAGAGTGAAGTTATGCCCGTGTAATCATTGCACAATGTGCAGTTTGCGATCCCTTCGATCATTTGTGGTGTTTCAAGAAAGTTTCATCGAGGTAAGAGTAGAAGGAAGGTGCAACTACGCTAGATCTGACCGCAAAGTATATGGGGAAGGGACTAGTATTTTATGAATCCAAATTACAAGTCTCCCTTAAAAGTGCAAGTACGGTGGCTTCATTCAATGAACCACGCGTGCTCGAGACAGAAAAAGAGACTATAAAAGAGGAGGTGCTATCAGGGAGACAAACCGATGACGCGCACGCGCAATTTCTACGAGCCAGGGCAAAGAGTGAACCGTACCTCTACTTACTTATTATATGTCGGAAGCGATTTACTGCATTCTTTACTTTCAGAATGATTAGCGTCATCATTTTCATTTTAGTTGGAATCTTCGTATTATACTTGAAATTTAAGAAAATCTAACGAGAGTTGCCGACTATTATAGGTCACTTATTGTATCGTAACGTATATATAATAAGTAGCTTAAATTTTCAATAAATTTAATTAAGGAAAGTAGTTGCAAGTAAAGCAGCATCCAATTTATTAAAAAAATTAATAAGTTATTGAAACATTATAATTATATTTTATTGTATTATAAGTATTTTTTAGTTCTAATATATGCAGACAGTTCAAATAATTTAAATCATTTTACAATATACCATCATGTCTATTAACTATACCTAACTATATTTCAAAAAATAGTGAATCCTCTTGAATTTGAAAATTACTTTTATATGGATATTTATACTATAAAAAATACCTATTTTATTTATTTATGTAAATTCCGCTCTTTATGATGCATGTTGCATTTATGAAATTAGACCAAGGAGCTCAACTTACTTTTCCAGAATTTTTAATTAATTTTATTTGTTGTTTTCTCAAATTAATTTCACTGAAACTACAGTACCTTTTGAAAAACAATTATTTTCTTCTACATAATCAACAAATTATTTTACATTGGAGGAAGAATTATTCTTGACCAATGATATTTCTTAACTATTGAGTATTAATAAATAAAAATATAAAATCTATATAATATTAGGTAAAAACTAAAAGTCAAATCCACTTATTATTCTAATACAAATACTTCTATTTCTCAGTATGAATTCTAAAATAATACTGTCAAAAGCAATAAAGAATGTCAGTTTTTTTCTGGAAAATTGTAAAAAAAAAATTAACATTCGTTTTCTTCGTATAAAACTTTAATAAAATCTAAAACTACTTTTTATTTTCTGCATGAAAAAACTAATTTTTTGTCATTTAATTAGTTTATTATAATATAAGAAAGATAATTAATTGATTATAGTTAAACATAAAAGTATATTAAAATAAATAATATGATTTATAAAAGGACAATTTATGTGTTACTCCCGGTAAAATATACCCGGTCTATAGTTATTATTTTCAACATTATTTTAATCGATTTTTATCAACATTAAAAAGAGAATTTAGTAATTATGTTTCACAAAAAATGCCGACTTAGTAAATATGCATTGTGTGTCAGTATGGTACATAAAAGTTAATTAAAGAGTCTGAATTTTATAAAAGTTACCATTATTTACATTTAAATACAAATTAGAATATTACTGCACATTTGTATACAAATTTATAAACGATATATATTTTTTTCATTTTTTTAGTGAAGTTGTGTAATCTAAAAAAAACAATCATTTTATCGGATCTGAATACAACAACTATACGAAACAACACCAAGTCACGTTTTCCATCTCGCGCCATCTGGCTCTGAAATTCGTGATTATTATATTAAATTTTGCTTTAATAAACGAAGAAAAAATTTTAATTTCTTAGAACATTTTAATTAATCTAATATATATTTTTCATTTAGTAAAATCTTGTTAACCGTAATATTTCCTTGTACTTTTACATAAAATTGTGTGGTACGTAATTTAAGGTGACCTAAGGAAAGTAAGCGTTGCATCATTAAGAAGAGTGAATGTAAAATTATTATTCTAATTGCTATTATTTTTTTGTATAAAAAAATGATTTTGGCGAGATTAGATAATGGTTGAGTTAAAAAATGACTTGTCTTATTATTATTAATGAATGATAGTATAGCATTCAAAGGATCGGCGAGTAAGTAAACCCAATGATATAATTAGATATACATTAATTTATACATTTTAAAGTAGTTGCAGAAGATATTGCCACATAACGTTTCAAATAATCCACATTTGTCGTTTGGAAAATGTCAGGTGTAGCCTCGAAGGAAAAGTGAGGCAGGCGCATGTTGTATTCGAAAAGATTAATTATAAAATGCAGTATATGTAAAAGGTCGGAAGCGGTACGCTCGGTCGTCGCTCTACAAAAGAGGATAAATTAACAAAGTGAAAAAGAGTGGTGCATTAAGAGCGATGGTGTAGATCCCGCGCGTGAAAACAACGCATACGTGCACGTTCTATCTCCCTCTCTGGCTCGAGCCTGGAACGTAAGTTGCATACCTCGTGGGCGCGCGAAAACACACGGACACGGGTACACGGACGAGAGACTCACGCACACGTAGACGTACCCGGGCCAAGAAGAACGGCGTCGGCGGCAGGTCTCCCCCCAAAGGTCTATCCCTCTCTCGCGGGTATATTTCAATTATTAGAGGGAATTACCCGGAGCGTCCATCATCTTCTATACTTATTTTCTGCGAGCGCCTCGCTCCGAAACTCTATGCCCCGCTGCAGCTCCAGAGTGGGAGAGAGGGATAGAGGGATAGAGGGAGAAAGAGAGATGATCCCTATGAGGTTATACACTGAGGCATCATCAGAGCGCATCATCAGAGCGGTGAGAAAATAGCCTTCAATTGTGATTACAGGGGCGGCTCTTTCGTCCATCTCTCTTTCTATCTTTCTTTCTCCATCACATACGGATGACGTCCGGCCGGACTATATCCGTATGTGTAGATACACACAACCACATGATTTTATAGTACACACATACGCATACTTATGTTATAATATTTATTCGCGTATTCATGATCGCTTTTAGTCGCTTATACGAACATGCGTGAATGTCATTATTCTTATTTCTTATCGTACTCACGCGAAAAGTTACGTCCGTTCCGTTTTTCCCATTACTCGACCGACTTATTTCGAGTACGAGAGTGCAACCTTTTACATCACTTTTATACGAGTTCGATTTTATTTCGGTTTTATTAACACTTCCGGCTCTTTACAGGGTTTGTTTGATACTTCGTTTCAATGCTTTTCGCTTATTTTAATATATTACGCTGCGGGATGTAATACTTTTTACAAATAACAATTCGAAAAGAGGAATCAATTCTAGTTTTTCGACTCATAGCATGCAAATATCGGAATCAGACTAGAAGTTCTTATAATTAGATTGACTTACCAAAGTAGCGTGCACGGATCATTGATAAAAAGATTAAACTTACCTGAAATAAAAAACATTGGCTATTTATATTAACAGTAATAATAATAAAAAGCTATTAATACAATTTATAATATTATAAGTATTATAAACTGCACGAACATTTCGCTTAAAGTTACAATAAATAACGCATGCAATATAAATCATATTTGTATATACAACATGCACACACACACATACGCGCGCGCGTGCACACACACACACACACACACACGTGTATGTATATAATTAATTAGAAAGTGAATAAATATAAATTTTGACAGTGATATTTTAGTGTTTCCCTAGTCGGATGTAACATGTGACGAGGTCCGTAGGGGATGCCAATTCGGTCCTAAGTTACTAAATTTTACCTTCTAATCTAGTAATGTGGGATAAGTCGGGCACAAAGAGACAGAAAATACAAGTGCGAGGCGAAGATAAAACGAATACGGAAATAAAGGAAGCAAAGGAGATGGATACAGAATTAAAGAGAGATGGGAACGTGAACGGTATAGAAGAGCAAAGGGTGTTCAAGGAAACTCTAGGAAATGAGGGGCTTCATCACAAAATCACTCCTCCGGGAGTCATTCCGTCGCGTTTTCCTTCCTACTCTACTCTGTTAGCTCTCTTCTATCCTCTTTTGTATCATTTCGATTCATATTTAAACCTTTCTTAAACCTACCAATTCTTTTGCAACTTCACCATAAAACTTAAACTTTTGTCAATTAATTTATTTTTGATATTTATAGCTGTATCATTATAAATAATAAATATTCATTTAAACAGTTTCTATATTTATTTATTATTGGTACAGTAAACTTGTATTAATTTTAAGTATAAAACGATATCCCGTCCTGCCTTACACCAATCGTAAATTTGAAATAAGACTCATCACTATTTTCACTCAGGTCGTGTCAAGTGAATATAAACGGAAAAAATCTTTCAAACAAACATTAGTGGTAAAAGGCAAGGTTACGTTGGGTGCAGTAATTTTTATAAGGTAATACCGTTATATATATTATATAAATCAATTTTGCACAAAAATTCATTTCGTAAACATATAAATAAATAAGTTGAATTTCTGCTATATTGATAGTACATTGATAATTACTCGTATTTACGTACGTAACATATTTTAAGCAACGTTTATCATTATCAAATTCTAAGATATGATTTCTACCATAAAAATACGAAGAAACCCGGAGTTTTGGAGTCCAATGCCTTTTTTTACAATAGACATAAGCAAATAATGAAAAATCTCGCTGAAAATACCATTGACTTTGTTTGCTTATAATACGGAAACTAGTAAAGATATACATTCAGACTAAATTGTAAAAGAAAGCTCAGATCGAATAGGTATGTTTTAAAAAAAGAAGCTTACCCTAGTAGAATTTTGAGCATAATTGAAACGGTTTTTAAGCCAGAAAATGACGAATTAGCAAAAAATACTCAAAATATGATCCTAATATGATCAAATTTCAAATTTTGTATAACCTTAAAATGCTCAATTTCTACTAGGGTTAAATATCTTAATTTTGTCAAAAAGTTACAGAAGAAATAATTTCGTCTAATTTGTATTTTTTCCATAACTTTTGACTAAATTAAGATATTTCAACTTCGTTTTTTCGAAACGTATTCTACTTGATCTCAACTTTTTTTATATAATTAAGGTTAAATGTATATCTTTAATTCTTTTAATTTATCGTTTATGCTTGTATTTATCGTAAAATAGAGCGTTAGAGTATGCAGTTTCGGCTTTCTTCATATTTTGATAGTAGAAAACATACGTGTTATTCTTACGTGTTATATAATATCGTTAAGTTTTGACTAATACCTGTTACAGTGAATGATCACATTTAGAACTGCCCAATGCAATTATTTTATTACATAATTTTTCTTATGTAGTCATTTGAAAATTTAATTTAATGTAGTTTGTCAGTATTTTATAGTATGTGAATGACTGTATTCTTAAATTAAATAATAGTAATCAATAAATATTATTAATATAGGTATGTTACAGCTGTAATTCTAAAAATCAAATAGTAAGTAGTAAAACTATTTAGAAAATACTACACTACAATAAGTATCACGTATAAAAAGTTATAAGTTGCATCGATTTCAAAGTTATGTAAATTAATCTAGTTTTAGGAAGTAACAAAAAATGTATACTGATTTTTTAATCAAATGTTTTCCTTTCTATAATTTGACTAAATATTTATTGAAAATACATGGTTGAAATATAAAGTTAGCTTAATTTACATAAATAATTATTTAATATAATTAAATACTATTTCTTTAAGTGTACGTCCCCTAAATATTTTTTTAATTGTTATGAAGTAAATTTAACAATTTTTGATCGTCTTCAAATGATTCGTATCAAATGTATAAATATATGTGCGAATAGAATATATATAGATATACAGATATAATATGATTTAAATTGACAACTACGATTAGGTGAATAAACAATTAATTAAGGTTAATTGGCTTTCACTTGGTTTGTAGAAAATAAGTGCAAGAGATTACAAACAAATTCATTAAAATACAAAAGGGCAGAGTTTTAGTAGAGAGGAATTCAAGGCATAATAATGAGAGCGTATGCTTGGCGGAGAAGGTGCGAAATTACATTAGTAGAGTAAACCACAATTAAACGGCTTGAAAGCGTTCTCGGGTTTTATGCATCTACGTCGTTAGAAAGGTAAAGAAAGAGACAGACACCGAGTAAGAGAGGATCTTTCGGCAAGTTGAGCCAAGTCAAGTTTTCACTAATGTTCCTTGTTTCGCCAAGCTTAATACCGCTGTTTAAGTCTACTCGCGGTTATGTACTTGGGCTCTACCGCTCGAAAACTCCCTTTCCTTCGAGCTAACAAACTTTCGTACTAACACTAACAAATTGTACGCTTTAGGAAAATAAATTGACGAATGTGTACATTTAGTTAATTTTTAAGATGCGTCGGATATAAATCAATGCACTATTTATACTACGATACGTACGTGTATCTAAAAATGAAAAATGTCTCGTTAAATTTGGATAACTATATAGGAACGTAGAGTAAAAGGAAAGGGTATCCACAAGTTTATAATCGAATTTATGATTTACTTAGAGTATCCACAGAGTAATCATTCAAAATATTCCACCGTGCAGTTCACACAGGAAATTCGCTGAAAGATATAAATCTACCAGATAGTCTTGATGCACCGCTCGATCCGCTAATACCCATCGCTTAAGATTATTCACAGTCGCAGTAGAGATAACATCGAATTCAGGTACGTAGACTGTACAGAGTGTATAATAAAAAAGAAAGGATGAGGTGCCCCACACTTTGCGCGCGCTGGCTTAAATTAATTACGCGTACGGGAGGGCGCGCGAGAAACTCGCACACTGGCCCATAAACAAGCGCAAGATGATCGGGCCGTCATTAGGGCAGGAAAGGTTTGATAATAATATATGCATCGGGCTATATGTGCACGTGCGGCCTCGATTTGCGCGCGTCTATCGAACGGCGCATTTAAATCTCCGCTTCTTAAGTGACCCGCGCCTCGCGCGCTGTAATTATTGCCTTGCATTACGCGAAGCGGTTCACACACACTTTTTTTAACCCCTGTACGTGTGTTTGTGTGTGCATCTAGGCACCGAGTGTATTAACATGATCATTTTTAAATACTACGTGAAACTCGGAGATCCGTTAACACTTTTCAAAAGATTGCGCTTTGTATACGCTTCGCTTGATTTGGTCGATGGTTATGTTGAATTAAGCACTTATATCGGTACTCTTCATTTTCAAATATAGATATAATAATGGTTCGGGTATGCCTATACACGAATATCTACTCATATGTACGAATGTACGAATGTACGAATGTACGAATCTAATAATCCTGGAAATGATCTGTTGTATCATTAAATAATTAGTTTTCTTGGATTTCATTAAGAATTCTATCGTACGATATTAAAATTAATACTCAAAAAAAGATATTTGAATTGAAACAAATCTATATTTCTAAACAAAAACAAATAATCTAATGTAAAATGATATTCATTTACTGATAATTAATATTCAATCTGTAGATTCAGAATTAAAACCATATGCATTAGTAGTTCATTTTTATAACACTCCCGCGAAAAATATAAACTATTGCCACTATATTGCAGAGAAATGGGCAATAGTTATTGCAAACATATTGCCAATTTATTGTCGCGACAATTGGCAATGCATTGCGAATATATCGCCAAAAAGCATCCGCCCTATAATGATCGCTATATATTGGCAATAGTTACTATCTTACCTTTCGTAAGCTGTTACCAATATGTTGACCATAGCTCATAAATTTGAAAAAAAATATATATAAATAAGAATGCTGACTCTTTACCACTGATTTTTGTTATTTTGGTACTAAGAGTTAATTTCAGGCTATAAAGAACAGTTGAATTCGTAAAATTTGGACTTAGAAATTTTTTAACCATATCTTCAACTGTAACACTAACTGCAAGCCAAATTACGTAAACAACAAGTTTTAATACAATGATCGTTAGTATATTTTACAATCAATTAAAGATAGACGTTCACTCCAAAAGTTTAAACTAAACAAAAGTAATTTTAAAATTATAAAGTTACAGTTTTGATAAATAATTTTATCACTTATCTGTGTATTTAATTTATTTTTTCGATTTTTAGAAACCGTTTTTTTATACCTTAATTTAGCGAAAGTTGATAATTTTGTATAATATTTAATTTCAATATTGACATCTGATTTGAGTTATTTCACCTATTTTTAGCTGGTTACGAGTTAGCATAGTGATTAAAACGATATTTTTTTCTTTGAAATTTTGTTGGAAAACAAGAGTGAGTCCACTTATTCTACAATTAAGGGGGTTCCATACTCAATTTTTGATGATTAATTAATAAAAAAGTAGAACAGTATGTGAAAAAATAAGAGAAGAGGCGCCTTCGTTTATTGACAATCTAACTGTGTGCTGAATTTTAGATTAAAATATTATTGCGTTTTCGAGAAAAGTCTTACCAAAAATATCAATTCTTTTCACTTCGTTGAGGTTAGGTTCACATTTTTGGTAAGACTTTTCTCAAAAACGCAATATAGTTTTAATATGAAATTCAGCACACAGTTAGATTATTAACAAACGAAGGCGCCTCTTCTCTTATTTTTTCACATACTGTTTTATTTACAAATTAGTTACTAATACTCACGATTGCCGATAAGGTAGGGAGGATAAATATTGACTATGGCACCCCGTTAAAATGATAATATTTAAAATCTAACAAAAATTATAAATAAAATATTTCATTAAAAGTATATGTCTGTGTATATGTATGTATATCAAAGTATAATATTGTACACCTTCAATCATGCAGGAATAATATTTTAAAAGCTTATTAATATTATATAAGTACAGTATAAATTCCTTACGGCGAGTCACCCTCATTTCGGTCGTGACATTTGGGGTGTTTATTACCATCAATATTTGCGCAGTTGAATAAACGTAATTAATCCAGAAAAAGCGAAATCCTTTTCGAAACCAAAGACACAGTTTGTCGCTGTAGAATCTCAAGGTATACACACACACACAGATCCCTCGAAAATTTCCGATCGCATGTTTGTTCGGAACGGATAAACGGGGACGGGTGGCCGAACTCATTGTCATGTGCGTGCGGCAATCTGCGTTGCGCGTATGTGCGCCACGTATAAGAGATGGAGGGGTATACTTGTCCCCGATGTCTCTGTTTATTCGGTCTTGGCTTCATTGCTAATAACTCTGCGTCCGAGTTGTTTGTGCGAATTGACAGGAATATCGCTTATACATTTATTTACGTTGTTATTTTGACTTAAACATTAACTCTACATGTGCAGGTATTATTTCGTGCGCTATAATTGTAGTTGGGGTATTTCGAAAATAATTAATTAAGAAATTATTTTATTCCGAAAGTTGCACCTAAAATATACGTAAACTATCAAAAATCGAATAATTAATTAATCTAACAGGAAGCGTGATTAATATTTATCATATCGCATAGGTAAATAAAAAAGAAATTTGCAACTTTACCGAATGAATGGAATGTAACGTAATGGCGATGTAGACCAAATCGAAAACCGCGTTACGGTGGGTTTCCACATTTGTGTAGATGCATAGATATCATTTTGTCGAATAGACTAGTGGCTACTCATGTGGAGCATATGGATAAATTATTACTCGGTTGCGCAGTTGATTTATCGTATAATCACGCAGGCTGCACATATCGCGGGTACACGTAAGTCCAGATTCAGATTCGCGGAGATGCGCGCCGCAATGCTTTCTATTCCCACGAGTGCGCGCCGCTCGGTCTGCCGGTGCTCTTGCCGCTGCTCTGACACGCAGATGTGAAATTTCATTTCTAACCGGCCGCCATATACCGTCATTATGTAGCTTCAATCAACGCCATATTATTTTCTCTCCTCGTCCGTGGCCACAGCGTTTCTCCTTCCCCGCGCTCCTTCCACACCCGCGAAACGAGTGATGCTCTTCCCTTTCTTTTTCTCTACTAAATTCTTCATTGAATAAATAACTGTCTGACTCTTCAATCTTGAATATCGTTTGATTGCTTCGTTTACGCGTAATCAAATTACCAAAAATTAGAGAGATCGGTTCTCTCGAAACACCGTAAACTCTTTAAAGAAATATCTAATCTACAACGAATACTGCGTATACACTGCAGTCTATAGGTATAGGTATATAGGGGATAAGGGAGGATGGAGGATGGAGTATAGGATCGCCGATACGACGACAGTGGATGTGGTCGTTAAACGTTCGGTTCGAAAGGCAAGGATGGTCTTGTCGGAACGAGGGAACTTGAGTCGACGTCAAAGGTGGTGCGGGGCCTCGAAACTGCTCAATTGAAAGTCCGTCGCGCGTCGGCGACACCGTAAAACCCGTACATGGTATATGTGTGTGTGTGTGTGTGTGTGTGTGTGTGCGCGCGTGCATAGCGCGTGCGCGTGCGTGTTATTAATAACGCGCGTATAATCAATTACGAGGCGACTTGGACGAGTAGCGCGGGCTGCACAGGTCGACGCGTAGGGGTATAATATGCCTCTCGCGGGACGAGCGACCGGTGTAAAGAGGAGACCGAGGAAGGGTCGTTTCCGGACGAGCGCCGCCTGGTTCCGAGACGTGCCGCACCGTCCAGGCTTATATACGGTATCCGAACACTCGTAAAACTCATCTGCGGTCATCCTATCCGTTCTTCTCCAGAAGAGAGGGTGGACAGTCGACTCAATTCTGCCCTTATTCCTGCATATACTCGTTGTTCTTTCTTCCGATCGTTTACTCGTTCGGTTAACCTTACCTCCAATTTAATACTTTTTTTTCATTTACATAAATATTTTAAATTATTCGTGAAATACTACTGTTAATTAGTTTTCAGTATATTCTAAAATATCAAATAGAATGCTACTAAAGTAATCGAGAGATAGACTTGACAAATAATAAAAATGATTATATCGTACAGGAAAATTTACTACGAGTAACAGTTTATAATACATAACAGATTTATAATAAATATTAATAATTAATCTGTATAGTAGATTTTTCTATAAAACAATCATTTTTGTAATAATTGTCAAGTGTGTTTCTCGAATACTCTGCAATAATACAGTAATATTTACTACAACTTTTTTCTGCGTGTAGCATGTACATAACTTTCGAGAATTTCTAATTTACCTTATTAGTTCATTCATTGGATTAGTTACCATATATATAAACGATTAATCTTGTAAAAGGAATATTATAAAAATATAGCGTGATATTTAGTATATTATACACCTAACTGTACCTCCGGATTTTTTGATTGTTGAATTTTATATAAAATGTATTGTTTGCGTAACTTTGTAAATCACATATTATTCCTTTTATAATATTTTTAAAACTTTTTTAAAAATTTCATGAAGAAAACTGAGATGTCAAATTTATTTTCTGGACTGTCTACGTTTTGATTCGAGAGATTTAGATGTTTCAGATTTAAATAAAATTTATTAAGATCTTGAGATGTGAACCCATCTGACTCCCTCAGAAATACAGAGATGTATACAAAAACAATATTAGCAGTATTAAATATCGTATAACAATAAAAAATATTAATAGAATAATATATAAAAAAGTACAAATATAATATAAAATATGCAATATATAATAATACAATAAATGAAAACATACGAGCACTACCCTTGCTATCTCACACTTTTAGGATTTAAGTATTATTAAGTATTAATTAACAATCCCCCATTTCGGACTCACCATTCCTAGTCAAGGCATTCCTTGCTTAACAGCTGGTTAAGAATCCGATGCCTGAAATCCGCGTGTTCATCGAATGAAAAGGTGATAGGACAGTGTTTGATAATCTTGGATGTGGCAATGTTAGAAGATCTTTTCTAGGCCCCTATACGAGTGGACTTCTAGGTTAGAGTCCGCTGTAATAGACGGACAATGCCTGGTACTACTATGTCTTTAAGAACAATCTTGATTTTGTTAAAAAGATAGCGGGGATTTGAACACGTTATGATTTTGAAGGTAAGTGTCACGATCAGATATTGACGCCTTACATATGCAGATAGTCAACTGATATGGAGTGATATGCAAACGCCTAGGAATGTTGCCATATATAAACCTAATAATGCTTTCAGTTTGAGCAGCATATTCCAAGGTAACCACAATAAAGTAATAATAATGCAGTTTATGAATCAATTTTATAGAGAAGTTTTTAAATTTTTAAATACTATATTAAAAATTAAAAAAATAATATTTGAAAATATAGTACACATCAGGGTTTGGTAAGTAGTCGCTAACCACTCAATTTCGAATACTTTTTCATTATTTGAGTGTAAAGCTTAAATAACCGAGTATTTGAAGAAATTATTCGATCAAATACTTTTTCGAATACCGAATAACAATTTTTATATTAATTAAATTTTATACAATTGTAATATTCATTTTTAAGAAGATTTTAACATTTATTGCAAAAAAAGTACATAAAGAAAATATTTATGTATAACATGATCTAAATTACACTAGAACAATATTGATATTTTAAGTATTTAGAATGTAATATAATGATAAATAGACAATGATTGTTTTTTATATTTGATATAACATTAATAAATAAATTAATTATCTAAGTTTCATATAATTATAATTAAATAATTTTCATATTTATTAAGAATTTTTATCAATAGTTTTTATTACATTTTAGTTTAATTAACATCGTAAATATCTCATCAGTCGTTCGACATCTATTCGGCGGCAAAATAAAGTCTTCTATCGAGAATAGCCTTATACATGTTGCTGAGAAACATATAAAGCTTGTGTTGTATTCGAGACCTGCAGTTTTCACATGCGGATATAATTCAAAAGAAAAAGTAGAATAGTCATTGTAAGTTTGATTATTCCAGAAAAGTTCTATTTCTATTTTTAGGCACGACCGTAACACGGGAGAGCCTTATATTTCCATAGTCGCCAAATGTGCGATGCATCAAAATATACTAGATAATGGGTTGTAAGAGAAATTTATGCATATTAGAACTGATTTGAGGCCCTCCCCAAAATGTATGTATGGATGTATGTATGTATGTAATCATGTATCTAAGATAACTCAGTCAATTTTTGACCGATTCACCTGATATTTACAGGATAACTTCGTCATAACGTAATTAGATAATGGTCCTATTTTCAGATATATAGCACAGAACAAGTTACGGCATTATTTTTAATTGCTTAGAAACGGTTATGTAGCATACTTTATATGGACGAAATGTTTGTCTCAAAATAACAAAACTTTTTCTTATTGTACACTTTACGTTCAGAATAATATTTTCAAAAATAAAAAAGAAAAACTGAGAAACACATAATTTGAAGTCATGTTTTTATTACTATCTTTTATGATGTATATTATATTTTGTATTAGGCCAAAAATCCCAATTTTTGAGAAAATTAATAAAAGATGAATTGTTGAGCCAGGTATTTTACCCAATACCCACAAACGGTGCAATCGCAAAGCGCGAGCTTTACACGGTCGTGCCTTATAAAAATATGCTTCTAAAGTGATCGCGTCGCAACGGCGGCCTTAAGGCGAGCTAGTTAATATATAATTTCTATCAGAGGTTTTTCTGTTAGAGGCGACTAATGTCCAGCAAAACTGGTATAATCACTAAATTTATCGTCATCGAAATGTGTGTTCAAAATATACTCATACATATCTTTAATTAATGAAATTAATTCTTTTTATCATAATTAGGTAACCAACTGAGTTTAAATTCAATATTATTACAAAAACTTTCTATAAAGAGAAAAAAGAATAATTGCAATTTTTCCTATTGCCAGTTGATTGTCTTCAAGCAGAATATTATGGCCAACTAATTCCGACGCTGTGTCGACTAAAAACAGAATAAAAAAATATTCTTAAAATGTCTTTAATATATATACATTATGTCGTCGAATATTCAATGCAAAAATGAAATGTGAAGTTTAGCGACATTTAAATTTTAATTCTTTAAGTGTTTATACAGTTCTAGTACCAAATCAGTTTTGAAATATAACTATCATATCAGGGTGTCTTTAAAAAATTCATTTTAATAAACATAAGTGATTTATTTATATAAAGCAAAATAATGCAAAATACATTAGACTACACTATTTAAGATTTAAATGGCTCACAAGAGTGTGACAGCATACATTTATGATTTTAAAAGAATTTTTAATGCTAAATTCAGAAAATTTTACAAAAAAGTCTTATTTATGCTTATATTGAAAAATGCATCCCCTGGGAGCTTTAAATTCATGAAAATGGGCATATAATGCAAAAAAGTGCTAAAATGTCAACTTTGACTCTGTGTAACTTAAAATAATGGCCCCGAAAAAATTAAAAAAATTTTAGAAGCACTACTTGACACCTCTAAAACATATTCCCCCAGTTATATAGCAATATTCATTTTTTTCATCTTCGATTTCACAGAGAACCACCCATATATATATATAAGATGTTATGCAAATCGACTTGTTTTTTTAATCTCTAAACTGAAATAATAAAAAAGTATTCGAAGATTAGTGGTTGACGACTACTTACCCAACCCTGCTTCTAACTATTCGATAACTATTTATATTTTTATAAAACTAATATGTGTTCAGTTCCTTAGGAAGTGTCAAATTCGTATTAAAATTCTGTAAACTTTAACACTTATACAGAAATATTTTTATTCTAGTCACATTGTCTTGAATAAAACAGAACAATAATAATGTTAAGTGGCTAAGTTATCTTTTTTCGTTCTTATATTTACCCAATAACTTTTTTACTTTTCTACAAACCCTGTATATGTCAGCACACCGGCAAATTTAGAATTTCCGAATATATCTTAACTACATAAGTAAATTTTTTACGATATTAATTAGTAATATATTTAATAATTTGAATTTTTTGTAAGAGAAATAGTTCAAGTGAAAATAATATCAATAAAAAACTACCTTATAAGAACATGAATAATTACGCAATGTTTGGCTTTGTTACGATCAGAACAAAAAATTTTAATAAATACTTATAATAGATAATAATACTTTAGTAGATAATAATGCTAGTTATTTTTTTACTTAACTTATTAAACATCACTACTACTTTTAAATAACCATTTAAATTATTTATTATTTTTAATAAATATTTAGTTAGCATACAAAAGTTACAATAGAAAGTACTGAAATCACTAGACGGACACTAGAAATTCCTGTTTTTCTTCCAAATATAACCAAAATATTAATATATAACTATATACATTATTTATTACTATTAATTTATCTGTTTATAATGTTGTATAAATTTATTATGTTGTAATTAATTTAGTTGTTTTCGATAGAAGCGGAAGGTATAACACAAATGGGTACTAACATTAATTTAACATTAAATTTTGACATTTTTTTTCATAATTATAAATATACTTTTTGTTTAGAGTAATAATAAAGTCACCAATGTCGTTGCACACAACTAATTTTTTCTCCTGAAAGTTTGCAGGCTGTTTGACAATGTTCAATTTCTTGACTCCCATCGACTAATAAGTACCATAATTTTACAGTTTCTTTCTTTGCTATAATTCTTGTTTTATAATTTCTGCAGCCTAGTGATTAAAATTAAAATAAAACAATTAACAACATAAGATAACACAATTATCACTAATAAAATTTTTGTAATGAAACGAACGATGAAATCTTTGCATAGAAAAAGGTTAAGAAGAAATAATTAGTCGTGTGAAACGAAATGATAAAAATTGAATAATCTAGTAGAAACTAATTTCAGCTTTTTAAAATAAAAATAAATTTATCGTTCGGTGATATGTATATAATGTGTATATAATATATAAGATCTCCAGCTTGGACTCCTGAGTAATCGAGGACGAAACACTTTTAATTTTTTGAAAATACCGTACTCTGGGATATTCCACCAACCATACTGGACAAAGAGTACAATGGGCCTGGTTTATTCTAAAGTAAAGCATTTAGTTCGGAGAGACCAATATTATATATTATATACTAATTTGAGCTTATTTAATGACCTCTTTCACAATACGAAAATGATGATGATACCGGCACTTGTAAAGTCACCAAAGAAGACTTGTATATCTAATCAGCGGGTGTACACCATGTATATGGAGAACGCATACCCCGTCCGATTTTGTTGCGCAAGAGCGATATTTTCCCCCATTCCGAAATCTGATTTAACAGGTTATATATATATTTGCAAAAATAGAATTATAAATGTTACTTGTTTTTATTATTTTCGCACATATAACTAACGGGCGCTATACATTTGTACAGTTCAATCGAATGAAAAGTAAGAAAATAAGTATAAATTTAAAATATTTCGTATAGAAAATAAATGATATAATGAAAAATCAATAATGAAGGTAAGTAGCTAACTAAGAGAACTCGCCGAGAATATAAAAGTGAAATTCCATTTATAGAGAAGGCACGTAAACGTGTTAAACACGAATGGTACATTCTACCATCCCTGCGAGTAGTACCACAGTAACATAAGTTGTACATAAGCGAACAAAGATCATCCGCGAGTGATTAGGTATATAAAGGAAAGGAATCTCGCGATGATAATAATGTACCGGGAAACGCAACGCGATCCCCTTAAAAGTAGCGCTTTTTTTCACAACCCCGTACGGCCGCAGCACTAGCGTCTACCGTTAGTAGACGCCTACTCGTCCTGGTATAGGTATAACAGCTCGTTGCCGAGACTCGACCGAGGAAAGGTGCCGGTGCCGATCTGTCTGCCGCCGCGAGTGACGAACGGACCTCGCGACTCCTTTCGTCTCGACGTGATTAAACTTAACGCGTCTCTCGGCTCTCCCCTCTCATTCGCTTTCCTTCCTTCGCGCTGATTCTCCATTGATATATCCTTTTCTATTTTTATACTCTTTTAAAAGCATCGCTTAAACCTTTTTTTACGTCCTTTCTTTTAATGAAATTCCACGAACAGTACTAGACGAACTACGCAGATTACCCACGAGTATTTATTTTATTTTATTTTTTGGTATATTTCTTTTATTTATAAACCCTTTCATCACATTAGAGTTTTCGCATGGTGGACTATAGTTACATCTAAATTAATAAAAAAAAATCTATACGCTTATATATATAAATTAAAATGATAGTTCGAATAAATACCGTAGCACACCAAATTTCTGATCACACTTGTATAGATATGTAATTGAATATTTCACAATTCATTTCACAAAATATTTCATAATAAATCGATTTTCAATGGACCTATTACTTTATAAAGTTAAAATCCAAATATTATATCCAAAATTATTTATTTTTATTACTTATATTAAAGTATTAAAATATAAATATCTTATAATAAAGTAATCTATCTAACAATGTGTGAAAAATCGTAGTACGCAATGGAAATCGTAAAGACGCTTAGATTGTTGGAGCGATGAGCCCTCGACGACAAGTTTCTGTCGAGACACATACGGAACAACTGCACGCAAGGGCACAAGTGTATAAATAATATTAAGCGTATGTAAGGAAACGCACTAAGAAGTGAGATGCGCGGAACTCAAAGATATATATATGTGTGTGTGTGTGTGTGTGTGTGTGTGTGTGTGACTAACTTTTGCGTTTTAACATAAAATAGAGAAAGAGAAAGATAGAAGGAAGAAGCTGCGGTAACTCGAGACGAGAAGCGGCAGATCGTATCTTCGCTGACGTCTGCGTTAGCGAGCCGCGGGTAAAGAGTCCTGCACGAGAGAAAAAAGGACTAGCTTAAACAGAGAGGAAGAGTAGGAAGGAGAGTAAACGTTCCAGGGTGACTTTCTGCGACTTATATAGGTGTACCGGGTGGTCTAATTAAATTTTATTGTATATTTTATCAACTCGCTCAGTAATTACTCATTTATTTTCAAACCTTTTAAACTATAACCTATTGATCAATCCTTTGGTAATTTTGATACAAATGTATCCGAGAATTTGGTTTACCTTTGGAAAACCAAACGTTTAAAATAAATAGTGCGATGAAATTGGGAAAATAATAATAGTATACGCACGTTTTTGACTATATGTATATAATAAGAAAACAAGATAATAAGAACCCTGGTAGAGACATTTTCACCAATTTTTAGCCAGTGCGTAGATAATTTTAAAAAGAAAAACGTTCAATTGTTTTTTATACTGTAATTAATATTTATAATTTTAAAAATTGATTGCACGTGTTTTGTAACATTATCTTTATTAATTGTTTAGACATTGTTAATATTTATTTAATTCGATTTATTTAATATATACATATCGCCTAAAAATGTTTCTATTTGAATAACACGTTGACCAATTTTTTATCAGGAAACCGGAAATATAAATACGCAATGTATACTTCAACAATAGTTTTTACTCGTCCTGAAGATAAATCCTACGACAATTAATAAATCGTCAACATGAGTCATAAACGCAGTGTAATAAAAAAAATATATACGAATCGTACATTTCTTTTATTGTTTTTTCCGGTCTTTACTCGTGAGGTTTTTAAAAAGAAGCAATTAATTCAGAAACCGGTTTATTTTTCGGCGCTCCCTTTGTGTCTAGGATCTTACGTTATCAGCGTTGGATCGCTCGTAGAGAATAAAAAACTAAACTAAAACTAAGAAATATAAAAATAACAACGATGCAGATAATACTTTGATAGACCTTTGGGTCTCCAATGTTGCGTTGTTTTGCGGTCGGTCCGTTTGAGACCTTTCAAGAAAGCTTCGGAATGATAATCGTACGACTAGAAAAAAGAATATTAGATCTTTTGTCATAACAAAATCTATGATCATTCGTTGTTCTTTGTAATAAAATAAATAAAGTATTTGGTTAAATAAATTCAACGAAATAAAAAGAAAGTTGAAGATATTCGCATGGTACATTTGTTGTTTTCGATATATTGTGATGTCGCAATGAATGGCAAAAAGTAATCATTATAATTCGGGCATTAAAGCATAAAACACCGAAGCATACGTCGAATAAAGTAGAGAGCAAGCGAACGAGTAAAAGGACACGTGCCGCAAATGGGCAGTTATTAAGCGATGAAATTGGCGCGACATTTGCACACAGATGCTCGCACTTTGTTTTGAACCTGCGATTTGCATTTTCATGTTAACAATTCGGCATAATCAACTATTTGAATTTCAGAAGAAGAGATACCTTAATGAGTAATGTTGTTGATCAATTACAATAATTTAGTGAATTTTGGTTTCGCATAAAAATCAAATAACGAATCATATACATATTCTGTCAATAATATTTCATTTATCTAAAATAGATAAATTGATTTTACGTTTTAAACAATTTAGGATACTCTACCCGGGTTACGTTTTGAGTTTGTTCTTTTCATTCGAAAGATAATCGTATAAACGCACATATCCGTCGAATGCGGCGGTCGACGAATAAAGACGTAATACAGGCAGTGTATAAACGAGGGAAAAGCGAATATTCGTTATTCGCAATAAAAGAATAAACTTCGGAAGCTCGTGGCACGTTATATATGCTCGTAAAAACCGCAGCTGCTCTACGCAGGGTTTATATTCCATGGGCCGTACCAATGTGAAGATGGAAGAGGAAGAAAAAAAAATAGAACAGAGAAGAAAGTGGCACGCGACTCGCTTCCGCGGATGCCGTCGAATAAATTCGAGTAAGTGCTCGTTCGGTTTTGTGCTCGTTTACTTTTTTACCTGCTCGTTACGATTATTACACAGACGCGAGCTTTTTTTCTATACCTTGACGGTTCCGTTTATTGAAACGTAAAATCAACGCCTCGTTTAAGGAGTAACTCCACTTTTATTCGCTTTATACTTCTGTTTAATAGTGACGTACGCTGCACGCAGTTACAATTAACGTGTTTAAAGTATTTAATTGGCTGTTGAAAAACACGTTTGTAATTCACGAGAGAAGGAGAATATGGTAATGTAGCAATTTTAAAAATTAATTTTGAACAAAGGTATATAGGAGTTATAATTACCTGATAAATCTCAAAGTTATTATTTTAAACGAGGCGTCAAGTGTTACGGGGTAGACGATAGGCAGGAAATGGTCTAAAAGCAGTTAAAAGCTTAAAGAGCAATAAAAATATTAAAAAAAAAGTCAGATTTCTTACGCGTGGCAATAAGATATTGAAGAGAGGCTGAAAATCACTCAAGATACTACACCTATTACTTTCCGTATTTTATCTTGCTCTTTCACTGTCGTTTCGTCCCTGTGCGACCTGGTCGAGTGGACCGAGCCAGTACAAATATTGACCTCGGCGGCGCGGCGTTCATTAAACAACTCCTGAGTAAGAGGAGTCGTCGAAAGAAGAAATGGAGGGAGAACCATACTGCTGCGAAGAAGAAAAATACGCTCGAGCACCTTGGAAATCTCACTTGAAAAGAAGGGCACTTACTCAAGCTACTTTTGAAATTCCTAATGTATACTTATTCTATTTGCAATTATTATTAACCGGGTAAGACACACTTCGATCCTTCAAAAGAAGAGTATAATAATATCGTAATGTAAATTTCAACTTGTTATAAACATGAATTCATTATATTGAAATTTGTGAGGGATAACATCATTTTTATTTGTACCAACGATGCTCTAACGATACATTAAAGATCAAAATAATTAGTTTTTTATGCATTACGTCCGAGTGCACCGTACAAGCATACAAGCATCCCAACAGTTTTATCGCTTTAAATGGCACATTTAAGTAAAAATTAAGTCGAGCCTATAGATCATAAGGTGCGACAGATAGTTTGAAAGATTTCTCGGAAACTAAGAGAATTGTTCGAGAGGGCAGTCTTTGTTGAGAAGAGTAGAAGGAAGTGCGGTACCATGAAACGTCACACCGTATACCTGAGGATTCGCGAAAAAGGTGTGCAGTTTTTTCGGAACAGGGAAAGGGAAGAGTAACAAGACCAAAAGAGAGACTGAAGCTTGACCTTCCTGATTTTAGATAGGATGTAAATGATACTGCGTCCGGAGTTAAATCATCTTTCAAGAGCAAACGCTGAATCATACCTCCTACCAAAGGAAGGTTCAGCTAGTTCAACCTATTTTTGGATTCTCTTATTTTCAATAGCATCACAATGCTAGGTCGCTGTTAATCCCACATACTTACACAAATATTAAACGAAGAATTATTAAATATTCATAGTAACGTCTGCTGCATTTTATGACTATGACAAAATAATGCGATTATAGTAAATTTAATTACCTAAAAGTTATATTGTTACTTAAAAACGTATTTATAAATAAGTATTTAATTCGAATCATATGTATGCATTTAATATAAGATAATTAAGTATCACTATTGCTTCTTTGTAGGTGAAGCTTTGTAGCAGTAAAATTTTTCGATTTGTTATCAATATGTTAGAAGTACATTTTGACATATCTTAAGTCCAAATAACGTGTTTTACAAAATATCCTTATGTGTATGCGCGTATACGGATACGGCTGTATTTCTGAAACTTTTCGGTCAATATCGTTCGGTTTGGACATTTACACTTCTTTTCGTTTTCCGAAAAAATCGTTTTTGAGCTATTGATTTGCTTTTATTTATAGCCAATTATTGATTTTTCAAAAACTTGTACTTGAGAATTCTGAATGTTCCATAGACTATTTTAAAATCGGACCAAATGTATTCTGTAGAGAATATAAAATCTTTCCTCTCCATTCGGGTTTTCAAATTATCTCTAATAGTTTTCAAGTTATTAAAAAAATATAAATAGTGATAATATGCTGTGAAAATTTCTGTAACTTTATTAACACTTTTTCGAAACATATTTGAGGTATTTGCAATATCTAAATGTTATACTTTATCTTGGAAAATTCAGTAATTTGTCCAAAAACAGAAAGACATTGAAATTACATAATCAGTATTTCTTTATTTTTTAGAATCGTATTATTCAAATTTTGACTTGTTTAATTATTTTTCGAGGTCATTTTTTATTTGTAATAATTATCCGAATTTTCTTAGTATTATTTATATTTCACATTTTAAAATAATACATTATATATATACAGGAGCGATACTTTAATTTTGAGGAAGCTACGTGCCAATGAATTAGCAGTGGTTTAAAGGTTGTAAAAAATAGGAAGATCTGCGACGAGTTGGTAAAGTGAATTCATCATTTTTTTGTATTACTAGAATTAACCATGCGTATATATTTCTCATTTACTTAAAGAGGTGGCATACCCGGTAGGTTACCGACTGAGCAAAAAAAGATAATTATTCCATTTATTTGAAAACATGCGCAATTTTATGTAAAATCCTAATACAGAAGCTCTGGATCATAGAATATAGTAAGTCATTTTACAAAGTTTCAAGTCAATACAACAAAGACACCCTAAAAAATTTCTGCACCGAAAATGTACGATTGTCCGTGATTCTTCGGTGCAGAAATTTAGACTTGGAACTTTGTAAAATTACTTATTATTGAATGATCTAGTGCTTCTGTATTCGGGTTTGGCATCTAATTGCGTATTTTTTTAAATAAATGTAATAATTACCTTTTTGACTCGGTCGGTCATCCATCGGGTAAGCCACCCCCTTAAGGAGATGTGATAGCCAAATTACAAGGAACTACTTTTAAAGGCTCTAAAATTTTCTACAATTATCGAACTAAAAATCTGAAAAAATTCATACGTGACCCTTGAGCAATATAGAATAAGCTGACAGAGAGATTTTTCTGAAATAATTGATTTTAAATTAATTAAAAATCAATAACCACTTTTCGTTGGTAACGATTAGGTGAAAATTTGATCCTTGCAGCTACACGAAATATACACTACCGTCCACTAATATTTGGCCACCTACTATAAAAATAAGGTAAACTTTAAAGTTTTGTTTCTACCGTAAAAATTGACGTACAAAAAAACAGTAATAGCTTTCAAGCTATTTAGGTTAATGGCATTAATACTAATATTTTAAACATTTAAATCTGCAATAAACAAATTATAAAAAATCATTTTTAGACCACTGTATATAATTTGATGCCGGTCTTTAAAAAATTAAGCTATAAAAAAATTTTACGGTAAAAAATTGTAGCTTCTTTAAGAGCTATCGATTGCTTTTTTTTATTTTTGTAACTCAATTTTTACGAAAGTTATGGCAGTTTTTTCATAAATTTACATCTTTTTTCGCATCTGGATAACTTGAAAACATCAATTATAAGGAACAGATAAAAGATACAACAAATACAGAATAATAAATATTTCTCAAATATTTTATACAAATTAATTCGGTTAGTATTTGGTAGTATAGTTTATAAGTATATGATAATGAATTCTAAAAATATTTAGGAAACTATATGTTAGAATTAATCAGCATCCAATCATTCTTTATACCTTTCTATTTTATATGATATTTTATTGATATTAATTATTTAATAATAAAATTAGCAAATTTGAAATTGAAACAAAAATTATAATAAAAGAAAATATTGAAAAAAACGTATAACCTTAGTGCTATATCAGTGGAGGTGATATACCCAGTAGGTTACGGACCAAGCATAAAAAAATTATTACATTTATTTAAATAATACGCAATTTTACGCACTTAATCGTTCAATTATAAATAGTTCAAAAGTTCTGGATCAGTACAGCAAGGACACCCCAAAAATTTCTGCACCGAAAAATCACGGACAATCATTGTACATTTTCTGTGCAGAAATTTTTTAGGGTGTCCTTGCTGTACTGATCCGGAAATTTGTAGAACTACTTATAATTGAATGATCTAGTGCTTCTGTATTCGCGTTTTACATAAAATTGCATATTTTTTTATAAAATATAATAAATATCTTTTTTTGCTCATTCGGTAACCCACCGAGTATGCCACCTCCTTAAGTAATCTACAACTGTCGTTATTTGCATTTTAATTTTAGCTGCACTGTTACAAGCCAAATACTTGACAAAAATTATAGATCTCTCGGAATGAAATTGAATATATAAACATAAAATGTAAAGTACTCATAAATTTAAAAAGGGCCATCGAATTCATGATTTTGCTAATCGGGTTTTTAAGCGTTGTTCTCGATAGCATAGAGAAACCCAAGTCGGTCTCTGACGAAGCAGAAAATAAGAGTCGAGGCGCGCGTCTTCTTATAGTGTGTATATATATGTATATAATGTAAGGAATCCAACGTGTTTCGCCAGTAGCGTTTAATTAGGAACGAGAAAGAAAGACGAGGACGGAATTAAAAGGGGGGTGCGAAAAAAAATTTCGCGCCATTTCACCGTAATTAAAAATGTTGTATTAAAGACGGGGGAGGATTCTCTTGATTCTCTTACCAAGTCTTCTCTACTCCCTCTCTCCCTCTCTGCCACTCTGTCTCTCTCTCTCTCTCTCTCTCTCTCTCTCTTTCTCTATCTCTTTCTTCGTACTTGGCTCATACATATTCCGACTTTTTCTTATTTTCCCACACATTTTCAAGTACCTCTATATACCGCCTCCCTCGTGGCGCGTCTACCTCTCCCTCCCTCTCTTTCTTTTTCGCGATCATAAATATCGTAGCATCGAGCCACGCCTCGAAATTCTATAATTGCGAGTTTAATTGCCAAAGCCTGATGTACGGCGTCGGGGGATCGCCCGCTAATTAATTGCTCTGCGATCTTTATATCGAAGGGAAGTGATGAGAAAAAAAGGAAACCGAGCGAATCTCACACGCGAAATATCACCATTAACCGTATCAATCGCCTATACGTATATATCTATATATCGAACGCCAGTTTTATCGACATTTGCATATTGAGCGTTTCGAATTTCGATGTTAAGACGAAGGTGGAGGAGGAGAAGGAGAAAAAGAAGGAGGAGGACGAAGAGGAGTCGGAGAAGAAGTCGAAGAAGAAGAAGAAGAAGGAGAGAAGAAGGGGCAAATCACTTCCGGCAAATTGGAGGGGTTGCACGCGTATCTATATGTACATACGGTTGGAAAAGGTGCGCGCGATAAATCCCACTTAAGGGAGAAGACACACGCGTGCCTCTGTGTATATCTTGGTATATAAGGGAGATCGTACAGGGTTATTCATAAGCAATGGCCCATAAATTAGGTAACGCGAACCGCGAAACGCCACTAGATGGTGAAATATTGAGAATGAGTTGTAAATATTACAGATCGCATTGCGCTTATATCTTTCGTTCTTTATTCGAATTAGCATACACTGCGGGAGGGATTCTTTTTTCTTCTCATGGCTCAAACGCCTTCAATATTCATCTCAGATTAAAGTGTCTTTCTTATAATCTCAAATTGATTGGCTACGAGTGATTCACGAGACATCTGCTACATTATATTTCCTCAAGTCTTTATGTACTATATTAAGAGTCGAGCAACTGTACATTTTAATATACATGTTATACTACGGAATGTGTTACATTTTAAGAAGAAAATTTTGAAAATTATGAAAGCTTTAAAGTTTTGATCTTCTGAAAGAAAAATACATAATATTGCATTATTTATTTCAAAAATATTATCACGATATAATATTTGATATCATTGATTAGAAAATAAAGAAAAGATAAAAGCATGACCGAAATGTAGTAAATGAACAAAGAAATCAGCGAATGATGATGAACTGTCATAATCTTCAATATTTCCTATGCTCTTAACATATTCTTTCACTGGTGTTGAAAATCATCATAAGAATCAATCGTTTTTACAATATTATGGTTATTCGTCTGTTTTACACATTTTACTATAAATCCATTAAAAAACTTATTTTAATGTATTGTATAGACTTAAATAACCGGTAAATCGTAAAGTTTTGATACAATTAATTGCTAAGATCATATTATATACAAAATAAATATACCCATTTGACTATTTGTAAGACAACTGTTCAAGAACTGATGACTAATGCAGATACTACCACAGTTACCCTATTAAATTAACATAATTTTATTTTGACTTGCGAATAAAAAAATTGTTAAGTTTTCACAAAGGTATTTTTCATAGCGAATGAACGAATGAATAAGATCAATCATTGAATAGACAGTATTTTGAATTTTAAGATCAACTTCTGAACCTAAAAAATATGCAAAATATCTTATTTTTAAAATATATACCATTTATTTATACTTATGTCTGTGCTCACATACACAGATATATATATATATATATAGTAAATAAAGTAATAATTTTTAATTTTGAATATTCATCAGTATTTTGCGAATGAAATCCAGGCGTAGATTGAAATATAATCACTATTACTGCGTTGTACGATATCTTTCGATGGCATTTTAACGCGAAACGTTACACGACTCGAGCATCAAAGCCGGAAAGTTCACAATGAAATTTGACGATCTCTCGGCGAGTTTTGCAGAGTTGAGTCTGAATGAAGTAAAAAAAAAAGAAGAAGAGGGCATCAAGATATTGAAAACGATTCTGAGTCGCGCTTCTCGTTGCTGCGATTATCCGTACTCCTAGCGTATTTCTCTCTCGGTCTCGATCTCTCTATTGCTCGTGTTGAACGCGCTCATATAAGGACTTTGAGGAAAGGCCATTTCAGCAAGGGACTCGATCGCGATAAAGGTAGAAGCGCGTCGTCTTGGAAAGCGCGACGAAAGGGACATTATAACGTGAAAGCTCCATTCTTGCTTGCCCTCGAAAAGGAGCTCGATTCTAGGGTATTATACAACCTCGTGATCCCTGGGACATTAATCAGTGAAGCGTGCCGAGATCGAAAGTGGTTCGGTAGTTTCGTTTAAAAATACATTTATACACGCACCAGAATTTCATACTTTTGATAATATAAATTACTTGGAATGTCTATATCAGAGTGGGAATAATTTTCTGTTTCAAATAAAGCTAATCTTTTGTATAAGTTGTGAAAATTAGTGAAAATCCAATACGAACACAATCACTCATCTATCAAATCCATAATATATCGAGTGAATGACTATTGTTAAATTTACCGATTGCCGTAATAAGAAGAAACAATTTTACAAACAACAAACGCTATCCCATTATCATAAAAAATAATTATATATGCACCGAGAGATCCAAATTTAGATATTTGTATTTGGTGATGGGGTATAAGGAAGTACCTCACAAGGTGTCAAGAAAATACTAGAGAGGTGTATATCTCACTTTATAAAAAGTAAGATGTTTACACTATTTCGTTCATTGAAGATCGAGTCTCAAGGTACGGAAGTTAATCCTTTCGGATTAAGTCCCCGAGGGCGCAAGAAGAGGGAAAGAGCGATCCACCCCTTTTTAGCACTTCCTCCTACTTACTCCCGTATCCGGCGCCATTCTCCTTCAGTGAACGTGTACCAGTCCGTCTCTCCGTCTCTCCGTCTCTCCTACTCTCTTTCTATCTCGCTTTCTCCAATCTGCCACGTCGCGGATTTACATACATAAGCTATTAAGCAGCTCTTTTCATTTCCTCCCGTTTATGACAGTTTAGTTGGAATAATGTTGACAAGATTACCCAACGAATCATCCATATATATACGTATACGCACAACTCCCACCCGCACGCCACCTTGTGTGTATGTGTGTCAGTGTGTGTGCGCCTCCACTTCTATTCTAAAAAACAATATTTTTACTTGCGTTTGTTTTCCTCTTCCTAAATCTGTTTCACCACCTAATGATTAATTTTATTAAAAATACACAGCTTTACCGTAATCATTTAACAGCATATAAATTTGATTTCATTTACTTATTCGCAAGTGCACTAAAAATGTGAAATACGTGTACATTGTAGTGACAATCAAATAACTTTAATTATCAGCTTGTACTCTACGTTTTCTTTGGATACACACTGTAATCAATTATAGGAAAAAGTATGCAAAAAGAGAGAAAGGTATCCTTGTATAAATTTAACGATTTTAAGGTTAGTCCTCACCCAGTTTAAGGCCAAAAGAAATATATAAATGTTTTGATATCAACATCTGACTGGCAATTAAAGGTATCAAATAAAATTTTTTTAAAGTTCTTTTTCTTATTTAAATATTTTAGATTGTGTTAAGAAATTGTTGTATCTACACTGCTTTTTACAATATTTTTTTCAAAAATTAAGTAATTGTACTTATTCGGACTGACAATATATCTTACAAACAAAATTTTATCTTACTAATTTATGAGAATGGATAATTAATAAATACTCATTTTTTGTACCATCCAAAGTACGATCAAGACTAATTCGTTATATTTACGTAATATTATACGGTATGAAAAATAAAGAAAATAAAGGTAGAACATCGGTAACGGTATGATGCAATAGTAATACACATGAAATAGCATATTGTTACAAAATCGCTAATTTTTGTCGGGTCGTACGTTAAAAACAACCGCTGTAAAGAGAAATGATAATAGTATATTATGACACTGTTGTAGGGGATGGTTTTCTAGCTTTCTCGAGGTTGTTCGCACGAGCGAAGCGAGTGAGAACATCGAGAAAGATAAAAAAACATCTTCCACAATAGTTTCATACGATATTTTATAACATTAGAACCTCAAAATCTGAAATGAAAGTGGGATTTTGAGGTTAAAATGTTATAAAATAAGAATCTCACCTGCGAGTTTATAACAAATCTTTGATTTACAAATTATTACACATCATCCTACCGGTCACAATTTTTTTTCATACTTAATATTTTTAACATAATATATCTTGTACATTAATCATATTAAATTATGTATACAGTTTTTGTGAATATTAATTGCTTCAATATAGATGGGAAAAAATTTAAACGATTAAACCTATGCGTAATGGCTATGTATAAATCTAATAATTATAAAACGTAAAATTTACGAATAAAAATGTCAATACAAATTGCTGAAAGGAAGGCACGCGTGTAAGGTAATAGAGGTAATCAAGTAAATAAGGATCGGTAAAATCGCGTTGCAAGGTGATATATGCGAAAGAGAGAGAGAGAGAGAGAGAGAGCGCCGCTGCAAGAGATGAAGAAGGTATAGAAATACCAGGGTCGCATTCACGAAAATTATTGCGACACGTAGCTGGCGCGCGTCCCGTGGGACATAATTGAGGCGAGAGCACGGTAGGACGAAGAGAGGGAAGCTGCGAGAGGATCGTTCCTCAATCCGACTTCTTGATCCAATTAACGCGGCGAAATTATCTCGAGGCCTGCCTCTGCCTCACTCCCTCTCTATCTTGGTGTCCCCACTGCGGCCGAGTTACCCGACGTCTTAAACAATTTAATTTGCATAGTAAATAATCAAACAATTTCCCTTTGATATTTAAATTACCGCGCACAAGCGGAAGGTTAGCCTGTGTATACATCTATACATCGATACACACACATATATATATATATATATATATATATATATATATATATACACTCTTGTTTGTATGGACACGTATACGTGTACATACCTATACATATATACATATATACATATATAAACATATATATATCCGTCGGTTCTCAGTCTCTCTCCTTTCGTTCTCTTTCTTCTGCCTGTAATTTCCGAAGACATCAATTAGCCGAACATAATTTGCAATTTGCCGCCGTTATTAGGTACCTTTTCTCGGTACCTTTTTCTTTTGCGCCTTGCTTATCTCTTGCTCTGTACTTTCGAGCGTAGGTACGGGTATACGTGTGCGTGCGCGCGTGCGTGTGCATATGCATGTGCATGCGAAAGGGTGGGAAATGTAAAAGAGTGGATGAATTTTACGAAATTGTAATAAATATGTTTATTAACGCGGATTCTAGCCCTTTTTAATTCAATTAGCACTGCCACTCGTCTATCTTGGGTATTTTGCTATTGCAACAATTACTTACAATTGATCCAATGAGAACTATCTATCGTAAGCAGCAATAAGAGAATAATAACCCGTGGTGCATGCATTATGATATCTAATTTAACGTGAGAAATATTGTTTAAAATATTTTATTTTTCATTGGTTTTCAAGTGCAGTTAAAATACGATAATACAGTTACTATGTATAACGTATTAATAGTTGAAATGAACGACGCAATCGTTTTAAATTTGGAAAATAAGAGAGGGAAAAGGGTTATTGCAGGGTTATTAATTTAAAATACAAAATAGAGTAGTCGTATAAGATATAAGAGTAACAATATTCGAAGTAAAAGCATAGGACGTTTGGAAAGTACGAACGGCTATTTATACAAAATAGTCCAATAGAGAGGAGAGACCGGTCCGCAATTGAATGCTGATCCACGCCATATCCTTGCGGTTGTCCATGTATGAAATTCTCATGATGCCAAAACGAAAGGCTAGTGTCCTCAGTATGGGTATACGTGTATAGGTATTACCGTTATTGTTCTATTTCGAGGTTTGACTCGCAGCCTCGATACCACGGGTATAAGGGACGAGAAGTCATTATGCAAAGGAGATGGTCAGTTTGTTGATCCCCTGGATCGTTCAACCCCGGTTGGAGGTGAGCGCATTCCGTACATCTTGTGCCCCACGCTCATGATTTTCCTGCCGAAACACACACAGAAAGAGAGAGAGGGAGAGAGGGAGAGAGAGAGAGAGAGCGCGAGAGAAATAGAGGTACGAGCACAAAGTCTGATTGATGCGCCGTTTTATTGAAAACAATATCCCGTATAAAGTAGCAGGAGTTGTGGCCGTCGAGGTTGACCCTATGTCATTCGTGTATCGTTGCTTCTTCGTATGTAGGGTGGACGCGGGCGGGCGTTTCTTTTCACAGAATTCTATAACATCTTTTTTATGGTTTTATATATCTATATCTATATATATATGAATGTGCATGCACATAGTACGTATACGCCAGCGTGTTGCCTTATTCTATGGAATGATGCATGCAAATTAAATGACTGAAGAGAGCTAGAGCTTTTAATTTATTTTAATTAAATTTACAAATCTTTCAATGTTTAAAAAGACTAACTTTAGGAAAGCTATTTTTAAATTTTTAGGCTAAAATGATTATATATAGAGAAACTTTATAAAATACAAACTCTCGGGTGTAACAACAATTTTTAAAATATAAATGCCATAGAGTACTCAAAGAATATCTCATTTTACCATAAGACAAAAATTAATCCAAGCAATGCGAATTAAGCTCTTTGAATAAGTAACATACCTATGTGGAAACTCAATGAATCAAGGAAAATACGACACCAAGAGTCTTTCGACACACAAGAGACGATAGGCTAAAATGATTTTTCATCGAAACGTTGAAACCGTTGCACATGTTCTGACGGAGTAAAGGACCTTAGACCTACTCAGCTCACCCACTCTATCTCTCTCTCTCTCCGTTTCGCCATAATTATGGTAATGGAGCTTTTGCGGCTTAGACTCGCAACATCGATGGCTTGGCATAAGTGTATCGCATCCTATCGCGTCGAGTATCTCAAGTAGGGGATGAATCATTTATCGACGGCTCCGAGCCCCCATAAACCCGGTAAGGTGAGACCAGCTACCGCCCGGTCAGTTTTATGTCCGCGCGCAGTAGAATTGATCAAACTTCGTTTTGCGGCCACTCGGGGAGCAATAAGCAAGTCTCCCTCTCTCACTCTCTCACTCTGTCTCTATACTTTGAGCGCGAGAGTCTGCTGACCCTCTCGAGACCTTGATATGTCTACATCTGTGTATAGTACTATATGCTGGACGGGTGAATCAGCCCCCTCTTCTTAACGTGAGCCGATTATTTTCGGTGCGAGATGCACTATGTGGGTACGCTTCTCTTTTTTTATGTATCCTAATGTTCTTTAGGGATGACAGCGGTCTCAAAGTCATTTCATTTGAATCATCTTCGTTATTTTTATATAGCTATTGCGCTACCTTCTTTTTTACTTTGCAAAATACGTAAGAAATATTATTATATTGATTCAATATTCAAAACTAAAATTATGTTACATATCTAATACGTATAAGTTTTGTTTAAAAAGAAACTCCATAAAAGGTCCAGACACCCATTTTTTAGTAAACCATCCTAATATTTCTTCGATTCTACTTGTCGTAAAGTCCACTTGGGGCCGCTGAACCAAACATAAAATTTCCAATTTTTTTTCTTGTTACGATTCTAGATCGTATTTAAATATTAAAACACTTTAATTAATTTTATTATAAAATACTAACTCAGTTTACTCAGACTTTTATTATTTTTATTTATTTTTAGTTTAGCGATCCCAATGAAACTTTATAGAAGGAATATTTAGATGATTTTCTTTTATGGGGATTGCGAACAAAACTTGTAGTTACATAATCTAATTTCAAATTTCTGTCCAGCACTATTTGACAACTATATTTTATGCAATTTTACTAATTATTTATTTTAACATTTAATCAGTAAATACTTTCTTAATTTCTATTATTAATGCGAAGTAAAAATAAAGTTTTAAACCTGAATATTATTTATATAATTAATTTGACTATTATCCAAAAAAAAGAAACAAAAGTTACGTTTATAATTATTGTGTTACTTTTAGCATGTTCATGTATTCCTATGAAAATTAATACTAATGAGTTTTATTATCGAATAAAATCCCCTATCGAAAAGTAAAACGCAACTTTCGTATTTTATTCAATTCACTAAAATTTCTACCTGCACGTTCATTGTGATCAAACAGCATATTTTTAATTTGCACTATAGTGTAAATTCTTTAAACCGAAATCAGATTTACATTTTTTTAAATTTAATTAATTTTTTCACAAAATAAGATGACATCGCTGTCATAATTTAATTTTATTATTAATATAACATATTAAAGCTCTTGATAAAAACTGAATTTTCGTGTTTGAAAATTCTGATTATTGATAAAGTAGTAATATAACGAATAAAAAAGTAACGACTATTTCCAGGTAAGCGAGATACATTAGGTTGCTAAAAAAGTTCAACATCGAAGTTACAACTTGCATCATTTATCTGTATCACTTTATTATTTTACTTGTTAGATAAAAATCTCTCCCGAGTTATACAATACGTAATAATTTCGACTGGTATACGGTTGCTCAACGCGTTAATTCTATAAAAAATTTCATTCTCACACTGAACTTCACATAAAAACGGAGCATATAAAAAAAGCAAAAAATAAGTAGATATAGTAACTCTGATCCAGTCGTGCCGAGCAAATTAGAATTAAAAGGTATACTACAATGAAAAAAAAAAACATTTAATGAAAAGATACTAATAGAAATCAGAACATTATACCTAGATAATCCAAATTAAATTTCGATTAATTAAATAGGTCATAGTGTGCACAAGAATTAAACCAAGAATTACAACAGTAGCCGCAAATCTTTCTATCCTAATTATACAGCCTTTTTTTATGGCAAAAACCAGTCTATCACGCAGAGTTTTCTCACACATTAAGCGACAAGGAAATGATAATTTTCGTAATTTTAGTTTATCGCCGTTTTCTGTATTTTGATTAATAGCCGAGTTTTTCGCATCAGCGTTTTTTTTTCTCTACCTCCCTACGGCTTCGAACGGTCGATGAATGCTCCGTGCTGATTTAATTTCCAACTCGCTCGTTCTCTGTCTTTCGGTCTTTTGTGTCAGTATACGAGCATGGGTGAGCGCGTCTCGTTTGAGTTTCCGAGAGAGAGAGAGAGAGAGAGAGAGAGAGAGAGAGAGAATCGCGGCAGTCGTCGCGTTGCTCGGAGACCTACCATTACTGTCAGTCTCGTTCAGCGTCAAAGAGTCTCGGTTCTAGCCACTCTATTTGTCCTAGCTACGTCTGGTTTAACGAGCTACACGTATCCCGTCCGGCTGCTACATAAGTCCTCGCTCATTTCTCTCTTCCTCTCCCTCTCTTTCTCTTTTTCTCTCTTTATATCTATATACCTTCTCTATGACTTATTTCTCTCTCGACCTCTCTTTATCTCTCTGTACTTCATTTCTCTATTCTGCATTTTATTCGATGGATAAATTACCGCACACCTTTGCAACGACAATGAAAGTGTTTAAATGTCAACATCGTGTTGCGTTAAGTTAACATTTACTTAACTGATTGAAAAACAATATTTATTAATTGGCCGTCGGCAAATTATCATTTATTCGGTCGATAATCAATAAATCTTAAACATTATTCAATAATTTGTACAGTGAATTATTTAAAATGCATAAACATTAGTAAAGTAATAATAAGGTATCATTCAATATTTAAAGCTCAATTTGTATGGGCTAAAATTAAGTATTTAATTCAAATATGTAATATGCACATTGACTTATTTGAAGGTCAAAAGTGTAGATAAAGGTATCCCACGTATATGGTCTATTTGCAAGATTTTAATCTAATTATTTTATTTAAAATAGTAAAACTTATAATTTAAACGTATAGTTACATTGATACTATCAACAAAATAAATAAAATACTAAACGCATAATGTAATCGTATACGTATCAATTAATAAAACACCGTTTCTTACAGTATCTTTAACGCACATCGTCATTTCCAATCCATTTTTCTACATCATTAACAAATTATGTATTATTACACGGTATATTTCCTCGTATGCATATATGTGTGGGTATATACCACATATATACGAACGATTAGTTTTTATACACCGAACTCTCCTACCCTACCTTGGGAATTTTTTACATGTGCGAGCGCTCGCGTACTTATAGACGTCAATTTGCACGCGAATCAAATCTGATTTATGGTGTTTTGATATCCATAACGAGGTATTGGTATATATCGGGACCCGCGGGACCCGGTAACTTTCCTCGAAAAAGTGACGTAAACGCGTAAATTGCGTATAATTGTCCCCTGTCATTTTAGACGGGCTCTCGAACGAGTATGTGGCCAATGCTCCTTTCCCCGCTCGATGTATATATCGATGTATATATATATATATATATATATATATAATAATGGGAGATGCATTCCGCCTTCGGCGTGCGCAATTAAACGCGCTAACGCCTCTCGAGCGCGAAATTTCACAATGACAGTGTGCTGCTTCTGATGGTTGTCTCTCGAAAACTCGGTCACTTGAGTTCGGTATATCTTTACCTTCAAGATTCTTTAATTTCGGTAAATTCCACGGTGTAATGCAATTTTCATCACTTTATGAGTTATTATGAGTACCGGTGTGTTTTAATTTATGGTCGCATCATCAAACTACTTATCGATCACGGTAATTAATCATTTTTGTGAGTAAGTCTTTCGCTACTATTCTAATTTAGAGAATGTGTATTAAATATATAAAAATAAGATTGACAA
Source organism: Theocolax elegans (assembly GCA_026168455.1). Taxonomy (NCBI): domain Eukaryota; kingdom Metazoa; phylum Arthropoda; class Insecta; order Hymenoptera; family Cerocephalidae; genus Theocolax; species Theocolax elegans. Next base: position 44,001,420 of record CM047429.1, on the reverse strand, counting down.
GCCACCATCTATGTAACACATATTTTCCCTATTTTAATTATTAATTAAAGGTGGAAATTAAATAACTTACTATTAGACAATTATCTGTCGTAGGAAAATAATATTTAATTCATTATTGTAGGCTCGTTTGTTAGATACAGTGTGACGTTCACTTAAGCCATTTAATTTAACGTCATCGTTGAGATACTTCGCGTTACTGCTACGATGTATCTCTTTGGATTAATTGGGAGTGATGTAATTTCTCTGTCCCCGATATGTACCGCGAGTAAGATTTACATTTCACCGAGCGTAACTACTTTAGATGTAATTAGATTATCGATCAAATTACTTCAATCTAGACGCTTTGTCCTGGCTTTTAATGTGTTGACTGGTTTTTGCCAACTATTTTTTATGGGTATATATTTATTTCGTTGCTGTTAATTAATTTAATTGCCTTTTATATATACTTTTAACAGCTTTATATTTTATTGGTGTAATAAACAATGGGTGATCCGAAATTAAATATTATTTGATATACGTTACATAGAACAATTAGTATTTTTAGAATATTGTGTAATTTAATAATTTAATAAGATTTCCACCATTAAAAGAAAACATTAAACCAGTCAATTATACATGATAAACTAATGTACAAAATGTTTAAAGTGTTCAAAGTACAATAAATACAGTATTACACTTGTATAAATATATTTTCGGTGCACACAATATAAAGAAACGAAAAGAAAATCGAGATATAAATTAGATTCTTTATTTTCTCGCGACATCGAGAATAAGGAACCGGTGTACTCCTTCGGCCTCCCGCGGGATTCAACGCGTTGGTTAAAGATTCAAGCTTCACCCAGGCTTTGTACGAGAGGTTTATGTGCACCGTGCGCGTTCGCGTAACCCAAGCGCACCGCTGGACGATTCTTTAATTTGTTTAAGCGACCGAACGCCGCAAGTGCGCGCAAGTATAAAAAAAGAACGTGGTGATCCTCTCTCGCCGTTTCCTTTTTTCACCCCCTCACCGCCCCATACTCCTCCTCCTCCTCCTCTTCTCCCCTTCTCCTCCTACGCGTCTTATAATGCCATGGACGAGGCGCGCGCGCATAGACGACATAAAAACACCGTAAAAACTTCCTTCCCCCCCATATAACTCGGGCTTATGACGCGCCCTGTAATCCTCCAGCAAGGTTGGATTACTTTCTCTCTCTCTCTCTCTCTCTCTCTCTCTCTCTCTCTCTCTCTCTCTCTCTCTCCACCGCTCTTTCTACCGCTCTCCCTTGCTTCATGCGATGGTACCAAAAAAAAAGTCCGGTTATACTTTTTTCGTTTTCACCGCTTTCCACGTCCCCTTTTGATTTTCATTTTGGTGATTGTTTGGGATTTCTGTTTGCTATTATGGTGACCTCTTGCCGCGTAATTTACGGACTTTTCTTTAGCTGAGGTATACAACACATATAGATAGAATAAAATATATACCTATTGGCAATATTTGGACTATTTTTATGTGCAATCTAAGGATGAACTTTCTCAGAAATTATGATTTCTAATGTCAATATTGTGCACGGTAAACTGCTTTTCTTAATCCAATATTCATTTATAGGTATATATATTTCCCTTTATCATAGAATGATGTTATTCTACATTATGTATGGGAAAAAGTGTCATAAATGAAAATGTTTTTTACATTATGCGTTTACATATAAATAATATGTTTATAGTTACTGTTATTATAAAAACCATCATTTTAGTATAATAATTTTCAAACATTTATAGTTAAAATAAAAGAAAAATAAAAACAAAAATAAAAAAAAAATAAAATGTAAGATTGACTAAAGTTACATTAAATTAAATATAATTAAATAGTAAATCGATATGCAAATTATTGTTAATTCAAGGAGGTGAGATAATAATTTTTCAATTTGGTTAAACATTCGTCTATCGAGTAAATCATCGAGGTTATTCTGGAAAAGTGTAAGGATCTAGGATCAGAGTGTGCAATTATAAGCGATTCCCATCTCTCGCGGCTGGGTAGTCACACGTCCAAAGGAAAGACGAGCCGGAGAAGCGCGCAAGCTTGCGGACGACTGAAAAAGGTACATTGAAGTGAAGGAACGAAAGTTTCTTTCGTTAGTTTTTATACGCGCCAGGCGCTCCGTACGTATATGCTCTCGTACTTCGCAACCTCATAAATCTAGAGGCAAATAATTGCTTTCGACTCGACGCTCGACGTTCGACTTGCCTCGGCTCGGTGTTGATTCAGCATCGCCGTTCAAAGGTCAAGAAACACTTTTCCTTGCGAGCACCGTAACTAAAGCGTGTCGAAAAGAACCGATGGATCGGTACGAGGACCGTTTTTCTTATATGTGCCAATATTTTCTATATGCTTGTCAAATTCTCTGGTGCACGAATCCTCGGTTATGTTATGTTGAAATTGTTCGGTTATTTTTTTGTAAAATACATTAAATAACTCGATATTTTAAACAAATAATGAGTATATATACATTAATTTCGAACAAGATATTGTCCCTAAATTGGCTGAACATTCGTACATTATAATGCAAATAAGTATAGTATTAATATTATGATAAAAAGTAAATAATTTATATTTGAATATTATAGTGAAGTACAGATTAAATACCCGTTTTATAGTAAAAATAAAAATGAAGAAATTAATAAAATTATTTTAAAAATTATTTTCTATAATGAAAATACTGCAGGCTGCAGAAGAAAGAAAGAAAGAAAGAAAGAAAGAAAGAAAGAAAGAAAGAAAGAAAGAAGGAGAGAAAGAAAAAGACAAAAAGATTAAAATTTCGATCGTCAAAGATAAGATATATAACTCTATCAGCGTTGAAGCTATCAGTCTCAACGTCGATTGCCCAGGGAGTAGTTGCCAATTAAAGTAACGTAATATATTCATCGAGTCGGTGTCTTGCGGGTGCGAGGTATGAGGTATGAGGTATAAGACGTACCAGAGACACCGAGATTTGATTCGCGCAAGTCAAGTGTATCCGCGCGTCCGGAGGTATACGTATACGAAAGTAACTGCGCCACCGATGACTGTGAACTCTTGTGTCAATTCTCAGAGCAATCTCGATGCAGATTAGAAACTTGTCGCCCTCGTTACTTTGGCCTCTCGCTCCCACCCCTCTCCTTCCTTCTTCCTCCTTCCTCCTTTCTCCTTCCTCCTCTCTCCTTTCTCCGTTCTCTCGCTCTGTCGCTCTCTCGCTGTACGCAAGCTTTAAGATTGATTGGAGGTACTAACGAAGAGCAAGAAGGGAAAAGAGAAAAAAAATGGAAAAGAGAGGGAGACACGGTATCTCGTCGACTAGAAAGATCTAAATTAACGTACCAACAGTTTTAGAGCTAATGAAGCTTTTAAGGCGTGGCGGTTACAATTCGTACCATACTCCAAATACAAATATCTTGACAAACTAGCTGTACACAGAGAACGTTTACTCTTATCTCAATTTTATACATTACTCTGCACCAAAATCGATTCTCTCGAAGAACTATACTCCTAATAATCCACTTAACTTAGTTTTTTCCATTAAATATATATCTATGCTTCTACATTTCTATGTTTTTAATTATACTCACACTCTGTGCTTCAATATACGTCATATGTTTCGCATTGTCACGTCATGAGTTTTTAAACATTTTTAAACTCGAATTTAAAATAAACCGAATTATTCAGGTTAAATTGAAATTCTTTTTAAATTGAAAGTGCATATATATATAGATGTGTTAATTTGGAAGAATAATTTTCTTTATAGAATAATTAAAAAATTAAGCACTGTCCATTTTTAGATCTTAATTATAAAACAGAACAGAACATATATAACATATATAAACTACTAAATTGAGGCTACAAACACTTTAATATCTGCGCAATAATATAAAAATTTACGTTTAAATTTTTTGTTTATTATATAATTAACGTAGTTATCAAATGTAAGTATTTTTTATATATACGGAAAACATGCTTCCATCATTGATTTAATAGAAATCTTATTTATAACTCGCAGTACGACATAAGCGACCGAATGGGTGAATTATGTATAAAAAGATTTATGTATTGTTGATGTTTTGGTGAGAAAGAAATTTAGGTGAACCAAGGGATTGGAAATAACTAGTTTCTGCAATTCTTACGTGATTCGATATATATAGAAAAGCCCACTTTTCGTACGAACCATCAATATTGTAGCGAGAAAACCCCGTTTCACTATCTCTCTGTCTCTCTCTTTATTCGAGGGAGGCTTTTGCGGGAATCGCTTCGCGCCACTCATTTATTCCATAAATCTGACGATAAATAACGGGGCCATATTGGGGAGTCGCGAGCCCGTGTCCTTTTTTGTGTTCCCTTTAAGTGACGGGGTACCACCACTGTTGTGTGTATACACACTACTTGCCTCTCTCTCTCTCTCTCTCTCTCTCTCTCTCTCTCTCGTTCTCTCTCTCTCTGTGTCGGTCGTTGGTTATCGCGGCTCACAAATGCGCCGGAACGCATTTAAAATGTATTGAACTGTCACGGGCCGGCGGTTTTTCCGGATTTTTACATTTTTCATCGACGCAACCGTAAGCACACGTATGGTCGGATTAGGGAGGTTATTGTTGCTCCTAAGTGTCTTGGTCAAGGGGATTGGAGATTTTCGAAGGGATGAGGTTAGACGCGAGCCTACATTGCTCAGTATACTCCTCCCCTATTTTTTCCTTTTTTTAAGGTTTGAGAATCGTCCCTTGTTTCACCGCGTGGCGATCGAATCCCTTCTACCAATTTACGGATGTATAAAAAATCATTTCGTTTGTACTTTTATTTCGGACTCGTATATTCTCCTCTTCATTGTGCTTTTTAAAAAAAAATCACTTTTTTCGATATTGCGCATTTACTTACTAGACGTATAAGCAATATAATAATGTACCTTCAGTTGTTAAAAAAAATTGAATAAATTTAGGTGCACCTGTAAACGTAGATGCTGGTTTGGAAGACAGTTTTAAAGTTCATCGAATGCGTATCAAGGTAATTGAAATCCATACTGTCTAACCACTAAGCTAAAGGAAATTGATTCGAAGTAATCGCGTCAACGCTTCGGGCTAAGATTACGAGGCTTGTTGTTCTACCTCAAGACCCTAATCGTTTTACTCTCATGGGTTGCGATTTTCCATCAAAGTATACCTGCACTACTTTCCGGACAGTAAATTAATTGTACCTTTAATCGAATATACATATAAAATAGTTTCAGAAAGTCATTTAAATTATTAACATTATTCTCTAATATATTTACTTCTTTACTCTAAACGATAATTGCTTATACTTTTCATCAAATAAGTTCTGCATTGATTAAAATAAAAATGTTAAATTTTTTACGAGCCTTTAAGAAAAAAAATATAAAAATTGTATTAATTTTAAGTAGGTGAGTCCAAATAATTGCTTCGTAAACAGTTAAAATTTAAATTATTGTCAATGAATAGTTACAAAATATAAATTAAATATACTGTAAAATTGTATACATAAATACATTATAAAATCACATAATCATGAAAAGTATATAATCGGAACATTAATGTAATATTAAATTTGTATACCGACATAACGTTATAGAACGACTAGAACAATCACGAACGAAACAAATACTACAAAAAAGTAGTTGGTTCGGTGTTTCGGCTACATCAACAGTTAGAAAACACCGATCATTTTTTTGTGTAAACGCTTATTTTTTCGTGACGCGGAAGCGAATCATCATCGATAGGTTCCCGAGGCGACGCATCAACATCAGGATCAGCATCAACAGCAGCAGAAGGAGCAGCACCAGCAGCAGCAGCAGCAGCAGCAACGATCTCGTTAAAGAGAGAAAAAGCTATAGCACGGTAGCCAAAAGAAAAAGAGGGAAACGATCAAAACGAAGAGAAAGAAAGAAAGAAAAGAGTACCAAGGAATGCCTTTATATGCCGCGTCACTATGAGATTCTTTCAAGACACGCTGATTTGAAATGCCTTTTAAAAGACTTGCCCGCGTTCTCTTTCTCTTTCGGCAAGTGAAAGAGAAGGAGGAATGCTCTTTCACTCTTTCTCTTTCTCGCCTTATTCTTCGTTTCGTCGCAGAAAATCGAGAGGTCTAAACCTTGCAAACTGCGGAAGCTTGCTTTACTTACTGTACCCAAAAGAATCGAGGAATATATATATATATATATATATATAACTATATATACACATATATAGGTATATACAACTATATTTGATATCAACAGCAGCACCCTCTTCCTTTTTAAAATGTTCACTCTCTTATAATTTGCATTTGAGGAATTTTGTGGGCGCGCCGAATCATCCAGTAATGATATAAGCGAGCTAAGAAAAAAGCGACGGAGATAGGCATGTATGAAGACAGAGAAGGCCGAAAGGTGGAAAGACATATACGCATATTAAGGTATAGATACCAACTAAATAAGGTACACCTACTACAAATTGAGAAAATTATCTTCATTTATAAAATAGTCATAAGCAAACATTAGCGGTGGAATTATAATTTCTTAACATTTACCATACATGAAATTTACTGATTTTTGTAATTCGAATTAACTATTAGAAGATGAAATATAAATTATATGAGGCTCCAGCTGTCTAATTGGTATATATTAGTTTTGTTTTGACTACTCTTTATAAACAAAAGAAACAAGTTCTCTGAACGACCAACATTTTTTTTATTTAAAGAAACCAAAAACAGAGAGAAACGCGTAAAAAGAGTACATATAATGAAGCATATCTATATGGAGACGGTTCGGAAAAAGGTGTCCGTTGTGGGTCTTTGAACCGAAGTTGGGCCCGTACAAAATAAACCTGTATATAGACTCACGAAAGAGAGCATCAAAAATTAAAAAGAACGAAACAGAGATAGAGGAAGAGAGAGAGAGAGAGAGAGAGAGAGTGAGAGCGAAGGGCACACAAGACGGTGGTGCAAAGGACTCCGGGCCTGCTCATTTGGAAAACAAAAGGATTCGTTCACTTGGTCCGTTCAGCCCTATTATAATACAACAACGGTGTCCCGTTTCGTTGGTGGTGAGCTCCGCTCAAAAAAAAACCCTCTGTTCTCATTTTTTTCTTCTCATTCTTTTGGGGGTATGAATCGTTGCCAAGAATTTTGCTGGTTTCTTCCACTGCACGAGGACGCACCTATCTCCTTTTGTATCGGTTATGTATGTAATTGAGCACGAAGGACGATCATTACTCACATGGTAATCGGAGAGGTCGCATAGCTACGTACATTTCTGTTACATATTGAGTTCTTACAATTATTCCGAGTGTATATGAACCATCTTAATTTCACTCGATGCATTTGTATCAATGAATTGGAGCTGCTGTTCATTTAAAGTGAATATTATATACAAATTAAAATAATCCAAAACCGTGAAAGTACGTCAACATTTTTGTATGACGTATTAAATAAGGAAAAACAAATTAAGTTGATATTTAGTATTAGATTCGCAGTATAGAAGTAAAAAACCCTGCAAAACATAATGCCCGGATTAAATTTATAAAAAATTTTATAGCCTCTACTTCCTTTTGCATTTGATTTAATCCCGTACCGTGTCGATGCAATATATCTGTGTATATGTTATACCGGGGCCGTGCGAGCTATACAGTGTTTACGCTGTAGAAGGGGGAGTGAGCGTTATTATTTTTGCGATACGCTCTGCAAAATCATAGAGTAGCGGACCGAGAGCGAGCCCAGTTGTTGGCCCACCTCCGCTAAAAAAAAGTTAATTGTCTCGAGACGCGAATAATTATTAAGTCGAGAGAAAAAATAAAAGGGGGAAGAGAGAAAGAGAGAAGTTAGTTGCCTCCCCCTCACTTCACTTTAACTCACTCCCCTCCATTCATTTTATTTTTGAACTACTTTTCTACATTATATATACCTATATATATATGTATACACATAACCTGTGACAGACGCTTTATTTAAAATTTAAAAAAAACGTACATTCATTGTCTACCTTCTCTTTTTAATTAATTGATTCATTAATTTAGCTACTCCGTTAAACGTGTTGAATAAATTGCGTGCATACATTATTTATTTTTAATATACAGTAAAGTGAGTTCTACTTTTCATAAGTGAATTATTAAACATATTATCCATAATATTTAATAATTAAAGTACACTTTCACGTAAAGAAAAATGTATAAGTTATATTATACATTATTATTATCGATTAACATTTTTTTTGTTATATATTTAAGTTTATAATTTTCGGTTAGAATGCATCTGACAAAATTATTACTTCAATTCATGTGTTATAGATTACGTAATATAAAAATAATAAATACATATATACAACCATCATGCTTTATAATTATTAATATGTTGTGTAGTTAACGTAATAAATCGTACCTTTCAAAAGCGTAGTGCCTCTCGTCATATCTGCAACATAATAAATACGCTTTGTCATCACTTACATCCTAATAATTTAGTACATATATTTTCAAAGCGTTTTGTCGTACAAACGCAAAAAATATTTTTAAATAAAAAATTGATATTTAATAATGTAATAATTTACAATAAATAACCAAAAAATTTAATAATGATCAATGTATATTTAAGCATCAGTGTAGGTATTAAATTTTTAAAAATTACTGGGTCAATAACGGATATACGACTGTTGGTTACTTCGGAGAAGGAAAACCGCAAAAAAAGGAAAACAAAATCAAGATCGGCAAGACCTAAATGAACGAAAAAGAAAAAAATTATGCACGATTATTTTGATTCGGTAGAAGGTGGGTAGATGGATAATAGTTATATACCTATGGATGGGAATAATCAAGCGTTCAGTGTTGGTTGTTTGCTACACAGACATAGGGATAATTTTAAATTTCTCTCTCTCTCTCTCTTTCTCCCTCTTCCTTTTCTCCTTCCTCTTTTTCGTGATTAAGTACATGAGTGGAAAAAGTGGAAGAGTCGGTTTCTCACTGTTAATCCTTAAATCGACTTTGCCAAAAAGCATTAGCCATCAAATTTAATTTTTTACCGTGATTATAACGCAAAGTATTACATAGCACTTACAAGTTTGGTTCACAGTGTCTACAAAACATACTACTAAAGTATAGTTTTAGATAAAATAATACAAGTATTTCTAGTATACGCTTTTTTCACTGGCATTCACTGTATTTACAATCTCTGACAAATTTCAACACTTTACGATGTTTTGAATTTCGTATTTCACAGAGTAATCACATGCCTTCACGTTTTACAACGATACTTTTTTCTGTACATTTCTTTGGGTGTACGCGAGATTAGTCAAGCGAGCACCCGATCGGCTCCTTGCCTCCCGCTCAGCGCTTTCCGGACTCGTCAATGCTAGTGTCAGTTCCGTTTTACACGCTGATCAACTAGTTGAGAATTGCAGATAGTCTGTTTTTACCGTGATTTAGTAAGGCCTACGTGAATGCAGGGTCATAGAAAGTGTAATATATAACAATATTATTATAATACTATGCAATTTTATAATAATCATAAAGTTTCACCTAGTTTGTGTGCGACCTAATACTGTATTTCTGTTATAGAATTATTATATTTATTAAAATTTATTATTATATTTTATTATTTATTTTTAGAAATTTTAGAAAAAAATAGTATATTAACGATGTAACTTGAAGTATTTCGTGACGTTGTCATTTATATAATTCAATAACAGTTTAGCAATTGGAAAAAAACAGTTTTTTTTACTTATCATATTATTGGGTGGGGTCCAATTTGTCGAATGCTCATTCAAAATGTGTGCATTGTTTCGAATTTCAAAAATTAGAAATGTATTTTTATTATTTAGAACCAAGAGAAATAGAATGGTTATTATTTCGAAAGTAATGCACTCTGCAGTTTTTACATATTTGTTCCAAAAATTCGAACTTTATAGTGTAGAGAAATAACTTTTATAATATTTGTCTACTAACACCTTGATAACAGACAATAATGTTGAAAATTATTTATCTACTATTTGGAATTCGAAATATTGCGCCTAATACCAAATATCTGACGATTTTATTACTTTCGAAATAATGATCATTCTATTTTTTCGATTCGAAATAACAAAAAAGTTATTCTAATTTTTAAAATTCGAAATATTGCACACATTTTGAATGAACATTCGACAAATCGGACCCCACCCATATTATTAATTAAATTTTACTTGCTCATGCAAAATATTGTAATACAATCAACACGCGCCAAGTTGATTGTTTACGATTTCAAATAGCACGAATTAAATGTTTGCTTTTATTTGTCTTCCTTGCGTTTCGTTGCCATTTCATTTTTTGTTTATAAAAACAAAAACAATGCAAATTAACCACTTTTATTGTTATTTACACTTATTATATTATTTAGACATTTATATTACGATACCGATTTCACATAAGCAACGGAAGTACGAATATAGCTAAGATAGCATTTTGCTTAAGGTAGAAAAAACTTAACTTTGTTATTTTCGGACAGGTAGAGAATTTCAATAATAACGAATAATACCGATATGCATAAGTAAGTTGATAAAAAGAGGGTTTTGCGCAATATTTGAGAAAATAATGAATCACGTTATTTAGTTCGTAAAATACCGATTAAAAATTCAATCCTTTGTAATAAATACATGCACGGACAATTTAAAGTCAATATTTAAAATAACAAAAAATGCTTCATTTCCAATAAAAAATGACGCTAATACAATTTTAAAACTATACACAAATTTTTTTAATCTGTAATTATTATTATCTCGAAAAATAATTACGTTTCATTTTAATAAAACTACTCATTATTTTGGTACTTCAACTACCGATGCAAAGAATAATAAAGGAAATCCCAAAGTAACTGCTTGCTATAAGAATTGAAGATATCGAATATATGGTCCCACTAAATAAAATTGAATTGTAAAATTTAATTAATCCAAATTAATAAAACCATTAACCAAATTATCAAAATTAATTATAATAAATCATCAGATTTAAAAGTCCATTTGTTTTCATACAATTATGCATTTTTTCAAAAGTTATGTACTAAAAACTACATCATTTATATATTGTAAATACTTCATAACATATTTTTGACAAGTTTTAATGAGGCTATATGTTACTATTAAAAAGCATTTTTTACAACAAATAAAAAAAGTTTCTATATTATAATTTTTATATTACAATTTTTTCTGAAGAATCACTTGGTAATATGTTCTGAAATTTGTAGTATATAGCTATTATTATGTTTAATTACCACGATTTTTTTAATCAATTTAACCAATTTTTTCAGATAACTTCGCTACTTATAAATCTTTTTAGATGAAAATGTATACGGATCGATATTATTATAATACTTACTCCTTTTCCAAAAATTTAAGTGGATTGAAAATTTTTATGTCCAAATACGTTTTCTATTCATATATCAATGTTTTTGGTGTTAATTTTTTTATCAAAACCTAATAAATATAATTATCTAATATTAGTACATCATGTAGCCAATATTGTGTTGTATTACCATAATTTTTTCAGCACATTCGACTGATTAGTTTCAGAATAATAATAAAATTTAAATGAAAACTAATAGACATAATTTGAAAACATCGTATCGCTAGGAAAGATGTTTTTATTCTCTACAAAGTACATTTGGCCCGATTAAAAAAAAATCATCTACTTCAAAAGTTTCAAAAATAAATCTGTTTAAAAATCGAGAATTGACTATAAAACAAAAGTACACGGAGAGAAAGATTTTAGTAAATTTTACGAAATTTTCGGTAAATATTACTAAACTTTCATTAACGCGGTTACAAACTGCCGAAACCCAAATAATTACTAAACTTTTCATTATGTCAGGTATTAGTCGATCTCGGTAAACAAACCAAAATTTTATTTATATGGTGACGTTTCGATGGCTATTTACTATCCTCCTCAGGCTATATTACCTTCATTTAAATATTCAAAATACATTTGATTAATAAATGTTATTCTTCAGCCTCACATTAATATTACAAAATTTTTTTAACTCACTACTCGTCAATTCATGTGATTCACAATTGTATTGTATCTTTACATCGTAATATCACTAAGTCGTCGCACTAATAATGAAAAACAAATCTAACTAGGAGTACGAGGAAAGCCAGATTTTTGGAGCCTAACGCGTTAATTTTCCCAAGTTGTGGCTAATTAAAGCCAATTTTGTAAAAAAAAGAAGCTCAAATCGGTTAATCTGGAGTAAAGTTGTAGAGAAATCAAGAAATTGCTGAAATTTTAACTAAAATTTAGTAGTAAAAAAGTATTGACATTTTTGGACAAAATTTCATGAATTTCTTAGTTTCTCTATAGCTTAGCTCCAAATTAACCGATTTGAGCTTCATTTTTTTTAAATCATATCTATTTAATCTCAGCTACCTTTTAAATTTGGGATTGCGACTCTATCTTTATTTGTTTCCGAGTTATAATAGCGATCAAAGTAGAAGTAATTTTTTTTACTAAATAGGATTTAGTTAGCCATAAATTGGGAAAATTAACGTGTTGGGGTCTAAAAATATGGGTTTCATCATACTTTTATATTACAAAACGTATCCTAGAGTTTGGTTAAGATCTCAGATCCAGAGGCCATATCCTAGAAAGTTAAACAATCAACAACTAATTTTGGTTATTCACACAAAAATTGAGATTAAATGAAAATTAACTCTCGCATAATGAATGTCTACATCCAACATACTTTAATTAAATAAATTAAACATGACATACACACACGAATAATCAATTAGCATTTAATAATCAAATGAATTTGAAATATTTAAAGAAAGGTATAGCCTGAGGAGGATGGCAAATAGTCATCGAAACGTCGCCATATTATAAATAAAATAGTGGTTTATTCACCAAGATCGATTACACTTGACATAATATAAATTGCGTGGATGACAAAGAAAAAGTAAATATATACTGAACTATTCGTCAATTTTAACTAAATTTTTATCAATTTTTACTGAAAATCTATTAATTTTTACTAAGAATTCAGTAATTTTTTACGTTTTGGTATAGTAGTTACCATGTTAGTAAAAATTTAGTAAAATTTACTAAAATTTTTGTGTATGTGTAAAGCTGTAGATGTAAAAATAAAATAAAATTATTTTTTGCAAGCGATATCAATATAATAATTTAAAAAATTTGTTGGTATAAGTACAAATACACACATACTTCCATACAGACATTTTCTATAAAAAATGTGATTTGGACTGTAGTCGTGTAAAAACATATGTTCTAACATATTTTAAGCAAATTGAAGAATTTTGCTATTACAAAGCTTCCTATACCAGGAAGCAAAACACATAAAAAAAATATATTCAAATTTTTGTAACTTAAACTAAAATCATCAGATGTACGTATAGAATGTCTTACATTATACATATAGTATAATAAGTCTTACTCCATAATAATATACATTTACGTTTAGATAATAACGAAAAGATCGAATAATATTAATTACACATTGTACGTAATGAACAATAAAAGATTATCAGGATTTTAAGGTGTTGTGATTATTTCACATAGTTGTCAAATGCGTGACTCACACACATGAGCTACAAACAATGCAATTGCCAAAAAAAGTTCAATATACGTATGACGAAGCGCGTCACTTGAACGGTTTAGGTCGATTTAGAGGGCCCGTTTAAAGTAACGAAGATTAGAAAAGATGACGCTCTGACTAGATAATCGTCCGTTGGCGCGACGTTAAAGCGGTCCTCTTAAATAAACGCCTCGGCTGATTTAATTTCCCGTAATAGTAATTGTCGTTAAGTGTAGTTGCACGAAGCGACTCTTATTTAAAAAGCCACTGACGGTCCAACAGAATAAAATTTCATGCAAAACATATGCAAGCTCAAACTAATATTTCATTTATTTATATAAATTATTATTCTAGTACTCATTAGTTTAGTATTTTTATTTGTTGATTATGCTCGTTGTAATAACATAATCAGAAAAGACTTGTTTCATTACATGCAGAATGTTTTTTATTTCGTGGTGATTTGTAAATAAGAGAAACCTAAACAATTTTTTATTTTTTAATTCACTAATGCGTGCATTTGTTTTAGTTTAGAATTAAGTTTAAATTAATATACAACAAAAAAATGTTAAAATCTTGAAAAATAGTTGATAGTTTTCGAGTTACGAGTTCTCTGTAAAAGTGAATCATTGTTTCTGAATAACGAATTAATATCCATCATGAATTGGGACTTTTTTATTATATAAACAGTACAACAGTGCAATATCAAAGAGAATGCAGGTATTAACGTTGGAATAAGAGGTATGGTAAATCGCAGTGATAGTTCAGGAATTGGTTAAAGGCGGTTGGTCGAAGCGCAGTTTCTCGGATTAAGGAAATTCTTTTACCGCGAGTGACAATTATCGTTGAGTAAAAGGAGTTTCCGAACTCGAGCACTGAATATTCGGTATATAGAGCGGCAGAGGTGAAGAGGTGAGAGGTGAGAGGTGAGAGGTTAAACGTGAGTTCAATTCCGATTGAGGGAGGGATTCGAAGGGAAAGAAGAAAGAGGAGGTAGTTGCGGGGAGCTCCCCGTGCACGCACAGTCATCGGGCCGCGTTCTCGAGATCGGTTTCGAGGCCGGCAACGGACTCACGTTCTCCCGGTTGCACGTGACCCAGCTGCTCTGCGAGGGGGAATCCCCGCACGTCCGCGGCCGTGACGTCACGCGCCTCTCGGCTACACGGGCAGCCTTCACCTGCGGGGTGAGAACGAGAAAGAGAACGAGCATGAGGAAAGGAGAACGTGTGCGTGTACGTCTTCAACGGTCGGTTATTAGGAATTCCGCGCGGTCCGCGTGGATAAATTCACTCGCCCCCGCGGATGACTCTGAGACACTGAATGGGCTTACACTCTCTCTCTCGCTCTATACATATATATATATATATATATATATATATATATATATTGCTCGATCGGTGAATTTCTCCCTTGTACCATTCTTACTCCTGTTACTCCTGTTACGGTATCGGACAGATTACCTTTATCGTCCATCCGGGTCAATGGATGAGGCTTGGTCAATATTACTAATTA
Source organism: Theocolax elegans (assembly GCA_026168455.1). Lineage (NCBI taxonomy): Eukaryota > Metazoa > Arthropoda > Insecta > Hymenoptera > Cerocephalidae > Theocolax > Theocolax elegans. The sequence goes on along the minus strand of CM047429.1, from coordinate 43,986,374 downwards.
TTAACAACACTTGGTTTGATGAACAAAGGATGTGCAATTGATGCAAAAATGTAATTGCCAATATTTAAATACTTACAATTTGAGTAGCCAGTTGTTATGAATCGATTTACGTATTTATTACATAGAGGATGCATAGATAATAATTGAAAATTATTCTTTACGCAAGCTTCCTATGCGTAAGTGATCAAACTAGAAGCCGGTAATAAATTTATCAGAATTGACACGTTGATTGAGGTTTAAAACATATGCAATAGAAATAAAAAGGGCGAATGCGGTAACCCATCTACAACAATGTCGTAATTGATGAAGATGTAAATTGAAAAATTCTATGCATACGACTATCTATATTAAATCAGTATGATTTATATCCTAGGTACAATAACATGTCTTGTAACTATGTCCACTTTTTTACAAATCCTATTACCCACTATGTCATTGAAAATGTAAGCTACTTTTTAATTTGATCATGAAATGCACTCAATTTGAGATATAATAAAAAGAACTTTAATAAAATACCGTGAAATTACTTTTAATATATTTTCGTTTAACATCTTCGAACTGTGTAGACGAAATTGCAAAGTATAATAATTTGAATGAGGTATGGAGAAAAGGAAGGAGTAGCACAGATCGTAATGACCTTTTACGAACACCCATACCGATAATAACAGCGACAATAAATAATCGAGAGGAACGTATAATAACAAACACTCCTCTCAATTTTTTTGTCAATAAGTATGCTCTCGAATTAGCCGATAGAACCGAGTGAATTAAAAGTGGAAATAAAAAAAGTAACCGGCATTCCCGATCCCAGTCGTTTAGAAGCACACGAGGCGTACACACACATACTTCTGAGCTCCTATACCAAAAAAAGATTAAATAAAATGTTTAGCTCGCAGCGAGGCAATCGAATGTACAAGGGAAGGATGCATGTACGAATGAAATAAAAGAATACGAGAAGAATCTATAAGGCAAAAAAAAAATATAGAAAGAAGTCGAAGCGAAACAGGTGAAAAGGAGTGCAACAGACGTCGTGTTACCGTCGTTCTGAATGGGTCTGGCGTGGAAGATACAACATAATCTCCAGCGGGAGCGTAATTCATTCGTCGAAAATGAGCCGCGCGCACGCACGGCGGCCCTTAAATCACGTAGAAATAATAACTCGACGCGGGCGCTCACTGGACTCCTGACGCGCTTGAGACATAACTTATACCAACGCCCGGGAGTCAATGTGACTTCTCGCTCCCGGTTTAATCCGCACTTTGTACGCTACAGACCCGGAGAGATTTGTGGGGTGCCTGCGCATCGGACACCCCGCGGCTACGGATGCGTTTTCCTTGGCCTATACCCCTTTGGAACTCGTGCGATTAACCGACTTGCCCGTACAAATATATATATACAGGCACATACATACACATATTGTGCATATACCAGAGTATGCACATAAATGAGATACATTTGGCGAGGTGTTGCGCTCCAGTGCTGGAGGATCCGATTATTTTTTCGGAACAATGACCGATTCCAAGTGTAAAATTAATCTCCCATTTTCACGTGCAAATCCGCCCATTGATCATATTCGGTGTCGTGTCAATAAAATTCAGTTGCGTTTAATAAATTTTATTTAATCTGCAATATATGGCCGGGAATACGTAACTTGAATTGTTACCGATAAGATGCTTCCTCGTTTTCGGGTAACTTAACGATGTAATTCCGCAACTTATTTTATTAATTAGATTGTTATTCAAAAAATGTGATTTATTCAAAGTAAATATTACTCACTTACACTTACATTCGACTTGATTCAAAATTTAATAAATCCTCGGTTATACGTTATATGCTTGGAATTGTTGTTCTTAAGTGCATTAACGAACATTACAGATGTATTGTTTGGGAAAATAATATATTTTAAATTGTACAGAGAAGAGTTGGTGTTTAAAAAGTGTCATCCAACGAGTTCAACAAAACATAAATAAACAAAATTTAATAAACAATGAGCGAGATAATTGTAAATATAAAATTGTTAGTATTAAATAGATGTTTATATAATTAATTGCAATAAAGTAATTCCTTTTTTGTTAAGATAAAAAGAAGTTTGATAAATAATATTAATTAAAATTCATAAACTAGTATGTATGTTTTGTGTCTACAGTTAAAAGCTATACATTAAGGGCTAAATTTAAATTATATTTAAATTTTTAGGCCAATTTATATGTCACATAATTATATATAATTAATTGTGAGATTCCGTACTCTTATTTTTTTCCATAATGGACTTACTACAGGATATCTCAGGAACCACTACATCGAATAACTTGAAATTTTAACAGTAACTTTTAAATATGATTTTAATTCACTTGAGTGGAACAGACTTGTGTTAAAATTGTAATAAAAAATTATTGTTATCAAATTATTTTAAAAATTCAATAATTGTGTAAAAAACAGCTAAATCATATTTAAAAGTTACTACTAAAATTTCAGGCTATTCGATCAAATGATTCCTTAGATATCCTACAGTAAGTTCATTATGGAAAAAAATGAGAGTACGGAGTCTTACAATTAATTAATATAGTTATGTGACACATAAATTGACCAAAAAATTTTAAATAAAAATTAATAATAATACAATTTGTTCAAAAAATTAAGAAATGTTTACCATTGTTATAGAAAAATTATTAATTATTAAAAATGAATATTTTATTTTCAATTTTAACTCAAGCTCGTCCCCTTACGTAAAAAAAATATTACCAATAATCATGTATAAACTTTACCATTAAACACCTTTTTCACTCGCGTTATGCTTCAAAGTTTCACTTACACATGATTATACAAACCTCCACACATGTATATATACACATCCAAGTTAAAGTTAAAGTAAATCGAGGCAAAAACTCGAGCATGAAATTCGACGCATTATACCATTTTACTTAATAAGCGAAGAATCTCGTTAACGTTTAGCCGTCTAAAGTCGGGCGCGAAAAGACCGAGCGTAAGGTAGGCATATATATATATGTATACGTATAAGAAAAGGAAGAAAAATAAAGGAAGCCTCGGGTCGCCCGGCAATAAAACAGACGATCGGCAATTTGAATGAAATTACGTCGATTAACGTAAGACTCTCTCTCTCTCTCTCTCTCTGTCTCGTAGACACCCCTTGCGGACGTTCCTGCGAACTCGAGGACAAATTAAAGAGTGAACCCTCGTCGATCTTTTTCGTTATACTTGCTAAGCCTACCGTACACCTTGTATAAGAAAAACGCTGTCTCTCTCTCTTTCTCTCCTCTCTTGTGCTTACATCCCGCTTGTCTGAGTTCCTTAATGGTTTAATTCGCGCGAATTAGCATACTTTAAAAACTCGGGACCGCAAAGAACCAAGACACTATATGGCTAAGCATCTATACCTATATATATACAGATCGATTTCATAACGTAAATCGAACGATCGCAATTTTTAAAATGAGATCATTTAACTATTTGTAAACTTCGGTTAGTTTACTTTTATACAGTCAGAGACAGAAAGAGGAAAAAAGAGGGAAAATAATAATTATTTATATACATACAATGTAATAAGAATAATATTATTATAAATTAAATTATGTATTAATTAAACTCTAGATTCATGCAGGATAATGCTAATAATATATTGCTATAACTGTGGGAATATGTTTTAGAGGTATCCAGTAGTTCTCCTGAATTTTTTCAGATTTTTTCTGGGCCATTATTTTAAGTTACAGAGAGTCAAAGTTGACATTTTAGCACTTTTTTGCATTATATGCCCATTTTCATGAATTTTTAGCTCCCAGGGGATGCATTTTTTACTAAAAACATAAGTATGACTTTTTTTGTAAAATTTTCCGAACTTTTCATTAAAAATACTTTTAAAGACATAAATGTATGCTGTCACACTCTTGTAAGCATTTAAACCTTAAATAGTGAAAATCAGCAATTCTGCTCCGGACTCTGGTAACCTAATACTGTCTAAAAGTAGTCTTTTATAGTCAGAAACTGCCTAAAAATTTCCAGAGTGGGTCTAAATCATTAAGATCACTTATGGTCAAAATATCCGGGACAAGTGCCCGAAATATTAATAGAAATGTATATTTGTTGCCTTATAACGATGAATCTATTAGCATGATCATTGGCAAAAAAATTTGTGCACTTACCTTGGAGTGGTAGAAAAGTATCTTCACTTGTTTCAGTATCCATCTAATCCCTGTAAGCTGCTAAAAATACAAATATTATTATACAAATGTAAAAAATTAATTTTTAAACATTTATAATGCTGAATTTTTAGTTTTACATTCCTTTACAAGAATTATAATACTAATCTGAAGGATTACTATAAATATATAAACATCATTATTACAATAACTGAATATACGTATTTAATACAAAAGATATATAAATAAATCGGATATATAATTATAATGAATAATATGATAACGTGACAGTGACAAGTTTGTGAAATCTAAACAATGTATGCTGAATACTAATAATAATAATGTTGATACTTTTATAGTAATCCTTCAGATTAGTATTATAATTCTTGTAAGGGATGTTAAAACTAAAAATCCAGCATTATAATGTTTAAAAAATAATTTTTATAATTTATAATAATATTTGTATTTTAGCAGCTTACAGGGGATTAGATGGATACTGAAACAAGTGGAGATACTTTTCTACCATTCCAAGGTAAGTGCATAAATTTTTTTGCAATGATCATGCTACTAGATTCATCGTTATAAGGTAACAAATATACATTTCATTTAATCTTCGGGCACTTTTCCCGGATATTTTGACCATAAGTGATCTTAATGATTTAGACCCACTCTGGAAATTTTTAGGCAGTTTCTGGCTATAAAAAGACATCTTTTAGACAGTATTAGGTTACCAGAGTCCGGAGCAGAATTGCTGATTTTCACTATTTAAGGTTTAAATGGCTTACAAGAGTGTGACAGCACACATTTATGTCTTTAAAAGTATTTTTAATGAAAAGTTCGGAAAATTTTACAAAAAAGTCATAGTTATGTTTTTAGTGAAAAATGCATCCCCTGGGAGCTAAAATTCATGAAAATGGACATATAATGCAAAAAAGGTGCTAAAATGTCAACTTTGACTCTCTGTAACTTAAAATAATGGCCCAGAAAAAATCTGAAAAATTCAGGAGAACTACTGGAATCGTTGAAGTAACCAATTAATAGATTTATAATCTTTGATCAGAGTAAAAGAGATCTATTTCAATCATCTGTTAATTTTAAACATCGTTTTATATAAGAATTATGAAAAATCAAAGAAAAATTTCCATAAGTGTAAATATTAGAAAAATATTTAATTTGACATAATTAAGGTAGGTTGAGCCGTAAAAAGAGGTTTACGGTTAACGTAGCATATATCCATCGATGTTTAACGATTTTAACGCAAACACACAGCAGAGGGAGCAAGGGATGAATCTGGTCGAGTGTGCGGAGTGAAAAAAGCCGTCGGTGCAACGGACTTATAAGAGCGAAAAGGCAGTGGAACGCGATATAAGACCTTACCGAGAATAGCGGACGCACACGCCTTCCCTGCGCGTGGAGGCTTAAGGAGGAACTCTTGATTCCGTCGTTAGAAAAACCCGGAATGAGAAGGATCGGAGGACAATGTAAGGGGGATAGAGACTCGGGAAGGAAAAAATAACCCAACTGGTAAGATAAATAAATTTTAAAAGAACGAGATAATGCAAAAACTCTTACTCACATACCTTGTCATTTATATTTAATTACATCCATAAATTTTAACAACTGGTATATGTCTATGTGGTACATGCACCTACTCTATATGTAAATATCTTTCACAAACTCACTGTAATTTTCTACTTACGCTAAATTATCCACGCGAGTCATTAAAACTTACCAACGTAAATGTTATTAATTAACAATATTTCACCAATACTTTCAAATATATCTAAAGAGCGAAAGGTAATTATAAATTGGCAAATAAACTTTACGTAATTGTAGGTACGACAGGAATGCATAGATAACCTCTCTGTAGGCATGCGTTTATCATTATAGAAAAAAAAATAAGATCATCAGCAGCTGATGTTTGTAGAGAGAAAATAAGATGTCTAATAAGTGCAATGGTACAGAAAGAATAATCAAAAGATAGAATGGAGAGAAAGGAAAGAGATAAAAGAAAAGGGGTGAAAGGGGGAAGGGAGAGGGCAAGGAATAAAAACAAAAAGTAAGAGAGTGTAAGGGGATGGCGAGGGAATGGCAAGGGCTATAGAGAGTATTTGGGTGGTCGGTTGACCTCGCCGGGTAATAAGAATGAATGTGATTCTATTATGGGTTCAATTGTTACGGGGTGCTCGATAGGCTGCCGATCTTTTTAGTGAGCGCTAGAAAACAGTAAAGGGTCGAAGGGTAGATGCGATCGCGACCGATAAGATTCGCGCACCCGCCCGCGCGTCCATAGCTGCTTCTCGCCGTTAGGCTATTTTATACTCTCTATTTTCCAACCCTCGGTATATACACTGGTTACGTTAAATGATCTTTTTTATACCACCTCTTTCTACTGATCTCCCTATGAAAATTTGTCGTTTTTCAATCATGCAAATCATGGAGGTGGAAAAGAAATTTCCGCTTGGTTATGCAAAGAAACCTAACTAACTACTTAAGGGTTCCTATATACTCACGCACATATATACATCTTTTTATTATCAAATTTAATCTTTTTTTTACAAATTTAATACACAAACATTTTTGCAATAATCGAGCACAATATAACTACACAGTATTAGTTTATTTCAAATATGTTATGAATTTTTATACACGCATTAATCGATTATATTAATAGGTGGAGTTATATTGTTGCATAACTTCATTTCGTAAATATAAAATAATAGTTTATTACCATAAATCTAAATTAATTAAATGTTATAAATGTTTTAAACTGTTATCAACAAAATTATTATTGTACAATTTGTTATATTACTCTGAAGTGTCAACGTTAAAAACTAATATTTTGTTGCATAAAAATAAAATAATAAAAGCAGAGTGTTTGTGCTAAATATACATCAATGAAAATCTGTATGCATATACGTGCATGTAACGTTAAAAGTGGACAGCCTAGTACAAATTTAAGCACTTTGAGGTTAACCAAAAATATAATGTAAATATTTTTTATTGTACTTTATATCGACACACTATTCAATCGTCCAAAAAGTATTATATCATATCTCATTATTAACGATGTAATTTGTACTAAAGCAGTATATAAATTAAAATTAAATGAAACGTAATGTGGTGTACTCACCGAACGTTGACAGCGTTGGGGTTGCCGACATCATCCATAGACGGTTTCCTAGAATGAAACCACGAATGTAATTCGTTAGTGTTAGCGCGCAATTGCATTAACGCGGGGTGCGCAACGCTCGCGGTAGCGCTGTAAGCGCTCGCGTACAAATTTGGCGCCTGCCACATGCCACCTACTGCTTGTACGTCCATTGCTACGTGTCTAAACCTCCCTCTCTCTATATATATAATATACTCTTTCTCTTAGCTCCGATACCCTACGACTAAAAATTAACGACCTCACGCATTATTCGGCGTTATTGGTAGAATCGCGCGCCGATTCGTAAAGCTCGCGTATCAACTCGACGCGTTGAACGCGTGCGATCGAGTGTGTTGGTTAGCCGCCGGTCGCGAGATTCTTACGGAGGGGTTGATCCCACCAACACCCCCACCATCGAGGTTATACCCACGGAAAATTCGGGCTGCCCGCCCTTTCTGCGCGTTCGCTTCATTTTTCGTAACGAAAGTGACGCGTGCGCGTCGCGCGGCAACAGGCGGACGATGCGTGCTCTCGTCCTCTACAATCCTTCTATCTTATACAGGGCCTTTACTTATTTACCTCACCTGCATCTTAATTCAAACTATTGTACACATATGTTTATACATTTTTCAAAATATTGAATTTAAACTATTTACTCATTCACATTGAATTTATTTCTACCGTAGAATTATTTATGAAGCAATTAAATATTTCGTCAGATACGTACAATAAAATATTTCACTAAAATAATACATTTTTGTGTATGTGCTTATTGTAATATTTATCAGATGTTTATTCGTAATAAACCAATAGGGTACTAATTATACACTGAGAGAAGTAATTCTTTAATTCAAATCCGGTGCATTTAATACAAATACACAGGGATTTGATTTTCAATTAAATGAATATTTCTTTATAGTTAAGTCATGGATTCTTTGTTTGTACGAAATATTTTTTTCAATACCGATACATGTGTTTATCCGACTGTGTCAGATTGTATACTTATATTTTCGAATAGATCTAGTAAATTAATTACTTAACAATAATAAATAAAAGATACTAAGAATTATTAAAGAAATATATAATATAGATACGTTTTCCTAAAAGATAATACATTAATATAATACGCATTGATCGTCCGTTCGCGGAACGACAACACTATATTTGTTTTTATTTTAACGCACGAAAGCAATATAGAAAATACGAATTCGCGAAAAAAGTGAAGGATCGGCGAGTATTGTTTACAATCGTGCATGCATTTGACGTACTCCGCGTATCGGTATACTCTTTACTCTATCTTGCGTAAACTCCAAAAGTTCTCGTAACCTCTCTTTTTCTATAAAGCGCCTACGCGGATGTATCGACTGATCATTCAAATCATCATTTCTTAACTATTAAGAAATATGACTTTCGAGCAAAGAAATAGTTTTCTAATTTCCAAATACATACGTGTATTTGAGACAAAGAATTACTTCTCTCAGTGTACATAAGTTAACTCTATCAACTAAACTTATAAATTAAAAATCTAATATATAAAAATAAACATCACTTAAGTACTCGAAAAGAAGTGAGATATGTATTACTGACTGTTAAGTTATACTGTGTATTTTGAAATATGTATTTTATTGATGGTATTATAACGTCAAATATTTCTTTTCCTCAGTGTAGAAGTACTTAATTTATATTACACTCACATATAAATTACATTACTATTTAATTAAATATTAAAAAACAGATAAAAAATATACTTGACATCTATTTCGATAATTGAATAATTTACTTAACGAGTATTAAGAAAATAATTATAATATCTTGAATTGCGACAAATTTATCCGGATTATTTTTAATATCAATTAAGAAAATGATATGTACGAGATATGGTGGAGACTCATAATGCTCGATACGAGCATTGAACGAGTATTAAAAGAAGGCGCGTACGCTAGCTATTATATACGGTTGTAAGACCGCGAGAAACGATTCGGAACGGTCGCACGCGTGCCGGCAGTTATATACGTACGCGTATTCGTATATATATATATAGAGAGAGAGAGAGAGAGAGCGAGTGAGAGAGAGGGGGGGGGGGGACGGGAAAAGGACCCCCTTCGGCGAAGGGTAGCCTCTCTATCTTCATTTGGGCTGAGCGCGCCCGAGCCCCGAGACGCCAATAAAGCCTCGCTATCTCTCGAGCTGCGAGTCGGTGTCTCGCGACCCTGCTATATCCTGAGCCTTTTACCCTGTGTAACGCACAAGGCCAATGATTTCTGCGGCTCGGTGGTATCATCGATTGGCTTTACGGTGAGATTATCTCAGCCCGATTAGCTACGAGAGAGTGAGAGAGAGAGAGAGAGATATCAAGTCTTGCGAGGGCGGGAAGATGCATTTTTAATATCCCTACCGGTATATATATATATAGACAGAGAGAGTGAGTTTCTCGTGAGGGAAACTTGACTTATAGAAACAAGAGGAGATTCACCGTTTACGTTTAATTTCCTTCGCTCTAGGTTAATTCAATATTGAGTATTTTTATGGGGGATTTACCGATTTTTCGAACGATTTCCTTATAACCTATGGTAGTTGCGATCTAATTAAATGTTTAAAATACTAGTAAATTATTTAACTTTAATCGAATTTTTCTTTTATTACGTAGTTATACATCTAAAATATATTTCTAAAACAACTTACGTTGTTGCAATAGATATATATATTTCAATATTTAGAATAAGTTATTTGTTTAGATTTTTTGAAGGTTTATCTATGATGCAAAATATTCTAAGATAATACTTACAACAGTATAGTATTCGATATTTTTATATTATTCAAATAATCAGGAAGAGCACGTAAAAATATGTATTCTCGATACCTAAAATAAATTGTGCGTAAATGTTCAATTTTTGTTAAATTCGTATTTTTTATGATTCCGCCTTGAAATAAGAGTAGAAAAAAATCATCAATTTGTATTACATTTAATATCTTTAATTGTAAGTTTTTATAAGTATATCCACGCAGGAAGATAAATGTAATATTTTTATATATCAGTAAACACGTGGCCGTTTGTACAAACAGTAAATTGCAATCGTTATAAAAGTTTATAGTTTCATATGATTAATTCCTATCATGATGCTCAAAGCTCTCGGGCGAAAATTAAGTAGAGTAAGGATAAATAAAAAAATTCATTTGATCCACATGCCGATCAACAAAAATGTAACTCTGCGGCATGACTTACGCTTCGTGGCGATAATCACCGAAAGAAACTAGAAAAACCTGATTTATCGCCAAAGTTGAGAAGAAGAAATATCTCGAAATGCCAAAGGTTTTACATTCGGTGACATTATACCCACATGCACGTACACATATGTATTTATACGCATCTACTTTATTCAGCGTCTTTTTAATAAGCCCAGACCATAACGTAGACAATAAACAAATATCCAGTATTTCAGTATAGTATGGAGTTTGAAATATGATAATAGTTGCAGGTATATTACAATGATTCCGACAATCTAGAAAACTTTAGCCAATGTTGTCCGATTGAAATACGTAAACAAAAGTCGAGGTACATCGATTGTAAGATGTATTATACGAGAAGTCGTAAAAAGAGCAAATAAGTCGAACGGTATACATACGTTGCACAAGACTTTGCGAACTCCTTAACTGGGAACTCGTCCAACTGGATAGGTTAGCCTTTTAGGAAGGGACACGCTTTTTTCTTCATTTTTTATTTTTATATTTTTTATTCATTGCTATCTTTGTCTCCGGTTCTGGATTTACAACGTGATAATTTGTGTCGGTTAGTCGCCGAATTTACGAAGTGAGAGATACTGTATGTGTATCTTTATGTATATATATATATATATATATATATATACTTTTTTCCTCAAAGTTGATTGCGAATCGAGATAACTCAACTCTGAGAATTAGGAAACACTCGGTTCTGTTGGCCAAGTCACCTCTCTTCTTATAAAGATTTTTATACATTTTTCACGTTGCTTTTATTACCATAACAGATGTGTATATATTTTTTTAAGCTGTTCATCCAAGTTAAGAGGGTGCGTACCTGAACTCGTTCAAAAGATGAGATATAAAAATGTTGTTCTATCCTAAACTAATGTATATCTATATTTATATTTTGATTCTTGGAGATTCAAAACATGTTTGAGCGATAACATCGCGACACGTGTTTGATCCTTTGCAATCTAAATTTTTTTGTTAAATTTATTTGCAAATTTATTTGTTTTAAAACCCGATGATTCACGTAATGCGTAATTTTAACATTTATTCTTTCATCGATTTAGCTAGAATTACTTATCTCAAAACAATCTTCAGCATAATGATATAATATCAGTGACGCATCCTTTGTATCAACTTAGACAATGTCTACTCTAATACGTTTCCTAGATAAAAAATTACTCACAAATTAGGTCGTAGGTAAAAACTATTATATAGATTGTATACTAATTTAGTACTATTTTAGTACTTATAGAATATGCAACTAACTCGCCATGTGACTCGCCGCTTCGGAGCTCTAGATCGAATGTTTCGCTTTGCGATCGCACCGTTTGTGGATATTGGGTAAAATACCTGGCTCAACAATTCAACTTTTATTAATTTTCTCAAAGCTCGGGATTTTTTTACCTAATACTACAAAATATAATATACATCATAAGAGATAATAATAAAAACATGAATTCAAATTATGTGCTTATGATCTTCGTCTTCAGATCACGTCACAATTCATACGCATTGCGATATATTTAATTTTATTATGAAAAAACGTCATTTTTTTCGTTATTTGATCGTTACTCTTTTTTATCTTTAAAAATATTGTTCTAGGCGTAAAGTGTAAAATAGAAAAAAATTTATTATTTTAAGACGAACATTTCATACGTTTAAAGTTTTTGTGTGCGAATAATGCATTTTGATTTATTACGAAAAAACGTGCATTTTAGTATTTTTCATGGTTTTAACCGTTGTCCTATGATTACCTTCAATTTGTTCTGAGCGTTAAGTGTAAAATAGAAAAAAGGTTTGTTATCTTAAAACGCATATATTGTTTATTAAAAATTTTTCTGTAAAAACGATACATTCAGTTTTATTGCGAAAAAACGTGTTTTTTTGTACTTTTTTCATTTGTTTTGACCTCTTTTATTTTTTATTATTTTTGAAATTATTATTTTGAACGTAAATTGTACAACAGCAAAAAGTTTTATTAGAAAGTATATATTATTCGGTCTTTCTAAGCCAATTTGTGTTACTCAATATTTTTTGAAAAATATTGCACAAAACTCTCTTTTCTTTTCCTTAATTAATTTTCATTTAATTTAGTTTTAAATGTTGCCAGAGGTATTAGAAAATTAATTAAGGAAAAGAAAAGAGAATTTTGTGCAATATTTTTCAAAAAATATTGTGTAACACAAATTGGCTCGGAAAGACCGAATAATATATACTTTCTAATAAACACATGCCCGAGCGATTTATAGTCAAAATTTAAAAAGTTTTATTATTTTGAGATAAACATTTCGTTTGTATAAAGTACCGTAACCGTTTCTAAGCAATTAAAAATAATGCCGTAACTTGTTCTGTGCTATATATCTGAAAATAGGACCATTATCTAATCACGTTATGACGAAGTTATCCTGTAAATATCAGGTAAATCGGTCAAAAATTGACTGAGTTATCTTAGATACATGATTACATACATACATACATCCATACATACATTTTGGGGAGGGCCTCAAATCAGTTCTAATATGCATACATTTCTCTTACAACCCATTATCTAGTATATTTTGACGGATCACACATTTGGCGATGATGAAAATATAAGGCTCTCCCGTGTTACGGTCGTGCCAAAAAGTGTGTATATAGAAACTAACCTTTAACTTGTAAATAAAGTAGCTATTAAGACAGGCGTGAAATTCACGCAATTTAGATGGTAAATATAAAGATAGTATGTATACGATTTATATCGCGTAAAATCACATCTGTTATAATAATTTTTTTACTCAAACATAAAAAGTTTAATTTAATTTAATTTTTGCATTACCGCAATTGCTGCAGTACAGAACAGAAAATCTTTCAGTTTACTTTATTGACAAAATATTCAAATGATTTTAAAATCAGCAAAATTGTACAAAAATTTTGTATACAATCTGTATATTTTTTATTTGGGGTAGGCAACAAAATAAATATTTTTGACACTTTTATGCCAGACAATTAATAATACGTTTAATTCTTATCGTTATAATTGAATGAATAGAACTGAAAATGCAAATTAAAAAACCCAGTTCGCTGTATTTAATTTTCTAAATTTACTTCCTCGATAATGTCACCGCACTTTTAAAATTATTTAAATAACATGCAAAAGTTTCCTCGTCTATATATTCGAAAAGCGGCGTAAGGCGAAAGTCAGATGTATTCTGTCACTTGTACTAAGCAGATTTCCTTGAAATTTCACTACTTTAACTTTCAAATTAACTGGTAATGTATGTATTGTTAAACAAATTTTGGTTTTGAGCGAATTGTGATTTTTATTTTAAATAACCAAATTATAAAGAAACTATCGGAATTGAAAATATCACGCTGGTTATAATATTATTTCAATGCAGTGAATAATCTATCTGTTTGTATGTCAATGTCAGTTAATCAATACATAAGAAGCGATTGCTAATATGTACAACAAATTTTTAAAATCGTTGTTTATTTCAAGATCATCTTATTTGCAATATGTTTTTCATTCTTAATTAAATTTGTGAAATACGTTATACAAATGTTTAATAGGTAGTTTTGCATTTAAGTTCTCTGATGATTAATATATAATTATAAAAACCTATTATATTTCATTCGCCTCGTTCTCGAGATTACATATGTAGTACTCCTTTCATTGCCGCAAGAGGTCACTACGTTTAGCGTAAAAATAAAGAAAAACCATCAGCGAGTAAGGATAAGGGCCCATCCCCTCTACTTACCCGCGCGCCGAATTCTCATATTCTTTCGTAGTGCGCTAGCGGTCACACGTGTTTTCTCTTTATCCCCGGTGTAAGTAGGCGGTTTTTTTTTTGTTGATTGATCATTTTGTGCGTCGCTTGCAAAAATGGGCAAGCGAAAAAAGGAAGAGATGAAAAGATTGACGGATCAAGTTCAATCGTTGCAAGAAGCAATGAAGAAATTAGTTGAACAGTCAACTGGCAAAAATGTTGAGGTGAGAAGTAAGAAAAGGCGGGTAGCTGAATCTGATGAAGAAAGTCAATCTAATAGTCAAGCTGAATATGATGCCTCTGGGAGTGAAGCTGAAGATGGAAGTGTATATTCACAGTCAAGTCACAATACAGGTAATTAAGATAGAGAAGGAAAAAAGAATAGGGTTTATTTCACGCTTGCATAACGTGATTGCTGCAAAGCATTTCTAGCATATTTTCATATGAAATATGTATATAAAGCGGTCATTTAAATAATTAAATTATTGTCTGAATTAGCTGCAGAGTATGTTTATTCATATATACATATATATATACATAAGTAACAGTACATAACAATTGTGTACGAATCTAGATTCAAATACGCTCGCATGACGTGTTCTAAGAAGTCTGCAAAGGTCAACTATTTTTTTATAATACACGCTCGCAGGACGTGTTGACATTCAATACCCATATACTTTATATGTGGTTTTCTGAGTAATATATACACGCTCGCAAGACGTGTTTATTTTTCATCTGCATTTATATCACAGAATATAAAAAAGATTTTTGGTTACTCGCTCGCACGACGAGTTTACGTTTCTATTCTCGTTAAATTTAGCATCAAATTCAAAATACAAACTATTTATGTTTTTTGCTTTTAAAATTAAAAAATTTGTTACAGAGTTAATTAAAATTAAGTAAATATTTTAATTCCTTACAGAGGTAAATCAAAACAAAGAGAATGATGCAAATGCAGCTAAACAAATTGAAAAAATTATTGCTGATGAACAAAAAAATTCTGAAATAGATAAATCGACTGAAATAAATGAAGCGCCTATTGATGACGAAATAGCTGAAGCATTGGGAGAAAATCCATTGACATCGAAGGCATTAGATATAAAATTACACTCGCAGATTACTGATCGTTGGAAATATTGGTACTCAAATGGCCTTAAAAAAGAGGAAAAGGAGAAATTATTGGAAAAATATGCAAACCCTGCTGGGTTAGAAGCTCCTAAACTAAACCCGGAAATTATGCTTAAATTACCAAAACATTCAAAATCGAGAGATTTTCATATGGTCAAAAGACAAGAATTAGCAGGAGCAGCCCTGTCGTCAATTGGTTTAGCTATGAATTATTTAATTGAAGATAATACAGTCGAAAAGGTTAAGTTGATAGAAAGACTAAGCGATGCGAGTAAACTGTTAGTTGAAATGATGCACAGTCAGACAAAATCACGTATAGCATTTATAGTAGCTGGAGTAGATAAGGAGACTAAATCTATTTTGGAAGATACAAAACCAGAAGAGTTTATTTTTGGAAAAAATTTGTCTGAAAAATTTAAAGAAGCGAAATCGATAGATAAAGTAGCCAGTTCGATAAAAAAATTTCCTCTTAAATCGCAAAATATGAATACATCATACAAACAAAATTTAAACTACCAGAGCCTGCGGGGAAAACGGCCATTTCTCAACCAAGCAGGCCCGTCCTATCAAGGATACCAGTACCCGTCAGGCCAAACAAGAGGTCGGTTTTTCCGAACCAAACAACCGTTCAACAATCGAGCACAATACCAAGGGCAGAACAGATCGAGGAATCAAACTCGCTTCAAATAAATGTAGGTTTATCAGCTGGTAGGCTAAAATATTTTTTAAATAGATGGGAAAAAATCACATCCGATAAATTTGTGTTAAATTGCATTAAAGGATATAAAATTAAATTTTCTAACAAAGTAGAACAAAATCGAGTTTCTACACGGAGAGAATAATCTTGTGTTTTTCGCATGAAACTCACATAGAAAAAACTCCTGAGCTGTTACATGCTTATTTCTTATGAAATTCTTACAATAGTTCTATGTTTTCATGTTTTAATTCCATGAGAATACTTAATAGGAATATCGCACCACAAACAAGAGTTTGTTTCATTGACTTCATGCGTTAAAAGCAACGGGTCACGCTATAATCGCTTGAAGGTACATAATAGTACAATCGCAAGCGGCCCATCGGAAAATCCTATGAGCCTCTTTCGATAATTCGAAGAACAGCAAACGGCTCATAGAAAAGTTTTATGGACTTGATATACAACCGAAAAAAGTAAAATATGTTTACAGCAGACGCCCACAGTCATTTTTTATTATATAATTAATGAATTAACATGAAATGTGTATTTTATATATATATATATATACACATACATACATACATATAATATGCGGGGTACCCAATTTTGCCACCAATTTTTTTTCTTTAATGCAGGTTATATACAAAAAAATCGCCGAGATTTATTTATATTTTTGAACGTTCTCGGCGGCATTCTCTTAGCTTTTTACTGTACTAACTAAAACAATACTCCGGCAATGTTTTTAGTGGATGATTGAGTTCAATTTTCATTTTAGTACAATATATTTTTCACAATTTTAATATTATGTTCAATTAATGATAACTTTGTTAATTTTTGGTCTTTAATAACGAATTTAACAAATCTGAATCGACAGAATTTAACATATTTCAATTATAAATCGAATGGCTTATTTATTTATTGATATTATTAGCGGAATAATGCATTAAATGTTAATAAAGTCCCGGCAGTATTCTAGCGGCGTGTAACTTATGAGGACGATTCGAAGAAAGATAAGAAAAAAGTATTGATAGCGCATGCGGTAAAGGTACTCGACTTTTACGCGGAGATGAAATATACTAAATGAATTAAAATTTTTAATATTATAAATAAATTTGAATAAAAATAAAATAATAATAAAAAACGTGTCCAAAAATCCTCGACACACACTATTATACGACAATCGTGATTCGCGATATTCGGTTTATAGTTAGTACACATTATGATTTTACGTGTCATTTACGTTTATAGTTACATTTAAAATTATGTTTTGTAAGAATTTAATTAGTATTCAATAAGATAAATCAATGAAGACTGATAGAAAGAGTATTGTATGATTCTTCTTACTGAAAATAAGTTAATTTTCTAAAGAAATATTAAAAGCTTTTAATTTTTAAAACCTATATTGCATCAATCACATGAATAAATAATAAAATAATTAAAATAAAAAAATTTATTCTTTAAAATAGCACATCTTGGATAACATCTAATTTTATATAACCTTCAAAAATTCTAAGTGAATAGTAACATTTCAGTCAGTTTGCGTTTAAAACTTTATTATAAATTAAAAAAGATCTTTCTTGTAATCTCATCATCTGTTTTTATTACTTCGAAGTGTATAAATCTTAAATTATTATTTTTTACTTTCTGAGATAATAGGCAGTGCTTAAATAGTGAGTGCTAGTAATTGGCTAGTCACTGCTGAATTGACCGGGCAGTTCTTTTTTCACTGGGTATATGCACTGCCTAAAAACTGCCGAACGTTTCTACCAGGGAAGTTGCATTAAAATGAAAAATGCACCCGAGAAAGGTTGATATCATTACCGGATTATTTATTCTGTTAGTATAGCAAAAAACTAAGATAATTCCATCCAGAACGTCCAAAAATATTAGAAGCTCTGAGAGATACAATGTTTGAAAAATAGGCTGTTTTCAAAAGGCTGTAGTTCAAAAAATTCCTAGGGGTTCTATTTGTAATTTTGGAGTCTCAAATTTTCAGGAAAAAAGCGTAAACTTCTCATTTTACTACCTTTTTTAAATAGTTTGTAAATAAATAATAAGATTGTGTGATTCCATAAATTTGTTTTTTTTAAAAAATAGTTTAAAAAAAACTACTATGTTTGCTTTCATATTATCATCAGACTTAATAGTATTTACTATCACAATTATATACGAAAAACATCTATTTCAAATTATTTAATGTATTATTTATTCAAATTATTTATTGATATTATTTTCTTATATTTATTAATTTTTTTGTAATAAATTTAATAGTAAAAAATTCTAATTAGTAGAATCTATTAGAGTTTTCATGGTTAGCTTAATACTTAGGTTAAAACTATGTTATTTAGTAAATGATTTAGTAGATCTGACTTTTTTTAACCCTTTTTCTTCCACATAAGACAATTTTTGTTAAACTTGAAAGAAAAAATTTGTCAACCATCGACTCTTACATATTTTGACCTCCACTTACGAATGTCGTTGACAAATTTTACCTTAACTCCAAGTCGGAAAAGATATAAGCCGTTTTTTTTCATTTAAAAAACATTTGCACATACTATCGCAATCAATTTAAACGGTGTTATAAATGTTTGCCGTCTCAAAATTCTAAAAGTAAATTTAAGTAAGTTGAATATTGATATGTAGTTTATGTAACATTAACCTTGAGATTAGAAATTCTAACCCAGAAGGATAAATTCTAGACATAATTAGCAACGAATGTTACATATAATGTTCTATAGTAAAAGTTGATAGATTTTGAGTTAAATAGCGGTAAACCCAGCTGGTGTTGAAAGAAACTAGAAAAAATTTACTTTTTGAGGTTAGAATAACTTTTGAGCAAATAGATTCCAGTACCTAAAAATTTTTTTCTGTATTCTGAAAGACATTTGCAATGTGTACCCAAAATTTGGTGCATTTTAAAATTTTGATCGGACCACTTCACGTGGAATACCCCATATATATATATATATAGATATATAAATATGTGTGTGTGTATATATATGGGAGATTCCATGTGAAGTGATCCAGTTAAAAAATAGAATTTTGTTTTAATATATGGAATCAGTAAAAAACTACTTGAACAAAGTGTAGCTAAATTTTTAGATCTGAATTTCAATTAGTACCAGAGTTGTAGCCAATCAAAAAATCGAATTTTTTGAATAAAGTGACTTTTTGGCCATGTTTATCACTTAATAACTCAAAATCTAACAATTTTTTCTTATATACATTAAATTTGAAAAAGTTTATTAATTTCAAGAAGAATCAGATCAAATATTTCATTTATTTTATTTCAAAACTTTGAATATAGTTATAATCAATAAAAACCTTTATAGTAAAAAAAAGGGTTGTACGATCTAAAATATTTTATCCATCCAAAAATCTAATTCATCGATGATTAATTACCTTCAAAATAATGCAAAGTTTGAGTGCGGCAGAGCATTTCAGACAAAGTTATGGTGTTTTTAGTCAAATTTAATAAAAAAAGAGAGTGAATGCATTTTATGAAGAAAACAGACTAACCGTATACTTGCATTCAAACAATATGGCACTATTATTCCTCAATATTACTAAAATATACTATTTATTGTTAGTTACTGATACATTTTAATCTCTAAGTTGCTTACAAACACAAAACAGTAGGTATAAGCAGTTATACCTGTTATATAATTGGATAAATACCTGAAACTTTTTATAATTCCAATAAATCCAATTATATAACAGGTATAACTAAAAGTATCAGACTTAAATAACAACTAAATAAAAGTATCAGTAACTAACAATAAATAGTATATTTTAGTAATATTGAGGAATAATAGTGCCATATTGTTTGAATGCAAGTATACGGTTAGTCTGTTTTCTTCATAAAATGCATTCGCTCTCTTTTTTTATTAAATTTGACTAAAAACACCATAACTTTGTCTGAAATGCTCTGCCGCACTCAAACTTTGCATTATTTTGAAGGTAATTAATCATCGATGAATTAGATTTTTGGATGGATAAAATATTTTAGATCGTACAACCCTTTTTTTTACTATAAAGGTTTTTATTGATTATAACTATATTCAAAGTTTTGAAATAAAATAAATGAAATATTTGATCTGATTCTTCTTGAAATTAATAAACTTTTTCAAATTTAATGTATATAAGAAAAAATTGTTAGATTTTGAGTTATTAAGTGATAAACATGGCCAAAAAGTCACTTTTTTCAAAAAATTCGATTTTTTGATTGGCTACAACTTTGGTACTAATTGAAATTCAGGTCTAAAAATTTAGCTACGCTTTATTCAAGTAGTTTTTTACTGATTCCATATATTAAAACAAAATTCTATTTTTTAACTGGATCACTTCACATGGAATCTCCCATATATATATATGCATGTATTATTCACGCACACACACGTACACACGTTATACATATTTTATGCTAATTCATTAATTATATATATAATAAAAAATTACTGTGGGCATCCACTTATATATATATATATTATATTTTACTTTATATCAAGTCCATAAAACTTTTCTATGAGCCGTTTGCTGTTCTTCGAATTGTCGAAAGAGGCTCATAGGATTTTCCGATGGGCCGCTTGCGATTGTACTATTATGTACCTTCAAGCGATTATAGCGTGACCCGTTGCTTTTAACGCATGAAGTCAATGAAACAAACACTTGTTTGTGGTGCGATATTCTTATTAAGTACAATCACGCTTTTAACATATGAAGAAAAAGAATAATCACATGAATTAACATGCAGCAAAAGCTTGGATATTTGGTCATAGAATAAACGCAAGATTATTTTCTCCGTGTATAGTAAAATTTGATTCAAAAAATGAAGAAATTAAATGTCAGAAAGCTATTAACAAATTATATAAAAAAGGTGCAATAGAAATATGTAAACCCTGTAAAAATCAATTTTTGTCAAAGTATTTTCTTGTTCCAAAACCAGATGGCTCATTCCGTTTTATACTAAATTTAAAACAATTAAACGAATTTATCAGTACAAAACATTTTAAGCTGGAAGATATACGAACAGCATCAAAATTAATTTTTCCTGGTTTTTTTATGAGCACAATAGACTTGGAAGATGCTTATTATTTAATTTCTATCCATAAAGAAAGCAGAAAATTTTTAAGGTTTGAATTTTCTGGTATCTTATATCAGTTTACGTGTTTACCTTTCGGTTTAAATGTAAGCCCTTTTATTTTTACTAAAATATTGAAGCCTGTAATAAATTTTTTAAGATCGAATGGGTTTACGTCAGTCATTTATCTAGATGATATTTTGTGTATTGATCAATCTTTTCAAGGGTGTAAAGAAAATATTAAACAAACAATTAATGTCTTAAAGTATTTGGGGTTTTTAATTAATTTTAAAAAGAGTAAATTAACTCCGTCAACTGTATGTAAATTTTTAGGGTTTGAGATTAATTCACTTGATTATACGATTGCTTTACCTAATGAGAAGAGAAATAAGTTACAAGAATTAATAAAACAATTTTTAGTTAAAAAATCTTGTTCAATTAATGAATTTGCTAAATTAATTGGAACATTAGTATCAACCTGTCCAGGTGTAGAGTATGGTTTAGTATACATTAAGCTATTGGAAAGAGAAAAAATTCTAGCCTTAGCGTCTAATAATGGGGATTATAATAAAGTTATGTCAATACCAAAATCCATAATACCGGAGTTAAACTGGTGGTTAAAAAATATACCGACAACAGTAAATTGCATAAAAACGGCTGATTTTGCAGTAGAAATTTTTACAGACTCGTCCAATGACGGCTGGGGAGCTACTGACGGTTTAAATAATATATATGGATTTTGGGATAACAGGCAAAGAAAATTTCATATTAATTATAAAGAATTATTAGCTGTTAAGTTAGGTTTAGAATCATTAGCAAAAAATTTGTTTAATTGTCAAATATTATTAAGAATTGATAATACTACGGCTTTATCGTATATAAATAAGATGGGCGGTGTACGTTTTTCAGCTTACAATTTGTTGGCTAAAAAGATCTGGCAATGGGCGGAAAAAAGAAAAATTTTCTTGTTTGCATCTTATGTTGCTTCAGCTGATAATAAACAAGCTGACAGTCTGTCTAGAATAAAAAATAATGACACTGAGTGGGAACTAAATCAAAATTGTTTTAATATCATTGTAGAGAAGTTTGGAATGCCACAGGTTGATTTATTTGCTTCACAAATAAATGCAAAATGTGAAAATTTTATATCATGGAAACAGGAATCTGGTGCGTTACAGATAGATGCTTTCACAATAAAATGGACAAATATTGATTTTTACGCTTTTCCGCCGTTTAGCCTAATTTTGAAAACTCTTGTTAAAATTAAAAAAGAAAAAGCAACAGGAATTATAGTTATTCCAAAATGGTCTAGTCAGCCCTGGTACCCACTATTTCTAAATTTGCTTGTTTGCGAACCAATAGTTTTTAAACCTGATAATAATTTATTACTTTCACCATCTAGGAAGATCATTCATCCACAGGCGAATCACCTGCATTTAGTGGCAGGGAGGGTATCAGGCAAGCCTTTGTAAAGAAAGACGTTCCGCAGGATGCATTAGATATCATTCTTTCATCCTTTGCGCCTAGTACGATTAAACAATATGAATCGTCTTTAAAAATGTGGTGGCAATTTTGTCAAAAAACTGATTGTGATGTTTATAATCCTACGAGATCTAATGTGATCAAATTTTTTACAGAATGTTTCAAAAATAATAATGCGTCTTATAGTACATTAAATACTCATAGAGCGGCGATTTCATTAATATCAAAAAATAACATAGGTAGTGATAATATAATATCTCGTTTTTTAAAAGGCGTGTTTAGATGTAAACCAATCAAACCAAAATATTCCCACACGTGGGATGTGTCTGTAGTTTTAAATTATTTGAAAAAATTGTACCCGTTAACTGACTTAAGTTTAAAAGATTTGACTGAAAAAACAGTTGTATTATTAGCTTTAAGTACGGCCCATAGGGCACAAACAATAGCGTCGATTAAAATTAGTAACATTAAGTTAACGCCGAGAGGAATCGAAATAAACATTCCAGATATTATTAAAACCTCTGGTCCAGGGCGTTACCAACCTCTGTTAACTTTACCAAAGTTCATTGATGAGCCTGAATTATGTGTTGCTTCTACGGTTTCTACATATATAAGTGTCACGAAAGTATTACGAGACAAGACTGACCATTTGTTGATAACTTTAAGAAAGCCCTATAAAGCAGTAGGCTCACAAACC
Organism: Theocolax elegans; assembly: GCA_026168455.1. NCBI lineage: Eukaryota > Metazoa > Arthropoda > Insecta > Hymenoptera > Cerocephalidae > Theocolax > Theocolax elegans. The sequence continues at coordinate 43,963,014 of CM047429.1, read as the reverse complement.
ATTAGTAGATGGATAAAAGGAGTTCTAGCGAAAAGTGGAATAGACACTTCTATTTTTTCGGCTCACTCGACGAGACATGCTGCAACATCGGCAGCTTTAAGTAATGGTGTTGATTTAGCCACTATTAGGAGAACGGCTGGATGGTCAAATAATTCACAAACGTTTGCGAGGTTTTATAACAGACCAATTCAGGCAGATAATTATAATTTTGCTTCTAGCGTCATTCGTTCTTAAAGAATTACAATTGATTAGCAATTTGTATTTTGTTAATTTGGTTCTATAATGAAAATAAAAAATTTTTTTTTTTACAATATCTGAATTTAAAATTGCTATTTACTCTAAATAACTACATATGTAATCTCGAGAACGAGGCGAATGAAATATAATTGAACGATCAAACGAACTTACCTGTAAGTGAAGTTCGATCGCAATTATATGAAGAAGCCTCGTTCGAAGAGATTACACTCCCACCCAATAATAAAATGGTATTTTCTTATTCTTTATCCCAATCCCATATTATAAATTAGCAATTTTAAAAGAAAATTAAAATATTAAAACTCTAAAAATATGAGAATTCGGCGCGCGGGTAAGTAGAGGGGATGGGCCCTTATCCTTACTCGCTGATGGTTTTTCTTTATTTTTACGCTAAACGTAGTGACCTCTTGCGGCAATGAAAGGAGTACTACATATGTAATCTCTTCGAACGAGGCTTCTTCATATAATTGCGATCGAACTTCACTTACAGGTAAGTTCGTTTGATCGTTCAATTATTAATTAAAAAAATATTTATAGATAATTAATTGTTCACAGAAAGTAAATCGAATTTCGACAATTGTGTAAGTTACTTCAGCGAATATTAAAATAAAAATGAATCGATGGGCAGGAAAAGTGGCTGTAGTATCTGGAGCATCAGCTGGAATAGGTTTAGCGACAGCGCAAGCTTTCGTTCAGGAAGGTTTGACAGTTGTGGGTCTTGCACGAAGGGAAACAAAAATGAAGGTAAGCAAACTCTTTTCCCAATCGTTTAATAAACGAGTCTCAATTTTGAGATTAACGAACTTTCTTTTTTTACTTTGTAATTGTCAAAGCGTATATCTGAAATTTTATTTAAAAAACGAAATAATTTGTACATTATTAAACATTGTTTTATATATTTACTACTTTTTAATTTTCTACATTAATATATATACGCGAGTATTTTTTAAAATAATTGTTTATATTACTTTTACTATATTGGTATACTTACTTAACTATCAAACGTATACAAATCACGCGGTTGAAAATAAATAAAACCATATCTCACTTTAAAAACAAAGTTATAAATTTTTCATTATTATTTTAATTCATGAATACATCATTATTTGCCAGTGTAATTAAAGAAGTTCAATGATGAATAAAAATTATACTTATTATGTTAAATTTTACGATGTATAATTTAAATATCAATAATAATTCAGCTTTCTATCAAAATTATTTAAAAAATCATTTACCTTTTAGCCTATTGTGTTAACATTAATGAAGTAGAACATTTAAAGCCAGTGAATTTTCAAAATTAATTTATAATTAAAATGTAAAATATATGACTTGCTTTCAATATAATAAGGGATTGAATAATTTAATATTTATAGATATCTTTTTTGTACACCGTATAAAATATAAAAAAGTCATTAAAATATTAACAATGGAATGCGATAATTAATAATACACAGTCAACCTAATCAAATAAGAGTATTTTAATAGCAGCACTGAATATTAATGATAGCTATTTGAGTTGTAAGATCTAAATATTAAATTATGATTTATATATACAAAGTTTTTCCTTATTTAAGCATGCATAATACAGTTCTCTTAATTTAACTATAGGCATATTAGTTACCAATTTATACATTTGCATACACAACCTTATTTGAATACAACAAATTTAGAATATAAATGTAATGCACTTGCTAATGCCTGTAGTATTATTTATTTGTATTGTTTGTTTTTATTAATCAAAAATACATTTAACCTATACATTCATTTAATAACATTAAAACATTTATTAAAATATATTTTTACATGAAATTGTTATTGTGTTTTGTTAAATAGGAAGATATGAAAGATATCAAAGGTTCAGGTAAATTCTACGCAAAACAATGTGATGTAACAAACGAGAAGGACGTAATCAACACCTTCAAATGGATACAAGATACTCTTGGAACGGTTAACATTTTAGTGAATAATGCTGGTATACTCAAGGAGTGTACAATTAATGGTAATAATTTATCAAATTTTTATTTATTACTTTTATATACATATAGAAGCAATATAATTATTTATTGAATAATTATATTACTTAATATTTAAACTAGTAATGTAAAAATTTTTTATGAAAATTTTTGTAAGTATGCTTTTTATATACTGACGCAATTGCAAATTTGTAGAATAAGTTAAAATAATAGATAATAACAAATTATATTTTTAGATGCAAAAATAGAAGATTTGCAAAGAGTAATCAATGTGAATATAATGGGTTTACTAAACTGCAGCAGACAAGCTATGAATTTAATGAAAAATAATGGACAAGAATGTCATATTGTAAATATAAGCAGGTAAAATTAACGATTTAAACATATATTGTATCATTTTACGTGCAAATATTTAAATTTTGTTAAAATAATTTTTTTAGCGTTGCGGGTCATAAAACGATGACCGTACCAAATAAATACTTCAATGTATATTCAGCAACGAAATTCGCTATTAGATCTTTGTCCGAGACTCTCGCACACGAATTGATTGGAACTAAAATTCGTGTTTCCGTAAGTTATACATTAGTTTCAATTTAATACAAAAGTCCGATAATCTCAGACAGATAAATATTAAATTTTAATTGATTTAATGTAAATTACAAAAAAGTTAAGATTTGTTGTTATAAGTGTATAATAAGTGTTAATATTTTGAGTTTGAAAATTATTAATTTACATTTATTATTAACTATGTAAATTTGTCTAGATATCCAATCACTGAAAATCTTACATTGATCTAGACAAGAAATACACAGGAAGAATTAATCTAAATTATTCCCAATTTATTAATTTACAAGTGTATATCACTCGATTCTTTTTTCAAGTAATAATTTATAATAAAAAATAATAAGCTTTCCAAATATTTATGTGGAAAATATAAAAATTATTACTTTATATTCTATTATTTAAATTACAATATGTTTATGTAAATTACAAGTGTATGTTTGATATTCAATATAAAACGTATAATTTACATATTATTTAAATCCATTTATTGTAATATCATAAATATACAATTATTATTTACATGTACTGAATATTTTAATTTGCAGAATGTAAGTCCAGGACTAGTGAAAACTGAAATTTTTAATACGGAAACAATCGGGAAAAATCTTTATGACGAAACACCGGCGATCGACTCGAAAGATGTAGCTGCATCGATTATACACGTTGTAGCAGCACCGCCTAACGTACAAATAACTGAACTCACTATTAGACCTTTAGCAGAAACATTTCCATAAAATTTTTTATTTTTTATTTTAAATATATGTCTCCACATACTATGTATGAATATCTTCATTGTAAATAAATAAGTAATGTTTCTCATACTTTTATAATTATATAACTGGTTATTTTAATTATGTTACGTATTTAAATAAATTTTTTTCTATATTATAATGGACTAATATTAATTAATTCAAGAATTAATACATTGATAAGTTAATACAATAATCTACTTTATATTATTAATTTTAGTTAATTTATTTACTGAGTGTGATAGCTCTTGAAACTCATGTAATAAATTACGACTCTCTCTCTCTCTACAAATTTTTAGACAACCTTATATTGTAATATGATTTATATATATACTTCTAAATAAAGACATATTATTATGAATAAAATATTATTTTTTTAAATAGTTTGATATAATAAGTAAATAAACGTTATCTATGTATTGAATTGTTTACATAAAAATCCTAAGTAATTGTCTTGTTAACCGTTTTATTGGAATTTCAATTTTTACCAATCAATTACCAAACGATAAAATTGAATAAAATTACTTAGTCATCAACGCTTATGTAGGTTCACACTAGTTCAGATAATTTGCAAAAAAAAGTAGATATCGTATTCGGGTCAGAGATTTTTAATATTGCAATTATATGTCACAGTGTTATCTATTTTTATTTAAGGTCGACCAAATTGAAAGAGAGTATGCGGTATGTGCAAAGTGTTTTGCTCTGTCGCTACTACTTTACTAGTTTAGTCGCATGAAACTTATCTGAAATTTATATTTAACTTTATTATTTTAAATAAAAGCTTCATAAATAATTTAAAATAAAATACGTAAAATAAAATAAATAAAAATATTTAAAATCAGAATTTAATTAACATTTTTAACTATAAAATAAATTAACCTGTGTTGGTAATTACTTTAATTAAATTGTACTTTATGTGATTCGAACTTGAATTGAAAATTGGTTTTACAAGTCCGATATAAGTATAATCGTGAATTAATATGCCGTGCAAATACTCTTCTTGATATAGTTGTAGATTGAGTAAAGTATGTTTCTACATGTGCACTGAAAAATATCGAGTGAACAAACACGTTCACGACACTATTACCATAAGCTATTTATTAACAGAAAAAAATAGATTTATTCGAAATGTATAAGATAGAGATACCGGAATGTTTACATAAAGATTGAAATTGTCCTTGTTAGCGAGTAAGGAGAAAACACGTCTAAACACCTGTTAGATGATATCGGATAGTAGCAGGGTAAGTACGGATCTGTGGTATATCACCTCGGGAATAGAACATACCGGTGTCGGCATAGGTAAGCACACAAGATTCACTTTATATGGGAATCACCGAAAGAAATGGTTCGCGTCGTTGGCGGGACACGCGGATTAATAGTCGATTCCTACTAATTACGAGCTGCTCCTACGGACGTATCCCATGTACGTATGTAACTCTCGCCCTTTTGCCCGCGTCGGCAGTCTCGTCTTTTTGCCACCTTGCGCCGCGAATGGGGATCGCTGCCTACGCTCACCTCGGTGAAATCTGCAGGAGAAAGAGTGAGTGAGAGAGAGAGAGAGAGAAAAGTCAAAGCCTTCTTATCGGGAAAACGTACGTAACCATTCGAAGACAGAGGGAGGGTGATCATTGTGAGGATTGGATTCTTCCTTTTACTTTTATTTTTAATTTTTTATTCATTGTTATACCCTTCGCGAGGCATTTGTTATAGAATGATTTCTTGCTACCATGTTTACACATATACATATATATCTTGGACGTCGTTACGGTAGGTATACCCCGCTGCCCCTTTTTATAACATTTGGCTTAATTTATATTTCACGCTTAATCTTACACGTGTGTACCTATATGCGTATATATATATATATATATATATATATATATATATATATACATATCAATAGTCTAATTTACTTCTTAATGTTTCTATACATTTAAACAAGTTTTATAGTCGCTTACTTTTACGTGACTGCGATCCTCGCATTTAATCATTACCATATAAGTGTACTATCATCAAACAAGTGATCACGTGATCGAGAAAATAAATACCCATCTTATCAGATAAACGTTCGTGATTAATTCTTTTTGGAAAGTATACATGAAATACCGCATTGTGTATTTTGAAATTTTCATATATTACGGACAAATGTCGCTGTAGTTTTGTCAACCCAAGTGAAAATAATTTATAAATTTTTTATAAAATTTTTATAAAATATATTTTATATAATTTTTATAAAGAATTGGCCATATAAAAATTGTATAAAAAAACATTTTATAAAATTTTTATAAAAAAATATTTAGAAGGACTATTTAAAAACTAAATTAAACGTTTCAAATGAACTGCACCATCCTGCAGGAACAGATAAAAACATTAAGATGGCACAACCGAGAGGTTATGGACACGAAAAAAATTAGTATTTCAGCGCGATAAAGAATTACTGCTGCTACGGACGATATTGATAAAAAAGTCCACAGTTCCTCTTTCGATTTGGCTGAAAGTTTTAAACGCCTTTTTGCTTTTTTCAAAGTTGTTGCATCCGGCGGACTCTTTAATATCGACTTGGACATCGTGAAGGTTAGACGGGGTCTGACCAAATGTTTTGTTCTTTGGTTGTCAAGACAGTTTTCAACTTTTTCATTAGCAACCAAAGAAAAAATTGAATATTGACTTGACAACCAAAGAACAAAACATTTGGTCCGACCCCGTCTAACATTCGCGATGTCCAAGTCGACGTGTTAAGAGTCCGCCGGATGCAACAATTTTGAAAAAAGCAAAAAGGCGTTCAAAACTTTCAGCCAAATCGAAGGAGGAACTGTGGACTTTTTTATCAATATCGTCCGTAGCAGCAGTAATTCTTCATCGCGCTGAAATACTAATTTTTTTCGTGTCCATAACCTCTCGGTTGTGCCATCTTAATGTTTTTATCTGTTCCTGCAGGATGGTGCAGTTCATTTGAAACGTTTAATTTAGTTTTTAAATAGTCCTTCTATATATTTTTTTATAAAAATTTTATAAAATGTTTTTTTATACAATTTTTATATGGTCAATTCTTTATAAAAATTATATAAAATATATTTTATAAAAATTTTATAAAAAATTTATAAATTATTTTCACTTGGGAAGACTCCTTATTCAACATTTTTGTATAATTACAAATTATGAAATATTCATTAATTTAAAAAACAATTTATTGTATGAAATTACATTTTTTAACAATCGTATAGTATTCAAATTGGACTGTTAGGATCAATTTTGCAATGGACTATATTATGTGAACTTACTTTTATACTTTATAATCGACTATCCAAATAGAATTATTTTGTCTTTGTAAGATTCGTTCTGAATTATTAATTCATTTGACCATAATTTAAATAGTTTAAATATTAACTCCATCGTAGATCAGTTTTTACTCTATAAGAAATTCCAAGAGTAGAAGAGAAACAAATAGCAGCAAAACATACCATAATTACAGTAAAGACATTCCTGAAAGAAATAAATGTTACTCGATAAACCTCGAAGAAGCAAACATTAAAGTTACGAAAATATTTTTTAAGATACATTATATGGATTCGAAGAAGAAATAACAACGGTAAAACTCATAGCAACTGGTTTGCCTCGGGTAGCGAAACAATTTGGATGCTTGTCAATTATCATTACAATCAATTAAAAAACGCGAATGCTTCAACGAAAGAAATCGATCAGCTTAACAAGATCAAGAATTCAATCGTACTCCAAAAGCGTAACGCACGTGCGTTCAAATGTTTATGAGTGGTGAAAAAAGGAAAACAGGAACTACATCGATCGCGAGGTAAAACATTTACTAGGTTATATATCAACATTATATATACATTTAATAAAACATGCGTGTTGAACTTACGATAGCGATTAAAAGAAAGAAGGACCGAAAATTATGGAAGAAAAAAACGCGAAAGGGGAAGGTTTGTTCAAACAATCATCCGCTGCTCATCGACCACTGGGGCACAAAAAATTTAATGTCATACGTATACGATGGTATTATCGTTGTACGTTACGATTCGATTTTTTTTGTAACTTATGAAACGATGGGAGGTAAGATCAGCTTACGATGAACGAAAACGTCAGTGTGCTTCAAACATGGGGTTTCAAATAATTAAATTTTGTAACAAATAACGTCGCAGCTGTCGTAAATATTCTAATGTAATGTTGGTTTTTTGATAAATAGCGAAAAAATTAACCTAATCGGTACAATCTAAAATAGACCTGACGCTAGTAAAGGTATACCGTAATCGAAAAACAAATATAGAGTAAGAAGCGAGAAGTGTGACCGTAATGTTAAAAATACGCGGAACGCTTTCACGCGTCTATGATCTATCAGGGAAAGAAGAGAAAGGGAATGACTATTAAGAAAATCGAAAAAGAAGGATAAGAAAAGAAGATAATAGAGGAAAGGACTGAGGAGTCAGGAATCAGGAGTCCAGGACGCCCGAGATCTAGAGAACAGCATAGGGAGACGTTTCTTTATGGGCGTCCGATTACCGTCGAAGGATAAAGAATGAATCTCGGAATCTCCTCGTTAAGAAGCGTACCACCTGCTGATTGGCCGTGCGCGCGCGATCGGGGCTTTTTCTTGCCCCCGCGACGCCGAGACGAACTGCCCAGAGATTTTTCAGAGAATCTTTCGATATTTTCAGTCTCTTTCTTTGACCATCGGTATTCACTCTCCCTCTCTCTCTCTCTCTCTCTCTCTCTCTGACGCTCTTTTGCTCGGTATAGACACATATATACCTATGCCAGCCACTTGTCTTTTAAAGTGAGAGAATCGGTCTGTCTGATCTTCGGTCTGACGTACTCGCACGCGGTGTAATGACGCGATGAAAACACGCGAAAACGTCTTGTACGGAAATTCTTGAATCTCACATATGAAGTTCGATTGGTTTTTCTATGCGATAGGTCATTCCGTGATGTATACTCCTTTCGAATCGAGTTAACGATGGGCTTTTGATATGCCTGTAGAACATACGACGATTGATTTAAACACTATTTATTTAAGTACTTCATTTCCTTATACTCTCAAAGTACATTTCGTTCTCTCTTGTGAATGTTGTTTTGAGCTCAATGACAAATTATTGTTATTCTCAGCTCTTAAATTTTTGTAAATTTATTCTCTGGTCACGAGCAATTAAAGTATTTGTTTGCAACAATATCTATAGAAAACTGGTATTTCTGATATCAAGTATAGTTCGGGAAAATACCAATTTTCCGCATACGAATCACGAAAAATAAAGATGTGTTATTGCATATATATTATTTCTAAACATTTAATTAGTTTGCTTCTTCAATGAATTAACAAGTGATATCAATATGATGAATCATCCAGTTTTTATAGTCTTGATGAATAAAGATATTAGAATAAAAGTTGTGATTTGACAAGTCAATGACGTTCAATCATACTGTTTAAATGCACTTTTCGATCGAATATTATAACAATATTTTATAATCAAAAGATTATAAATTTTAATTGCTAATCAAATTAAATATTTCTATGTTAATAATAAAAAAAATCTAACAGTATAAACCGCCTTGAATGAATAATTATCATTGAACGCGTATGTACCGTTACAAAATATCAATTAATAAAACATGACTGAAATTTTGAAGAAATACATGGTCATAAGAAGCATTAAATCAATTTATAATATTCACAGCAATTTTTCAAATGAAAACTTGTAATCGATGTTGAGTATAATTCACATGAATTACTCCCTCGATGTATACAATTTTAATAAACTTGGACGCGAGGACGTTTTTATAAAACAGGTTACCGATTCAACATCAATAAAAAAATATATACATACTCAAGAACCAAAAGAAGAATCTCTATGATAATTCGTCGGTTTCGTCGAAAAAGAAGAGGGTAAAGCGCGAAATACAAGGGCGCACATGCGTCAGCGTAAGAAAAAAAAGCACGTGGCTGGGCACGATTAGCCGATCGTCCAGTAAAGACACACTTTCGTTTCGTTCGGTTATTTCGCTTATTCGTTTTGCTCCATGCACGCGCCTCTCTCATTGATTAATTCAGATCTCGTTTTATGGGCCCTCTGCGGTGTGTGTGTATATATATATATATATATATGTATATAGGGTTAAACCTTGCAAGGTACATAAGTAAGAAACGAGATCCCTTTCTCTAATAGCTTACGTTGGCATTCCCGCGATCCAAAAAATGTACCGGTGAATTCCATTTATTCGCGTATCGCACGACGTTTCTCTTTTTCGTCTTCTCTCTCGTCGCTCCCGTTGCTTTTTTGCAGAAACGCGTGTTTTTTGGATACGCGCGGTCCTCCTTAATTCCGAGATGAGGTACCAGAGAACTCGAGGAGAGAATCGAACGATTGAACGATTCCGCGTTATTCGCTCGAGGATCAACCAAAAAAATTGGACAAACGAACGTCGATATATATGTATGTACACAATCTACATAATATTCTGAATGTTGCTGGTACAGATAATATTTTTTTTGTGCGTATGTTGAGCGGTATGTGTTAATTGTATACGAATATGTGAACAGTTCTAAGATAATTATATTTCTGATACATCGATACAATAGTAGATTAATCTCGCTTTATAAGCGTATAAGTACATTCATTAACCGTGGTAAAAACAGAATTGCTATTTTGATACAGTATACGTAAAATGAAAAAGTACGCACAGTTCGTTTTCCAAAAATCGTATTTACCCACTGTATGAAAAAAAAGTGTTAAAAAATGTTTTACTAATCGTGAATTTGAAAAACCATACGCATTATTTGTAATGCAGAGAACGTATTCAGAGTTTAGAATGCCGTAAGGATTGAAAAAACAATCAAAATAAATTCTATACTACTTTCCATACCTATTTTAATAAAACTGGTATTTTCAATATACCATCAAATATGCAAAATCTCGTAAAATTCCTTATATATCAATGCAATTAGATATCTATATATTTGGTCAAAAAAGAATGGTAGAAAAAGACGAATGCAGGTGTGAACAGAGAGTGTCGTAGAAGAGAGGCGAGTGATAAAACGTCCTAGGTGGAGATGTATACCCACGGAGTCGAAGTATGCTTGTATATATAGATATAGTCGCGTGGGCCGCGTGGGCACTCGACTCGCGATCGCCCCTGGGGCCTTCCATTCAACCGGTGGCGCACGGCTCACCTGTATACACTCGCGCCCACTCATTCGCCCATTCATACGCGTGCGCGCGCTCGCGCGCGAGCTGCACGCGATTTGAATCGATAAGCGTTCTCCAGACCGTCCGTATACCTGTATATACACACACACCTTCGTTCATCCTTTACCTCTTTTATTTTTTCTACTTCTCGCGCGTATACATACACGCGAGTTGTCTTATTTACAGAGTGTCCCGGTTCGCTAATCGAGAACTCGAGGACTTAATTGAAACTTACCGCGGAGACTTTCAAATTCCCTTATACATACGCTCATCTTTTCTTATCCTTTTTCATTATTATGTGTACTAAATTGAAGTGGAAGTTTCCGAATATTTTTACACGTCATTAATTATTCTATATTCGAGTCAGCTTAATATACTTTGAGTGATGAGTGATCTTCAAGTATCATTGTTTTTTCACATTCAAGTCGATAATATCAAAATATGCATTGTACTAACAACGAGATGAGCAAGTGTCAATGGAAAATATATGCACCAAAGGAAGTTTAAACAGCAGGGCAGTTAATCGAAGAAAAGACTGAAAAGCAAGGTCATGATGAAAGCACGGTATACAAGAGGAAGATGGAAAGGAGAAAAGAATACGAAGAACCGGTGCTCGAGGAGGTGGTAGAAGGATCGACAGAGCGATTTCGTTGTATATATAGAGCGAAGGGCCCCACGTACTACAAGAATCGAAAGAATCGAAAGAAGGGAGACGAAAAGAGGGAGGAAGGGAAGACGGAGCAACCAGCGGACCGCGTGGACGACGGAAAGACAGGCAGGCGGAGAGGTGGACCGGAGTCCGCTCATTACGGTGCCGGAGTATATACGCGCGGAATGCGGCTCTCTGGCTCTCTCTCTCTCTCTCTCTCTTAATCTCCTCCTCCCTCCCTCTTACCCTGCTCTCCTATGTCTTCGATACAATAAATATAGCATCGGAGGATCGACGGCTGCGATGATGCTGACGGCGACCGAGTGCAAGAGGGAGAACGAGACGTGCCGAGGCAGAAGAGGATGTAAAACGGTGTTTCCAATACGATCGAACGAAGAGGGAGAAAGCCTGAGGTGAAGTCAACGACGAACTGCCAGCATCGGGCAGCATCGGCCAGCATCGGCCAACATCGCCCTCGGAACAACAATGCGCGGCTGCAGTAACGACATCCAGTTAAATCGGATGCGCTTTTCGGCAACCACAGCCACCAAGCGACCGAGCGAGAAAGATCAAGAGAAAGAAAACGAGAGAGATGGTGGAGTTGCAAAAAATCCATTGGCTTCATTACTGTGTCGTCGTTTCTTTTTCCGATACAGCGATTGACTTACGACTATAAAAGTTTCAAGTTCATCTGAACACCAAAGCTCGATATTCACTCTATTACTACAAGTTACTATTCGCGTGTGTTACGGTTTATTTAACGTTACTATAGTGTATATAATTTATTTATTTTAAAGCGAAAATTGTCTACTACTTGGAAAAAATGTATTTTTTATGCAAATTGACTGATGAATTCTATTTTTTGTTGCGAAATATTGTAATTTGGTAAATTGAATCGGTCCAAATTTGCGATCTTTCTCACTACTGATTGCATCTGCTAGTATTATACACTTTCATTCGCCCGGACGAGGTGTTACATATAAATTATATAGCTAAGTATTAATATTATTTATAGCTAAGTATTTAAATGAAAAAAATTAAATGTATAATATTTATCATTTATCATCTCTACCGACATTTGAAAAAAAAACTTTCAACTATGCTATCAATAACTCGAACCTAATGATTATAAAAGTTAAAAGAATTTCCAGTTTCTACCTGTTACATGTATATAAGATACAAAAGTTCTCTTGTATACTTCGTACACCGCAGTATATCAATGTGCAATCGCTGATCAATCAGGGTGTGCGATTTCGAGCGACGGCGTTTAATCGATGCGCCTAATAATTATTGACCAGCGCAGTGGCAATCGCTGCGCCCGATTGGCGAGTTTGGTTCGACCCCTTTTAACCGTGCTTGCCAACGGCTCTCCCTCCCTCTCTCTCTCTCTCTCTCTCATCTTTGACCAACAGCTTTCTTATCGATTCGTCTCGATCTTATCGAGTCCTGGGAGCATCGCGCCAAAAACTGAGGGAAAAAGAGTCCGCATGGAAGTAACGTCGGGAAAGAAATTTAATCACAAGATCATTTCTCGCGTCTCGGCAGATGCTTTCCTCTTTATACATATACGGATTCTGGTAGCCCAACAACGCACTTGTGTAATGTATGTAATTTAATGTACAGAAGATAAAAAGAACTCCTGTTATTTTTATTTAAAAATTGTACACAAATATTCTTGGTGCATTATAATATTTTTATTGAACCGGTTTCTATATTTATGAATAATTCGATGAAATTGCTGGCGATTATATGGATTAATAGGATGTTCAAGCAGTTATCCAATAAACACATAGCAAAATTTAGTGTCATTAGAAAAATATTTATTTGCACATATGTTTGACAAAATTTGCCATTAAAATAATAAAATATTTGATAGGTTTAACCAAATGTATTAGTAATTAACTTTTATATTCACGAAATTGTATATGTTCGAGAGAAAATGTAAAATCAATTCGTTAAGCAAGATTGTAACTTTTAATTATTTTAGCGAAACTTATATACATATATATTACACGTTAACTTATTGTAAATAAAAAAATATATATATATTAAATGTTTCAATTGCGTATACGAGTTAAGTAGATATCTCCGAAAGACTGAATTTTTCGCAATATGTACGCCAATTTGACCCTATCTATTCGAGAAACATTCTATCTAATTAAATATTACTTAATTTTATTTTAAATATTAATTACTCAAATACCATCCTTTGAGTAGATTAAGTTTATTTCTGTGATAAAATTCTTTAAATTTTGTTTGAAAAAATCCAGCAATCTTTTAAAATACGATAAATACAGTTCGCGTTAATATAGAACCTTATAATTTAAAGAAAAATCGTCTCTTCTAATGTTTAAAAAGTAAAGAATATTTTATCCCTATACGTTTTTCACATAATAATAGAAGGCACATCGAATAAGGTAATATCGAATAATAAATTAATTTCTTAATTAAAATCCACTTTATCTGCGGTGAAAATAAATGATTAAAAATGTTAATTAAATGGTATCGGGTACAAATTATAACCTAGTACAGTTCTAAAGATACGGCATCAATGGGGACACCTCAGCAACCAACTCATTTGAATTTGGTACTCTGCGTTATCTCGCCGGAGAGTCTTCCAGTAGTGTTTCATCTCAGCACGTTAACTCATTACGGAAGGAAAGAGCGTGGGGAAAAAATACTGACGAAGAGATCGACTAACGCTAAAGAGAAAAAGGACGTATGAAAATGGAGGGAGATAAACAGACGAAAAGCGAAGGTTACGCAGGATAGAAACTGTTGTAGCCAAAGGTATACCGCGAAAGCGAGAGATAGACTGAGAGAAACCGAGGAAGAACCCGTACCAAACTCGGAGATAGAACGAGATAGATAAAAAAGAAAATAAACGAGAAAGAAAGAAGGGTCGGGGGGGGAGGGGAGGGGGAGAAGGAAGCGCGCGAGAAGATCTCTGCGGCAGGACAGGCCCGAGCTGATAACGTCACGCGCGTTATTAATTACCGCGAAAGGTTCGGTTGTTTGCAATTAGCGTCCGATCGTTTATAGTTAATTGCGCGCTCGCGCGACTCCTATGCACTTACCAACCCCTTCCTTCTTTCATTCTTCCTTACCACCATTAATTATGTCTCCCTTCTCTTACTCGTCTCTCTTTCGTATACACTCGTGTTAGTCACTTTTTCTTATATACCTATATAGACCTATATACGTCCTTCCCGTTGTTGCCCCTTTTATTCCCATATTTTTCTTTATTTTTCCTTTTTTTATTTTAATATATCCTTCGCTTTTTCTTGGAGAATTTTTTAAAATCTGCCTCTCCCCCCCCCCCCCCCCCCACCCCCCCTTACTCACTCACTCTCTCTCTCTCTATCATCTCTCTCCTCTCTATCGTTCTCTTGCGTTTTATCGCTCAGCCTGTCTCCTTTTTTTATATTCGATAATAGAGTATTTAAGATGGAAAAGAGAGAAGGGCATTCTCGCGTCTTTCGCGTAATTAAATTGCTTTACATTCGAGCAACCTCTCCGCTGCTTTTTGTACATACACGTGCTTTATTTTTCGCGACAAACGGGGCAATAAATTATTTTGGCATGAGCTCATTACGAACGTAATTGTTCGGTTGCGCGCACCAACATTTTTTGCGGTTAGATATTCGATTTAGATATATGATTGCATCTCGTTAATCTTTATTAATTATTGAAATCTCACGGGGATTATTAAATTTAAGTATTTTAAATGACTGCAGTACTTTACAAAACGCAAGAATAGATTAATTTCCCTGTAACTCTTCGATTAATTAAAATTACCAGCTGTTAATTATTTTAATACGTAATTCTACGTGTATAGATATGAAATCAATGTTATGCAAATATTAATGGTATACGGTAATCATTGATTGCAGTTGTTTACCATTAGTGAATTTGTAATAATGTCAAGACTTTTCCTGCGTAAATGTATAAGACCCGTGTGCGTATAAGTATATGTTAATAATTTATAGGGGATAAATGGAGAAATGGACTTTTCTTTATCTGGGGTGAATTTATTTAAAAACACGAGATACGAAAAAATTTGAAAATTGACGGTTGAGTCGTTCCATCGTTACGCCCGAAGCGTGTCGGATTTTTGCCGGTCGGTCGAGTCTATCATACGTCTCCCCGAAGTCCGCAACATCGCGACAACTCGCGGCCGGTTGATTTACGTCACCGTGCGCAAGAAGAAGCCTCCTCTTTGGAGGCTCTCGCGCTCACCGACTTTGAACAATGGAATTGCGTCGGCGCGTCGATCTGGCCCTATCAATCACCGCGTTCCGCTATACCTTATTTCCTCCGCCTCCCGCATAGATGGTTTCTCTATAACTAAACGTCTACCCTCGAGCTTCCTTCGTATAATACCGTATCGTCGAACCTCGCTACTTACTTTGCCCTTTATCTCACGCGTATTGTCTATTGGTGCGTCCGTAATGACGCTACCCTTATACTCGTTACGGCTTGGACTGATTTGTTCGACCAACTGCTCTCACCTTTATCAATTTTCACGTAATTGCGTACGAGATTTTACTGTTACAACAGCCAAAGATATGGCTAACTTAAAAATGCCTTATTATATTATATTAATTATATTATTTATTAAGCTACACTATACCGCTCAGAAGTTTGGGTTATTGGAAATCAAAATCAACCAATCCAAGTACTGATACACAAATGATTTTGATTTATCTGTAATTAAAGTATATTTACGATAAATTTAATTTACTTACAGTAAGCAAAATTTAAAAATGAAAAAGATTAAATAAAGGTACACTTTACAAATGTCTACATAATAAGGACATGTCTATATTCAAATTTCATAAAATGAGAGATTCAAACATTTTTTTAATTAAATCTTGCACCATTTTTAAGGATTTTGCATAACATTATATATTTATACTTTAAATGGTCCAAAGTTTTGAGCGGTATAGTGTGTGAGTGGAAAAATGTTTTATTCGCTTCTATTCGCCTTCTGCTGTAATGAAAATGCTACCCGCCTATTTTTAATCTATTTCATAATAATTCGTTTTGGCCTTGCCTTTTGATAACGAAGAAAGAGACTGTGAATCAACTACTAAATTTATTTGTAATTTGCAAGTTGTCAATAAAATTGAGAAATGACGTTATCACTAAGGATATCGAGTAAACAATTAATCACGAGCAACTATTACATCAAATTTGCGCACAAAAATAATTTAGAATAATGCAATGTGCGTACGCATGAAAGATTAGTCGTATTGATATCTTACTTGTTAAATACACAGAGAAAGTTGAAAGAGGCAAGCGGTCGTTAAGATTGTAACAACGCTTCGATCACTTAGCTGTACGTTTATTAAATCATAATTATTTTCCCGAGCTTGTAATGCATCGCCTTTGAAATCGATCCATTAGACTTCACCTCAGCATTTAACCTTTCGTTCGTATCTCACACGCGCGCCGATCGCTCCCCGTCATTTTGCTGATCTATGGGCAGCATGCGATTATTAGGTTTAACGAGAACACCGCGAGCCATTAACGAGCTATATATATATATATATATATATATATATATATGCATGTACATACACATATACATAGACGTATAGCGTATAGCCGAGCGCGAAACTTTACGGGCTCGGACGTACGTACGAACTCGATCAATCTGTTAATACGGGCTGAACGGAATTTTTATCGTTGTCGTATACCTTGTCGTTTCCGCTTATTCACTAAGCTAATTACCTTATTTAATATCACAGAACTGTAGTTAACGCGGGTTATATTGAATCGAGACTAATATCTATTAATTCGAAATTGTACTTTAATAATACACCGAATTCCAATTTTATGACCTTCGGAAATATGCTGTTCATTGGGTTTCACACATTAACTTGCACATCCTAACTACAAGTATTACAAATATGTAGATTAAAAATGTAAATGTCTTACCGATCCGTCCAACACAGAGCTTCATCCCGATACCTGCAACATGAAGAAATACGTTGTTCAATTAAATATTCGTAATGAGCAGTAAACTTTACAATTAATTAGTATAAATTATACGGGTATACTGTTGTTAGATGTACATTATACAATCATCGGTGTAACATTAATAAAAAATTAATCCACGTAGTTTCAATTAACAATATTGATACGCTTATACAGATTCAAGAAGAGGAAAAAAATAACATAATATCATTGCTCGACTTAGCGTAGCTCCCTCGAGAAGAATCAAGAGGTTGTCCAAAGACCATGTCGCAGCTTACAGGGAAAAGCTTTTATAAGAAAACCTCAACCGTGAATGAGATCGCCACCGTAAATTGCCCGCATAAGCCTAATCTTGCGCTTGGATGGGCGACTCGGCTAAGGATCGAAAGCTGAGTTTTATTCTTATTTCTCGAGCTTTAGCTGCGGTGTTAAAATTCTTATCTTTGGTATTGTTGAGTGGGTTATTCTACCTTTTAAAAACCAACGCTTTCAAAGCAACCGCACTAAAAAATCAATTTTGTATTCCATTATATTCAAAATTAACAATACAAAATAAAACTTTTAATTATAAAGCTACCTATAGATAATTTAAATTAATTACAATTATAATATAAAAAACGTAAAATTGTTTAAATGAAATGTAAATACTAATTATTACTACAAACTGCGCTATAAAAGAATAAAAGTATTTAAATTATAACACGTATAATTCTAAAGTCGTAGTTTTGTATGCGGATTTGCTTCAACTCTATTAAAAAATTCCTTTCTCAATAGGTCGAAGGTTTAATCGAAAAATAATACGAATTCATACGAGCAATTAAACATATTCACATAGAGCCAATCAAATTCATTAGAATGCAATAAATTCGGTATCACTTGGGTCGCTTTGCCTCTCTCATTGACGAAAAAAAATGTACAAGCAAAGTAACAAGGACAATAAGTCAGATCGGGGCACGCGAACAATCGAAATGTCATTAATCGTGACTTACGAGCGTCGGTTCTGGTAGAAACTCGCAAGCGTGAGCAGCAGCAGCGGAAGCCCCGGAGCGAAAAAAAGTGGAGGCCCACCCCGGTCTTTATTCACATATATACGTATTCCCCCCCCCCCCCGTTCTGCAGCGTTCTTCTCTCTTTTTCGGATCGCGGTGGATAGTTGATAAATCGAGAGGGAGGGAAAAGAGGGGCATCGAAGGAACGCGACGTTCTGACACGTGCTATAGGCGCGAGGAAGGAAAGCGAGAGAGAAACCGGGGAGCAAGATGGTTTGACCCGTCGACAGGGACATGATTTAAAGCCAAATATTACGACAGAGCTGAAACATTCCTCGATGGCTTTTCGCGGCTGTTTCGTTCCCGCACCCTCGATTTCGCTTTCTATAGCTGAATTCAACGAGTCGACGTTTCGAGACTGTCCTTTTTCATCTTACTTATAGCGGTATACCGGATAATATCTTAGCTACGGTAAGTATTTTACCCATAAAAATATCTTTCCGGATGCTTTCGGGTTTAGTATATACGTGGATTCTTTAAATTAACTCGGCGAAATTAAGCCGTTCGTTGCTTCAAATTAATTCGTTCGAGTATGCATTTTTAGTATATTCCTATAATATAATAATATATTACGAATTTAATGCTTATGCAATAGATATTATTAATATTTTAATAATATATAGGTATATAGGTATACCTACAGTATATCAATCTTAAATAATTGTCTATGACACTTGGTTAAGATTTATTACCCGAGCCAGCTTATTTTTAATGGACACTTTGCTAGGGAAATTATGCTACGAATTTTTAACTTAAAACTAATTAATTTGTTGTTACAAGTATAAATTATTGAAGAAAGTAATTACTTGCGGTGACAATTTGAGCAGAACGCGCGATACGAAACCGTTAACTGAAAAAAGCTGAGAACCCTTATAAATACACTGCATTTGAATACGCGTAAGGATTAAAAGTAGTAGATGGTTTCGACACGTTTAGATCCCAATTGGTCACACACGAAAATGCAAAAAGGATGTATGTATTCTTGACGACCCGCAGTATTTAATTAAATCAGTGAGACGCATTAGCGATACTCATCGTCCGTGCCGAGTGTAGAATGTGCAGAGAGAACCTCATCGTAAATACAGGAAAGACTCCTCCCCCCCCTCTCTCTCGCCCTCTCTCCCTTTCTCTAGGGTGCGATATCCAGAGTTT
The DNA here is from genome assembly GCA_026168455.1 of Theocolax elegans. Taxonomy (NCBI): domain Eukaryota; kingdom Metazoa; phylum Arthropoda; class Insecta; order Hymenoptera; family Cerocephalidae; genus Theocolax; species Theocolax elegans. The sequence goes on along the minus strand of CM047429.1, from coordinate 43,943,448 downwards.
AATAATTGTCCACTCCGGAGAATAAGACGCCTCCCGGGTCGCAATAAAGCCAGCAATAAACTCCTCCGTTTGGCATCCTCTTTCCTCGTGACACCTCCGTACGTTAACATCTGGCTACGACGAGCTAAAACCCGGAAAAGAGGCCGCATCAGTAGTTGCGGTCGAGGAGTGGCCAGCCCTCCGAGTCTCGATGTGTTTAGGTGGGTGAGTGTGTGTATGTCTCCCTGTAGGAAGGGGAACAGCTATAAGAGGTAGAGCCAGCCCAATTACTAGCGCATTAAATCAATGTACCACGAGCCGTTGCGGTAATAAACCGCCGCGGCTAGACATATCTGCACGGACGACTGCGGAGATGCCGAGGAACTTATATGCCGTGCTACGCGAATATATGCCTCTCTCTCTCTCTCTCTCTCTCTCTCTCTGTGTGTGTGTGTGTGCGCGTGCGTGTGTATGTGGGAAAAGGGAAGCCGGCCCGGCTGGGTGGGTGGGGGAGCCGCGCGCCGATGAACCGAGAATCGCGAGAATTGCACACCTAACTGCGTTTGTGCTTTTTATACTTCACACCTATAGTCTGCAATCTTACGAATTACGAACCCAGTTCATTACGCATCTGCATATTGCACCTCGTGCGATTTCTCTACACTTGTATGGTTCGTCTAATAATAATTTTGGAAACCACAAATACAGTGTATACGTATGTAGTTTAACAGTTATCTGTGTTAAAGTAACAAATGTTATACAAAAGTTCGAAAATACGTTTGTTTAAAAAATGTGTATCTCCAAAATATAAATGTTCCAATAAGATTAAACGAATGTAAAAGGAAGAGAATGAGAAACAAAATAAAAAGCGAAAGAATAGCAATAGCGGAAGAAAACTCATATCGTAAATAGAGTAGAAAGAAAAAAAAAGAATAAGAAAAAGTTGTGTTCCGATAAGCTTTCCCCATACGATTCGCCACAGATGTTAACCGCAACAACTATACAGGAATTTGGTCTGAAAATACATATTACAATCCGATATTACAAAGGTATCTTGATACTTGTACATCTATACGCTCAACACATAGAACATTAAGATTCTTGACCAGGCTTCGAGAGGCAGCACGGCTACATACCTCTTTGGGAGCTCAGTATCCTAAAACTTTCTTTCCTCGCAGTTGGTTTAACCCGTGTCTCTTTCCATCTCGAAAGCAACGAAAGCGCGAGACGAAGAAGAGAAGAGGAGCGTAGAGAAAGGTGGGTGGCGGGGGAACGCGATTACGTGCTTTACAAGTACTCGTAATACGTGGCGGACGCGCTTTGCATCACACATGGCGCGATCACGTTTTCCAGCCCATCCCCTTCGCATATCCTACGAACGGTGTAAAGTTTAACTTTGACTTTAACGCCGGGTGCGCGAAATGTCTCCTCCCCACACATACACGACTCCGCGACTCAAATTTACCCCCCTGCTTACTCTCTCCCACTATCTCTCTCTCTCTCTCTCTCTCTCTCTTTCTCGTCTGTTGCTTCGCTCGTCGAGTGCTTTTACGAGAACCTATCTCTTTCTTTTGGTTTATATTGTATTGTCTCCCTTTCGGGATGTACCGAAAAAAATATGTGTTAAATTTCGACGAGGATCCATTGCGTGGGGTATATGCTAATATCTGTAATGCGTGGTAACAATTGTACTTTATTACATTTCGAATCGATGGCTATTCGACACCTGTGCTCTGTGTATCTAATATTTTTTAAATCGACCGAGTACCAAACCGCGATGAATTGATACATTTTAAAAAATAATAAATATTATAACGCGTGTACACACTTATCTCTATCGTTTTGCAACGAGAAACCTTCACTTCTTTACAATTTTTTAGATTTGTGGTCGAACCTGCGAAAACAGGGTGTACAGGAAATTACTTTACGCGACATTGTGTACAAATGTAATTAAACTCAGATTTAAAAAGTTTATCAAAAATACGTCAAAATTTTTAATTAAATTACCTCGTCAATGCGTGACGAAGTAAAAAAAATATATAATACAGTTGGATACGAAGCAGACGTAGAAATAGGGTTTTCAAGTATTTCGTTCTATCTGATTCTATCAAAGAAAGTTTGAGAAGTCATTAATATACCGAAACAGCATATACCACAGTCGAGACCATAGTTCAAACGAAAATAATAGGTAAAAGATGAGAGAAATTCTGTAGGGCCATTTGGCAGCTTATCGTATAGCAATAAATTATTGCTATATATTCTATATACTTTCCAATAAAACTTGGAAACTTCTGAATAAATTGCAATCTCACTATCTCTTCGTTAAGCTAATATAAAACCTTTGTTTTCGCAAAAGTTTGTAAGCATAATAATTTACCTAAAAATATAGAATATATAACATATTATCTTCCGCATTCTACGCTATAACTACTACCAATGTTTTCAATTTGAATATGTGCGTGTTTTTTTGGTGCCTACGTCGATATAATTAAGAAGGTATATAGCTGCTCGAGAAAGAGGAGCACCAGTCGAAGTTCGTAAATCTGCATTCGGAAAAAGGATGTTCATATAGTCGTATATACGTATGGGTATACATACATATATCGTCTCTTGAACGTCGAGTTTTTCTTAGTACAGCTCGTAAACCAAGCCTAAGTATCGAAAGCATTATCGTAGACGTTAAACTTTTTCTGGCATCTCCAAAAACGACTGATTAATAGGATCAAGTTTATTACCTTCTCCTCATGAAGTCTAACAAATGAAGATAAGTCGTCACTCTGCGAAGTCCTCGATACGAAAAATGTATATAGGATATATTTTTCAATCGTCCATTTATTTTTCCAACTAATTTATATTTATCTTACTTGTACACGCGTGCGTGCAATTGAAAGTTAAAAGATTAATTTACATTCGTTAATTAACCAGATGGTGGAGCCCGGTAAACTGTTATCGATGATCGCAAGAACCAACTTTTTTATTAACTTTCAATTTTCCGACAAAAACATATACCTATATTAACGATACGTCCATCCACTTGAGTAAAATATAATGCAACTATTAGTTATAATACTTACACAGGAAAATATATTTCGTAGCAGCATTTTTTCTAGTCTTATACAATATTTTCCGCCAATTTTTGGCTACGTTATTATTAAAAACTGAGCATCTTTGATAAAAGTAATAACTTAATTTAGATTGCACGTCATTTATATAGGTATATTTACAGTTCGAAAATGTATACCTTTAGATTAATTGTAAAGTAATCGATAAGGTGAGTAACGAAATTTTACGGCACAATGAAAGAGTATTAATGTAATAAATTCAGAAGATTGAATAAAACGCGTGGTACTATTTATTCAAATGAAAATGAGATAAGTGTACTAAAAAAAATCGGCACATATAAATTAGGGCAAACGTAAAATCACGCGGAAAATTACACGGCAACTTTTCTCGAGCCGAATAATCGAAAGTTTAGGTTGTATATACCGTGAAAAAAGGGGGATGGGTGAGGCACCGGGTTCCATTACGCGTTCTCTCGATTCTCAACTACGCGCGGGAGCAATCAGTTCGAAATAACTTGCGGATATATAGAGAGCGAAAGCACGAGATCGTGAGCAAGAGACTCTTTCGCGCGGCGAAACGCCGATTTACCATCTAGAGTTTCTCCATCCATCCATTCGGTACCTTTTTTTTCTCTTTCTCGTTCTTACCTCCTCTTACGCTGTGAAACCAGCGGCCGCGCATTTTTCACCCGAAATTGAAATGCAAATAAACGTGTGCCACCGTGAAATTTGTCTTTCCGAGGGCTACGGACGGAAGAAAAAATAAACTAGTAAACTCTCTAGACTCCTGTGTATGTAGCACGCGCACATACACGTGCATATGGCATTTCGACATTTAGGTTATACCTACAATAGCGTAATCGGTACACTGGCGTTTAATGATCAACGTTGCCGAGATTATGTCAATACTTTCACGGGCCACTGCGCGCATGTTGCCAGAGTTGTCCTTTCGTCGTATCGTGATATTGCCTTCCAACTGTTCATCGAAATTCGCATGCTCGGTGTTTCATTTTTCTTCGTCTACGCGATATACTTCGTTTCGATGCAGAAATGCACCTAAGAATTTAGAATTAGCAAATATTGTTAAATTAAATAAAAAGCATGTGATTTTATAAAAAAAATTACCAGTTGTAAAATATATTTATTTGTTGAATTAAAAATAAAAACTTTGGTAAAGGGTCGAGCCTTAATGAGAGAAAATAGTGATGAAACCGTCGTTTAATTAAAAGCGAAATATTATATCTTATTTCGACAAGATCTTGAGAAGTATCATGGTATTTCTAAAGGGATTTCTTAGTTCTTCTAGAAACGTTATCTCTCTTGATTGACCTAAAGTAGTGCGAAAACGTCAATTCTTTAATCAAGCCTGACGAAAAGAGAAAAAGTCACGAAAAACCTTATCAATTCCTCCTCAGGATACAAATACTAAATCGTATATACAAGAGCAAAGAATACTGCACTCATCTATCCCGAAGAAACGAAAATAAACGTAAAGTAACGTAAGGAAAAGAAGAGAAGAAGAAGAAGGAGAAAGAAGGAGGGGGGGGGGGAGAAGAGGTACATGCAAGTAAAGAAAAAAGGTTTTATATAAAATAAAGAAGTGAGGAATAAGAAATACAGGAGCGCGAACGTCTGTAAACCGCGTGTGTCGTCCGGTGGCCGTGCAGATCGAACAGAGAGTTGCGAGTGTATGCGATGCCGGTGTTGCTCACAAATGGAAGTGGATTCGAAGAACAGATATAGCTGACATACCGGGCGTTCCAATTATTAAATAAAAAGGGGAGACACGTCGCCAAGAGGAAAAGAGAGCAAGAGAGGAAGAGAGACAGGGACAGGGAGAGGGAGAGGGAGAGAAAGAAGACCGATAAGGAAAAGGAGTCAAAACAGGCCGTTCGTGTGTACGCGCGGTGGCAAGTTGCCACTGTAAGACAGCAGTCTCCCCTTTTACCTTCTTCATCTCCTCCTCCTCCTCTTCCTCCTCCTCCTCCTCCTCCTACTTATTCTTCTTCTTCCGTTCGTAGGGTATAAGGAAGAAAATCAAGTGGGAGGAAGAGGATCAATCTCTTGGTCTTTTCTCATCCGTTTGCTCTCCTTTCCATCCTATACTCTTTTTCCTTCTTCCTCTTGCTCTCTCCGTTTCTCCCCGAAGAACGTTGATTCGCGATGGCAGAAATTCTTTACCAGAGTAGCAAAAGGTATATGTACCATATGTCCACGTGTGTAAGACGAGAGACAGGCAGAGAGAGAGAGAGAAAGAGAGAGAGAGAGAGAGAGATTTGCCGCGATTAATTACTTCCTTTTATTTTACCGATAAAAAACGAGTCTAAGCTCATACAATGATATACCCATGTAAGCGAAAGAGAGAGGGAGAGAGCAGTCCCTTCAATCCCTCTGCGAATCTTCTTTGCTTCCTCTTTTTCTTGCGCGCAATCTGGTTGACAAAGAGAATAAAGAGAGAAGGAGCCAACAGTTGTAAAAAGTAATATACATTGAATTCACGATTGTGTAAATTCATCATCTACAAGAAAACATATACGTTTATTGATTTATTAAATAATGCTTAATAAATCTAGATATAATAATTATAGTAGAATAAAAATGTGTATAATCCCAGGTAAATCGTAGGAAATACTCGAAAATCATGTTGATTCCAGTCTAGCAATTCGTGGGAAACGTTTGTAGATAGGTACAAGTGAAATACGTACGCGCATGCACGCATCCAAATGAATTATGGCTCAGAAAGACGGATAAGTGGAAACTTTATTACGAGTGACGGGTCGAATTTAATATTAAACCCTGTAATATACGGCTGGGTGGTATCGATCGGTTAAACTCGATCAGAAGTTAACAGCTTCAGACTTTACGCTTTGACGCGAAGGTACAACGGACCTTTTAACTTCTCCCTCTCTCCCTTCCCCCCTTTCTCTCTATCTCTCTCGCTCTCTCGCTCTCTTTCACTTCTCACTTTCATCTGCGTTGTGCTCTCTTTCATTTTTCATCCGGTCACCTTACATTGTACTGCTTTGCTATATACTTATATTTATCTTTTTTTCTTCATGTAATCGTACTGTATAGTTACGTTCGATTCGTAACGTCCTGTTCAATGTGATGGGGACTTGACCTATATTTATATTATATATACCGAGGTAAAATATACTCGGATTGGTTTTTCTACACTTCAGTTTCACGCGTGTTTTTGCATTGGTTGCTAGTAAATTTATATGAGAAACGAATTTTTATAAATTTTGTAAAAATACAAAGTTTTGGCTTGACCACTAAAATTACATTAGATGATAAAAATCTTGTATACATGCTGAAAATTTATATCTAAGAAAATATGAAATTTTCATACATAATAATTACACGTATCGGTTCATCCCTTCGGGCTAGAACCTTTTTAAACCGTAACCAAAAGGTTTATAATAACATCAAAATGTTATAATTTACGTGTAGTATCAGCTTTATTGAATATTGATTACTATTTGACTTTGTGACTACAAGATCACCTTGATCCTACAGAAATATTAATATTTACTCTAGACATTAAATCATATTGTCATAAAAAATAAAAATAAAAATTAAACGAATTTTTGGCCTAAAGAAATCATCAAATTTTAATGCTGAATTTTCAATAAAATTTCGTCTAATTTGTATTTTTTCCATAAATTTTGACCAAATTAAGATATTTGAGCTTCTTTTTTTCAAAACATATCTACTCAATCTCAGTTTTCTTTTAAAATTTGGTTTGAATATATATCTTTACTATTTTTCGAGTTATTAAAGTCAATGGTTTTTTCAGCGGGATCGTTTTATGGTAGAAATCATATCCTAGGGTTTGGTAAGAATTCGTTTCTGAAAGGATATAGACTCTCCTTGTAAGTAATTTTGTATACATATAAAATATCTGTCGACAGCTGCTCGATCAATTGGTATGATCAATATTCGCTAAAAGGCCGATTGAGTCGCATTAATCCTGTTGGATAATTCGGTGACTTTGGCAGCAGACCATTTGAAATGGATACCTGATACCTGAACTAAGTGCAAGGAAAAAGGAGGAATAAAAAAATTTTATCCGAGGGACGTTTAACCAGGAGCGATTAGCCTTTCGAGGGATCCATCGCAGGCAATTCGCATAACGAGGAAGACTCGCGCGCGCATAAATCCCCTACGGGTGATGTCCTTTGATAAACAACGCTCTCTTTTTCTCTAGTCAGCGCACGCAATCGAGTAGCAGCATAAAAGGAAACCAATAACAAGGCTATATCGAAGCTGCGAACCACTTCATCGTAAGAATGGTTCAGTCCTCGAGCTTTCCTTATCGTACCCTAGCCTGCCCGACACGCCCCCCCCCCCTTTCCCCTCACCCCGTCGCCCTTGTAAAGAGGAGAAGAGGTGTCGAGCACATTTTAAACAGAAACCTGGAAGCTGTCGATCGAGAGTTGGAGGGGACGTACGGGCAGAACGGCGTTCGACTTCGCTCGAAAAAACATGGGATTTCAATTAAAGAGACATGCTTAGTAATGAGGCGTTTCGACGATTCCTTATGGATTTATTGCATTCGCCGTCAGCGGGAACGCACGTTCTGTATTTGCAACTAGCACGAACCAATCTACTTGTAATGTTTTTGCGAATTCTACGATTATATGTATATAAATACACGTATGCCGATATATTGTGGGAAAATTTTAAGTAGCCTTACTCGATGATTCTTGGATCTATAATTAGAGAATTTCAATGTCGATGCTACCTGTATTTATTTTAATAGTCATAAGAACTTAGCAAGATAAAACAATGTATAATGTACCTGACAACACGGATGATTTGCCGAGTTGTATAACAATTATAGTTAATAATAAACAAAAAGGAAATGAAATAAGGCAAAGTAAGTAAGTTTTATCGCTCAGTTGCTTTAGTATAAGGATTTAAACAAAAAAAATAATTCCCACTATTTAGGCATTTTAAAGTGACTAATATCAAATGAATTTTGTCGTAACAAAGAAATAAAATAAATGCAGCTGCAGATAAAAAAGGTTTAAGGGATTTCCAACTTTGACAGTGGTAAGAAAAGAAGGCAAAGAAGGCATGGGAAAATCGAAGAAAAAGTCGGTAATGAGTCGAGAGAAGAAGCTACGTAGATATGCAAATGAACGAAGAACGAATGCGATCTTTGGTCATTTCGCAGGACAGAGTCGTCGAATCGAGGGCGTAACGCAAGAGGCGAACTCGATGACGAAATTATGAGAATGGGGTAAGTATATACACTCTACGTTTTTACCGCCACACAGTGTGTCCAAATCACGTGAAACCTTTGATCGAGCGTCGTTATAGTTTGTTATAGCTCGTACGCCTGCGTCGATTTTTCTATACCTTTTTTTTACAACCGCGCGTGATGAAAATAGGTCGCACGTTGGCTCGGCTCCCCAAATGTATGACAAAACGAAATGTACACGTTAGGTAAGTTATCCTCGAGTTTTAATTTGCGAATAAAAATACCCGGTTGCATTACTTACTGGATAATTATTAGAGTTGATTAGTGTCGAATGTTTGGCAATGCTGCACGTTCTATATAGCTTTTTGTTACTCACTCAAATTATGTAAAGATTTCATGCACACCTATACTTTCAAATGTTTGCGCACGATGTAATATTTAAATACTAAATTGGGTAAATTAGGAAATGAATAATCATTCAAGTATCGTTCACGTGATTAAACGTTTCAAGCTTACTGACGTAGCGCGCGTTACAGCAGCTTCGAAGTAAAGCTCTTTTTCTGCGCTGGCATATCTAATATTTTCGCTTATAACCAGGGCGAATTATTGGCTCGGCTCTTTATTTTCACCCCCTCTTCCTCGAACCTCATCGAGTTTACATCCAAAAAGAAGATACGAATCGAGACGCGTTGTTCATAACGCCGATTAGCTTGGGGCGACGATACTCGTTCGCGCACCTTCCTTTTCCTACGGTATCTTTCGAAATCATCGCTCGCTGCCGTGTGCGTATCGCAGTTTGTGTGTTATACCGCGTATAATTTATCCGTTTTCTTCCTTAATTTTTCTTTTATAAATCGAATCTTGGCTACGATCGCACAGAATCACCGAGACGAATTATCCGATGAAGACACGATGGGAGCTTGCTGTCGCCTTCTCTGGTAGATCGATCGGTTATATCGATCTTGTTCTTCGGTTCGCGTTTTACTCGGCAACGTAAATACCTACGCGAGAAAACTTTCCTCGTAGATTTATAAAATTGGCGTTCCATATTACATATTTGTGTACCTAATGTTACAATTGTATTTGTTTGTTATTTCTGCGACTTATTTTTCGGCTCGGCTTCCGTTAACAGTTTTTCAAGCGATAAACTAAATATTTATTAAAATATAATTTTTAGAATAATTTATCAAATGTCAATGTTAATCCGTGTTACTATCGCCTGCACAATCTATTACATTGTTTCATTTTACGTTGAAACTTATACGTGTCATATATAACGTTTTTTCAATTATTCCTATAATATGATATTGAAGTATACTTAGCAAAACTTGTTTCGGATAAATGATGTGAGAATCTGTATTTAAAGTAGATAATCGTGAATGAGAATCAACGTTTTTACGAAATTCCCTTGAGTGCAGTTGGCTGGTCATTATGATCTCCCGTATTACGAAAATTATGAAGAAGACAAGTTGTACACGACAATCAAAAAAAGAGGAGCGTGTCAGAACTTGAAGAACCTCTCATAACAACCTCCGAAGATCATCCGTCAAGTGGTGCTTTTTACGAGGACCGCGACCATCGCCAGAGTCGAGAAGTTTCTAACTAGGAAACGATTCGAAGCTGCTCGAGCGAATACGGTACCCGCTGTGCGACAACTCGGATACACGTAATCCATACGTCATGTAAAAAAGGATACTCATTCAAAGATCTCCCCGAAGAGTTGATAATTCGTCGTTTAAATTGAATACGACGAAACTAATTGAGCTGCACGTGTATTATTCATGCGTGCCTGACCGTCACCGCGAAAACCAGAAAATCTTTCTATTCTTTCTTCGATTTTTTTCTCATTCGCATTGCCTTTAGGGATTTACTATTTTTGTTCTATCGTAGAGATTAATGTAAAAAGTATTACGTTAATCATCTATTGATGTTAATTTAATTATGCTGGGACATCTATATTATGGATTCGATTCCCTAAGGTTAAAATACATGCTATCAATATTTTTAAAGTGAAAATAGCTTTTTATCGTTTTTACATATAAAATATTACTTTCATCAATCTATATAACTTGTACAAAAAAAGTGCTGACTAAACTAATGTGAAGCTGTAATTATTTTGAAATAAGAAAAAATCCAAAGTTATACAAACCTGAAACTTCCCTTTTTATTGATATGTAAAAAGAAACAAAAGGTTTGAACAAGATGAAACACAAGTAAATGTATAAGATGCAAGTTCGCATCAAAAGTGGTCTCATTATACACTGAGGCTGCAGCCGTCTGCCTATGATGCGAATGAAAACTGTTTCCCAATAGCCGTGCATTCGACACCATCAACCACTAGACACGCATTAGTGTTATTGTACCAAATGCTCTGGAAATTCTTTGAAAATAAACACCCATCTACAAGCTATATAAATTAGCAGTTATACCTAGCCAATGGTGTCATTCTCGTAAAATTACATTAGTCGACGGAAATTAAAAGAACTATCAAACTCCATATAAGAATCCTACGCATACATGTGATGCATTTAATGCCGCGTTTCTCTTTGTTACAAAAGAGCTAAAATAAAAACTGGTGCAATTTGTTCTTGGTTAATTATTGAATACTTTTCTTTCTTTAGAGTATGTATCTATATGTATGTATTTATCATAGTAAAAAGTTAAACATTGTGCTTTAATCAATGATGGTCTTCGTATAGGAATTTTATAAAACTTTCTCATTATTTAATTAAATTAAAACGATTATTCCATCTGAAGACTTTGCCACTCAACGTTAATGTGCAATTAGTTCAATTTTGTTTATTAAAAATTATAATTATATTTTGGGTGCTTTGTGAAAAAAAAAACAAAACACCTCTTAGATCGAAAAAAATACATTAAGAAATCCGTGGGAAAGGTAATGTATACGTCGTTAACTAAAGTTGTTTTAATCAAACGACTTGGTCAAGTTATAGACGTAGTCAAGTGACCTAGAATCAATTAAATAGCCGAAATTACTCCCGTTCACTGACAATTTAACCTGACGAACATTAATCATTAAAATGAAATTAAAATCGCATATACGTTTTATTATAAAAAACATTATTTATTACGTCAATAATCGAAAGAGATCATTTTAAAAAATATATTTTTTACCTTTATTTCTTGCGAATATTCATTTGATAAACATAATCGAGAAAACGGAGGTGATCACAGGCGCGTATACGCGATTGCTTTGTCGAATCGATCGGCGGCTTTTTTGTCGATTTACTCTTGGCTCGCGCTCATTGTACAGCGGAATCGAGGCTCGACTGCGTTACGAAATCGTTTGCCGCGATGTACAGAAAAACCAAGATTGGGGCAGAATTGAAAAAAAAACGAACGGAAGGAATGATATGCCAATGCCCTCTCTTTTCCCGTATAACCAAACATTATTCACCATTATACGTCTATTGCCGCACTTGAGTACTTGAATATTGACTTGGAGTCGATAAAAAAGTTATTGGAAAACATGTTTTATATACGTTTTAATATAAGTTTCTTCATTTCTTAGAAGTAAAAAAATATTTACAGATAGAAGTGTAATTTAACGAAATGACATATAGGTTTCTAATCCTTTCCAAATGAAAGTATAACATTATTAAATATACTTTAAATCGTAAGTAAATTTAGTGTAAATTCAATAACACATTGATCAACATATATTTTTCTATATGTGAAATATATATTTTAAATTTAATATAAATGTAATTATACGTGAAAATCTGCTTCTTTGTTACGACTATCAAGATATAAAGTTATAGCAGTATTGCAATACACGGAAGCGTCTTTCAGTAGAATTACATTGTAACTAGTTTAATCAATTTGAGTTAATAACACTAGTACATTACTATAGTACTAGTGTACGTTTCTGCAGAAGATAAAACAAAAAAAAACAATAAAATGTAGGAGTAGTGTACGTACAGTATGTAAAGACGTAGATCGACGTAGCAGAGGTGAGAAAGTACAGATAGTGCAGAGGAGAGAGAAGAGGAAGAGAATCGTTAATCGTCGGTATCTCCATGTGGTGACCAGCTCGCACCGCCCACGAAGCCACTTGACCTCCTGACGCCCCCGTATCTTACATTTAACCTTATCAAGCAGCCACAAACTCGACCTAACCCTCGACTCGATCTGTACACTCTTTCAAGCTCCATGTGGTGCAACACATCGAATCGCTCCTATGTGCAACCTACTTTGCATTTCTTTATCTCTCTTTTATATTTTCTTGTTTACCTTTAGACATATTTCGCATTCCTTCTTTTTTATTCTTTGATTTTTTTAACGGCACTTAAAAATGATACTCTTAATTTACTATTTAAGAACAATGATAACCCATATGTATAGCTGCATCATTTTTTACACAAGCATTTAATAGCCTAATTTTCAACAATTGTTTTTATTGCCTCATTCTCTTCTGGGTCACAATAATTTACAGATAAAGTTCATGAAAAATAAGACGTAATATTTCGATGATGGTTTTATATTCATTTTATGTTTAATATTCAAATGTTAAATGTCAAAAGACAATAGTAGTATATGCGAAATGATCTTTTTGATCTGGTGAGAGAACTCTATAATGTTATAATTAGGATCAGTATTAATTTTTGTAACAAAATCTTTTTAAAAAATTTCTTCGTAACACGTTTTATTCTGCTCTGAAGATGATATTAAAAATTTTTATGTTATTTTTATTCTTAATGATTCAGATTATTGAAAGCTGCAAACTATATTATTTTAATGCATTCTCTCTGATAGCTTCTTTTGTGCACGTACGAATTTTTTCAGATTTTCAGCTTTATATTTTAGTTACAATGCTCGGGTTTTTGAAGGTACATATACCCATAATTTGAGTACGAGTCAACATTTAAAGAGTCACGTACTTATTAAGGACTAAATAGAAGAGTTTCAGACCTTTGAGTAACAGGATCGTAATCAAACTCAAGGTTGTGATTCCTAATACAAAAATATGAAGAAATCCAGATATTTAAATATTATCATACACTCAAATCGAAAATCACAAGAAATACAAGTACTAAGCTCAAAAATATTGATTTAGAACAAAGCTATGGGAAAAACAAGCAGTTAATGACATTTTTACCTAAAAAATTAAATTAATTTATAGTACCAATTTTTTTTTTAAATTTAAATTTTATTTTTCCTACAGCTTTGTACCAAATCAATATTTTTAAGCTCAGTATTTATTGTACTTCTTGTACTTGATCTTAGCTTTTTTGTGAGTTTAGGTTTGAGTATATGTCTCTATTTGTTTCCGAGTTATAAGAGATTAAAGTAGAAGTAATTTTTTTCAAAATTTGCTTTAGTTGTCTGTAATTTTGATAAAAGTAAAGGTTTAGCGACTAAAAATTTGAATTTCTTCGTATTTTTATATAAGGAAATGTAAACTAGATTTTGGTTAAGATCTATCACCCGAAGGTTTAACGCTCTTCTAGTGAGACCATACACAAGATACACTGTTGCAATGGCATTATATATTACAATTAGTTTCATCGTTACACAAGGCTGCTGTATATTTCCATCATCGCAATACGATACCTCAAAAATTAACAAATGTTAACTTTAAAATAACATTTGCGCTATTTAGAACTTATACAAGACTTTCTCTAAAATGTACGTATGACTCTATATATATATATATATATATATATATATATATATATATATATATATATATATATATATATATAATGTTAGTGAAATAGCTCGGCTAATTTTTGACCGATTTGACTAAAATTTGTAGTTTCTTTTTTTCTTTTTCACAATTAGGGAAATCTGCAGTCCCATTTTCAGCTCTATCGCTCATGAATTTTTGCAGTTGAAGTTAAGAAGTATTTTATAACTCCGCAAAATCATTTAAGTACGCATAATATCTTGGAAAATACGATTCCTACATATACAATGTATATTTGGACAACATTTTCATTTCAAAATTACAAAACTTTTTCCTATTATATACTTTATGATCAGAGCAGCTTCTTTAAGGATAAATCGCTAATAAGATGTTTTCTAATTTATGATTCTCAATATTCCGATGAACGTACAACATTGAAAGTACATTAACTTTTAAAAGTAAATAATTTAAAATCTAAGTATATTCAGACCCTTTAATGTAACTTCAATACTTTTCTTTAACAATCATTTTTATTATTTTATCATCACTCTACCGACCGAGCCATCGCAGCCATCATTTGAAAATTTGTATTTCTTATTTATTTATTATAAATATACAGCCCTTTGATGGTCGATGCAATAGCTCAATGCGCTCTTCTTTACTCACAACAGTTTCTTCTCCTGCAGTTATGCAATAGATCCTTCTTTAAAATTAATAGAACTGAATATTTTTACGTTTAAACGGAGCTGTCCATCAATAATTTATAACGAAAATAATATTACCATACAAATAATATTCTACATTCGAGTATTCGGGTTTCTTTTTTTTGTAAGTTAACTTTTTTCTCAGTGTAATTCGAAGACGTTATTGTATAATTCAAACAAGAAATAAACGAACGAAGTTGTTGGAGAGATGACATATCACGAATTATAAAATGCAAGTTAATTACATATATACTCATAATTATGTATATAAAGATTGTGTATGTACTTTAAGTGAAAAGTGGAAATGTTTAATCAAACAAGTACTTATAGATTTACGAAGCGACATTAGTTTGACCATAAGACGTTGAAATAAGATTTCGTTGTCGAGCGTGAAACATATTTCACTTGAACATCGCTCAGGGCGAGTCAACTTAACTTGTCGTCTTGTTTGCAACTCTACAAGATCTACGACAAGCGTAAAGCTATACGGATATATGTAAGATACATAAGTGTCTGCTTGATTGCTTGTAAAAACTGTTACTCTTATAATTGTTACTTTCACTCTTGTACACTTTAATTAATTTTTGTACACGTAATAAGTGATAAATTAGGTTGTTATCTTTTTTTTTATTCACCTTTAAATGAATGATCTACCGATAAAGTGGAGACTCCTTTACATATCGATGGATGATTTTGAAAGTAAAAAGTATTTCATTTCTTACGGAACATTTTCAACTACTAGAATATTTAAATGTTATTCTAATTAAAATAAATTTGTTTAATATTAAGGAACATTTCAATTTACTTTTAAAAGTAAAAATTATAAGTTGGCAAATTTAGCTCTATTATGTAGAAATGCTGTTTGACAGGCTTTATTTCACGTACGGATTTGCAATATATTATTATTCTCGTAGAGGCAACTAAAAGAAAGGATCGATCAAAAGTAAAAGGAGAGTGAAATAAAGAAACGTAAGGTAATTCGGGCAATATTTGGTGAACAAGTTAAAGATGTGAGCGTAGCAATGTAAAAGTGATAAAAGAGATTCTCTGGCTCAGTTTGTTTGTTGGTCCATTCGCCCGCGACTCGTTTGTGTGTACATACTCCGCGTGAATTACGAGGCAGCGGCGGCGTTATATTCCAGCATTTGGCCGTCGAACGGGCCATCTCATTATTATCCGCGATCCTCGTTTGAGTAATGTGTTTTTATATTTATTGGACCTTTCGCGTGTATTATAATAACGCGCGGCGAGCAGTGATTCACGAGTTCCTTGCACGAGTTCCTCGCTTGGGCGCTCGCGTCCCCGAGAATCCTTTTTCGCATTGCTCGTGTCCCGGTTGCACCGAGACCTGTGAAATTTTTCGTTGTTATGCCGGAATGCGTTTACGTTGGCGTCGACTCTGTATATTACAGGGTACTGCCGTATCTCTCTCTCTCCCTCTCTCTCTCTCTCTTTTTCTTTATACCGACATGTGCACATCTGCGTGTTTGCGCTGCGATGGAATAATGACTCGGCTTTTTAGTTTTTCGGAATAATTACTCAGATTCAGTGTATCATGATATTAATGTTAAACTGTACGTTTACATTTTGGTAAAAAACTTAACTTCTGCTCTTTAGCAAAAATGTTCAAAATTAAAGATCTTCATTTATTATTTTAATGCTATAGGTCAATTTGACTTAATTATCATTAGTTTAATCACTTTGATTTTTACAATTATGATTATATTTCTAAGTTGAGTGATCATTGTTTCTATTATTAAAATGTCAATAACTAAAAAAATTATTTGTTCACTATAAAGCGAGGACCATTTATCCGAATTCATAATCACGTTTTTTTATTGTCCCTACGCCGATACGCCAATTTAATGTAAAAAAGATTTGATTTCGTCTGCGTACGCACGTTATTGTGTAAATAAAATAAATAAGGTAGTAAAATATTAATATTTTATCGAATATTTAAAATTTTAAAAGTCGAATCACTTGATTTCTTCACAGACTGGTGTGCGATTAAAAAATGAATCCGCAGCAATCGCGGGAGGGAATCGCGCGATATGTAAACGCAATTGGTATCGAACGTCTCTATTATTCTTCTGATTAGGTATCGCATTAGAAGAACAAGATCCACTTTGCAAGGGATAAAACTAAAAGATGATGCCCCAGGACATACATCACACGATTGGCATCGAATCCCCGAAAAGCTTCGTACGGCATACTGTTCTACCAACAGATAAACCTTGTACGGGAGACTGGCGGCATAATATACATCATCTTTTTTTCTCGAGAGAGAAAGAGAGAGACAGAGCGAGGGGCTAATATCGATCGGATAATAATGAGCGCGGCAGATTTTGAAATATACATTATGTAGCTCTCCTTTCCTCTTCCCGTGTATTGGTAACAGTATATGTATACGTAGACAACCATAGCTCCTCTGCGGATTATACGCTTATGCATGCGGGAAAGCCACTCTCGGTGTATTTTTCTTTGATATCCCAGCTACACCTCTTCCCGCGATTTGAATAAAAATATTCCGCGAGACTTGTCGGCTTCTTATGTATATACGACGACTGTGGCTGCACAGTGGGCTCATTAAATATGTATAGCTAGGCATTCGTTCGCTCGAGAGCTTCGTTCATCCAACCTACACCCGCACCACCCCCTCGCCACCTCCTCCCTTCTCCTTCTCTTCACTTATTTCTTTCGTCCTTTTCCTTTTTTTTCTCGTTCTGCTTTTCTTGGTGATGGTTGGCTTCGCGCGTCACCCTTCTCTCTCTCCCTCTCCCTCTCCCTCTCTCTCTCTCTCTCTCTCTCTTCCACCGTTACACTCGTTCCATCTGATAATGACGAACATCCAGCGTGATTAGATGAAACATATGCTTGATTCGGGAGGGTTTCCTTCCCATCGATGCGGTTCGTCTTTCGGCTACTGGATTTTGTTTTATGATGTGCGGTTGGGCGTGTGTATACACATGTACCAGATTATCGCGCTTTTATAAATCGACTTTGTTTGATGTCGATGTATATACAACCACCATTCTTTTTAGTCAATCGATGCAATTCGTAATTTATTTATTACATTTTTCTTTTATTTCGATTTATGTACAATATCTATGGACAATAATATTATATAATATTATGCGCATTAAATATTACAATTCTTTTTTTAAACTGGTTGATCAATCAAAATAAATATATTTGCATAACTAAAGCAGTATCGAATTTGTATATATTTCATACAAAGAAAAAAGTATAACTATTATACATTTAATAAATTGCTGTAAGATTAATGGTATTAGAAGATTTTATCAAATAATTTATCGGTATTTCCTACTTTATACCTATAGTTACAAAATAAAAAATTAACACTATTATTCCTTTTGTACATTTTTGATAAATACCAACGTCATCTCCCGTGTAAAAAAAGTATGGTACTGTCTGGGAAAAGTACTGGCTTATAAAGTCTTGCAAGTCTAGCTGTTGAGACTATTCATACTTTTGCCAGACTAATATATTTTAAATACCCAGACTTTTCTCCCACACAAGATTTTCCTCCCCCACATTTTGCCAGATTATATAATAATTTTAAAAGTCTGGGGAATTCAACCAGACTTTCCCCAGACTTCCCCCTCGTCGAATCTTCGTCACATTGCATCTTTCAAACATAAAATTTTTATTATTTCTAATTAATAAAAACAACAAATCCTCGACATGTTTTGAGCTATCGAACTCTCAAAACCACCAGATATTTATCTATCACATATAAAAAAAGTCACTAATGTGTTTCATGTATCTCGCGACAACAAACTGATGAAATGGTTAAGATACAAAACGATATGAAAACCAACTTCAATTTGATGATTGTGTTTTTATAATTGTAACCTTACCGTTTCATCAGTTTGTTGTCGCGAGATACACGAAAAACATTGGTGACTTTTTCATATGTTAGATATGATAGATAAGTATCTGGTGGTGATTCGACGAGGGGTAAGTCTGGGGAAAGTCTGGTTGCATTATTCAAGACTTTTAAAAATGATTATAAAGTCTGGCAAAATGTGCGGAAGAAAGTCTGGTTGAATTCTCCCAGACTTTTAAAAATAATTATAAAGTCTAGTAAAATGTATGGGAGAAAGTATGGCTTATTTATCCCAGACTTTCAAAATAATTATAAAGTCTGGCAAAATGTGCAGGAGAAAGTCTGGTTGATTTAAAATATATTAAGTCTGGCAAAAAGTATGGGATAGTCTCACCAGCTAGACTTTGCCAAGACTTTATAAGCCATACTTTCTCCCACACATTTTACTAGACTTTATAATTATTTGAAAGTCTGGGATAAATAAGCCATACTTTCTCCCACACATTTTACTAGACTTTATAATTATTTGAAAGTCTGGGATAAATAAGCCATACTTTCTCCCACACATTTTACTAGACTTTATAATTATTTGAAAGTCTGGGATAAATAAGCCATACTTTCTCCCACACATTTTACTAGACTTTATAATTATTTTGAAAGTCTGGGATAAATAAGCCATACTTTCTCCCACACATTTTACTAGACTTTATAATTATTTTGAAAGTCTGGGATAAATAAGCCATACTTTCTCCCACACATTTTACTAGACTTTATAATTATTTGAAAGTCTGGGATAAATAAGCCATACTTTCTCCCACACATTTTACTAGACTTTATAATTATTTGAAAGTCTGGGATAAATAAGCCATACTTTCTCCCACACATTTTACTAGACTTTATAATTATTTGAAAGTCTGGGATAAATAAGCCATACTTTCTCCCACACATTTTACTAGACTTTATAATTATTTGAAAGTCTGGGATAAATAAGCCATACTTTCTCCCACACATTTTACTAGACTTTATAATTATTTGAAAGTCTGGGATAAATAAGCCATACTTTCTCCCACACATTTTACTAGACTTTATAATTATTTTGAAAGTCTGGGATAAATAAGCCATACTTTCTCCCACACATTTTACTAGACTTTATAATTATTTGAAAGTCTGGGATAAATAAGCCATACTTTCTCCCACACATTTTACTAGACTTTATAATTATTTTGAAAGTCTGGGATAAATAAGCCATACTTTCTCCCACACATTTTACTAGACTTTATAATTATTTTGAAAGTCTGGGATAAATAAGCCATACTTTCTCCCACACATTTTACTAGACTTTATAATTATTTGAAAGTCT
Source organism: Theocolax elegans (assembly GCA_026168455.1). Lineage (NCBI taxonomy): Eukaryota > Metazoa > Arthropoda > Insecta > Hymenoptera > Cerocephalidae > Theocolax > Theocolax elegans. The sequence goes on along the minus strand of CM047429.1, from coordinate 43,923,634 downwards.
GGGATAAATAAGCCATACTTTCTCCCACACATTTTACTAGACTTTATAATTATTTGAAAGTCTGGGATAAATAAGCCATACTTTCTCCCACACATTTTACTAGACTTTATAATTATTTGAAAGTCTGGGATAAATAAGCCATACTTTCTCCCACACATTTTACTAGACTTTATAATTATTTGAAAGTCTGGGATAAATAAGCCATACTTTCTCCCACACATTTTACTAGACTTTATAATTATTTTGAAAGTCTGGGATAAATAAGCCATACTTTCTCCCACACATTTTACTAGACTTTATAATTATTTGAAAGTCTGGGATAAATAAGCCATACTTTCTCCCACACATTTTACTAGACTTTATAATTATTTGAAAGTCTGGGGAATTCAACCAGATTTTCTCCCCCACATTTTGCCAGATTATATAATAATTTTTAAAAGTCTGGGGAATTCAACCAGATTTTCTCCCCCACATTTTGCCAGATTATATAATAATTTTTAAAAGTCTGGGGAATTCAACCAGATTTTCTCCCCCACATTTTGCCAGATTATATAATAATTTTTAAAAGTCTGGGGAATTCAACCAGATTTTCTCCCCCACATTTTGCCAGATTATATAATAATTTTTAAAAGTCTGGGGAATTCAACCAGATTTTCTCCCCCACATTTTGCCAGATTATATAATAATTTTTAAAAGTCTGGGGAATTCAACCAGACTTTCCCCAGACTTCCCCCTCGTCGAATCTTCGTCACATTGCATCTTTCAAACATAAAATTTTTATTATTTCTAATTAATAAAAACAACAAATCCTCGACATGTTTTGAGCTATCGAACTCTCAAAACCACCAGATATTTATCTATCACATATAAAAAAAGTCACTAATGTGTTTCATGTATCTCGCGACAACAAACTGATGAAATGGTTAAGATACAAAACGATATGAAACCAACTTCAATTTGATGATTGTGTTTTTATAATTGTAACCTTACCGTTTCATCAGTTTGTTGTCGCGAGATACACGAAAAACATTGGTGACTTTTTCATATGTTAGATATGATAGATAAGTATCTGGTGGTGATTCGACGAGGGGTAAGTCTGGGGAAAGTCTGGTTGCATTATTCAAGACTTTTAAAAATGATTATAAAGTCTGGCAAAATGTGCGGAAGAAAGTCTGGTTGAATTCTCCCAGACTTTTAAAAATAATTATAAAGTCTAGTAAAATGTATGGGAGAAAGTATGGCTTATTTATCCCAGACTTTCAAAATAATTATAAAGTCTGGCAAAATGTGCAGGAGAAAGTCTGGTTGATTTAAAATATATTAAGTCTGGCAAAAAGTATGGGATAGTCTCACCAGCTAGACTTTGCCAAGACTTTATAAGCCAGACTTTTCCCAGACGTTCCCCAGACTTTTTTTTTTACACGGGCTTTTTAAATTATTTATAATAAGTTACATATCTTAGCAAAAGGAATAACAAATTCTCTCATTGTCTACTAACAATATACATATAACCACACACTTATACATGCATATAATTTTAAAAAATTATAAATTACAATATCTTTCTTTTTCTCTAAATTACCTATGTATATAATGTTTAATTAGTTGATTTTAAAATTTTCATGAATATTATTGAATATTTTATTACCGGTATTCTTGAAGAAAATAAATGCTTTAACTTTCGTTTTACTATTTTGCAAAGACGCGTTTTTGTGTCAAATAGATTTTACAGATTTTGGTGTACACTTTGATGTACTATTAATAATTAGTCATTTTGATTAATGTAAACGTTCAAGGACTGGCTTGAAATGTATCGTTTTCATTAGGTAAAACGTAGGTGTCACGTATTAAGCAAAACAATATTAAAGAGTTTCCCCTTAATTGTCAGGCAACACCACTGAGAGACGCGAATAATTTTTTTAAATTCTTTATCTTGATCCTGACAAATACTCGCAAGCTTGTGACGAGATGTTTTCTCAAGCTCTCTCGTGGATCACTCGCGTTAATCGTCTTTGCGAATTAACAGGATTTGGCTCCATCTCACTCGTTCTTTCTCTCTCCCTCTAACTTTGATGCTCGCACCCTTGTCCCAAGGAATCGGTATTAATTGTTCCCCTCTCACTAAAGAACATAAGCGTGGAAAAAAGTATCTTCCGCGTATAGCTCGTGATTCTTTATTAAGATAGAACGTCAGCAGCGGTTTCGTTTCTCTACTCGAAACAAATGGCTCGCAAGTTATCACCCTCGAGGTATGCGCGTCCAAACACCAAGACCGAAAAAAAAAGAAAAAAAAGGAAGCGCAAAGGACACCCTCTCCATTTAAAAAATGTAAATTCGTTAATGCAGTAGCAGAGTCTCCGAGTGGCTGTAAGAAGAAGGCCGAGGGTGCGAAAATTTCCTCTCTTCGTGTAACCCTCAAACTCCCCGCGACTCGCGTGTACCCTATTACCTGAGACTATTATCCAATACAAAAAATCAAATAAAGTATGCTAAGCTACGCTTTCGAAGTCTTTGGTATATATAGGGTACTCGCTTTCGAGGGTTGTAAGAAACATTTTTTTTCTCTGACTCCCCTATCCTGTCTCCCTCTTCCTTTTTTTCGCTCTCTTCGTGGCACGCTCCCACTGCTTTCTTCTCGAGCATTAACTCGAACGCGGGTATTCTCATTAACTTTGCAACCCGCTCCAAAGACCGCTATACGTACGCACACGCACACGTATACTTAAACGTATACATAAACGCACACATAAACGTGCACGCCCAACGACCGTTTTTCGCGTCCTCCGAGTGGCCTTTTTTTTATCTCGCCTTTCTAAATTTTTTTCACCGCTTTTATTCGAACGAGCTGTCGATTTGTCGCGCTCTTTTTTATGTTACTCAGAATGACCTAATGAAATTTTATTCGATCTGTTATGTTCTCGTCCACCGTACGTACTTTTGTGCAGTATGTATATCTATGTATATTGGGCGATTCGCTGATTAACGAAATAGGTGCAGTGGATATTTTTAAAGATTACGCACTGAATTACGTAGATATTACAAGTTGATAGTAAATTCAAGTTGTCCACGTGTCGTTTCAAATTTAATAACAGGTGTTGTAATCAAACGAGTTTCAGGAATTTCATTAAAGTGAAATTTTAATGAAGGAAATTGTGCTGGATCCGTTAAAATAATCTGTAAGTCTTTATTCAAAATGTACGAGTTTTTATTCAACTAAATAATATCTCCTTATTTTAATCACTTTAATATATATATACACATTTTTTCCATTAAACATAATAATCAAGATTTTGAATCAACGTTCCTCAAGGGCGTGGAATTTGAAATTCATATAATGAAGCAGTTTATAATATTTTTCATATAAGCAACTGAATTAGACATTATCCGATAAGATGGTTTATTAGCTTTTCCACATCGTCCAGACGATCATAAGACCGTATAAAATTTGTAATTGTAGACAAATTACGAAGGTAAAGCGAAACGAAGTATGTAAACGAACCAAGTGGTAAGTACCTCGTTACCAGCAACTCGTGCCATAAATTTTAACCTTTATTTTATTCAACATCTGGAATACTAAAGCTTGTTTTATGAGCGCCAAAAGATTTATCTATTTTTTTCTTTTTCTCCTCGACTTCATAGTCATTGAGGCTACGGATTCGTCAACCAAATGAATTACGTAGACTTGCTCTCGGTCAAACGAACATTAAAAGAAGTTTTATTTTGTAACCGACTGTCTACATTCTTAGTATACACGTACATACTTGCTATTTAATATATATATATATATGAGTAATATAAAACGTCGTACGTACGCGGTGGAAGAGTTGTCTAATAGCGTGTGTCGTATACGCCGACACGTTTATGTATACAAAAAATTAACATTAGCGAATACAACAATTTTATTTATTACGTTTACGTAATTTCAATTTTTTGTTTCCTCCGATTATTCTACGTAGTATTGCGTAAATGCACTCTATTAGCATGTGCACTTATTGATGAAACAACTTTCATCATTCAAAACAAAGATAGAAAAGAAATGTTTTAGTTAAACGATTAATAAAAAAGGATGCCCATATGTTTGGGAGCGTCCGGAAACGTGCAAATCATGCATCGTCGTGTACATTAATAAAAAAACGAAAATTTGGGGAAATGAAAGGAAAACTCACAATTAACAGTTATTCATGTTTTCATTGGATGTGTATGTATATATATGCAAATTTTCTATACACATAGATACACCTCCAATGTGTTTGATGGGCGTCCTCCTTTACTTTAGCAACGTTTAGACGATTAAAATACATTAAACATTTTAGTTAAGAAAAAACAGAAAGGAACATACGTAAAACAGAAATATCTTATTATTTAAACGATATAGCAGTTGCGAGCGGGGAGCGCTAGGCCACCCATACACCAATAGGAAAGCCGCCAAAAGATCATTACTCGATCTTCCGATTGAAAATCGGTTATAAACGCATGCAGACGAGTATTACAAGCGTTCATGAGTGATGGCCAGCGCACGCGTTACATGAAAAGCGCGGGTGGATCGGGGAGGTTTCGAGACCTCCCATATCGGGTCCCTAAGTCATTAACCGAACCAACGGCGCTGGCAAAGCGATCGCTTTGAACGCGAGGAAGCTAGATTATCGCGTTGGATAATAAATCGCGGCCGTAGCTACGCGAGATCCTTGGTAATAATACGGATCGGCGATCGTTTATCCGCGATACCTTAATGGCGGGGCATTTTTCGTCAAGCCGGTGGGTTGGATTCGATTTGCGATGTATTTGCGTACAGCAGAAACGTACGCGCTGGTTATATGGAAGGAGTATGTAACGTGGAACGTGAACTTCCATGCAAGATTAATCGATGCGCTTTTCAGGTTCACCCTTTTTTCAGCAAATTATTTATTGGAGATTTAGATTACTTTTTTAAATCTTTAAAAGTTTTTTTTTATTCTGGTGGTTGTCAAAAAAGTGAAAGTTTTAATACTAAATCTTTAGCATAAATCGTATTTTATGCAATACATAATAATTACCTAGTTATTGGATTGCAATTCAAAATTATCGTATTTTCAGTTATTTTTAGCTTCTAAACATATACTAAATCCAAAAGTCCTATTAAAAATAATTAAGATACAAATATGATACATATCGTTTATCTTGGTAAATATTGCAAGAATGTCAGAAATTAGTTGTAAATGAAAAGCTAACCAAAGTTTTGAGTGAATATTATTTTTTAAATTTAGTGCTCATGAAAAATTGAAAACATAATTTGAATCTTCTGAGATTATATGGTAATTCCATGAAAGGCTAAGTAAATGGACCAAAAAATATTTGAAAGAACACTACATTTTATGTTTGAATAATAATTGTTGACACACGCAAAGTTAAATAAAAGTATATAATGTTTAACATGTATACCTGTATACATATAAGAAACATATTATCGACACATAATCGTTCATAATAGGATAAGTATAACCGGTATAATACGTGATATAAATATTTGGGGTATGTATGTATATAAAAGGTGTTCGCTAACGAGCCTTCACAAATCCCAAAGAAACTTAAGAAATAATCGAAAGAATGCATTCTTCATCGAGGACCTCACAAAAATCGTCCCCTCAAATCGGAAAAATTGCAGGAACGACGACGCGTCATCGAGCAACCCATCAATATAAGTACGTTTATCAAAGCATTGCGTTTACGTATGTATATGTGTATCAGTATATAGGCTGTATATACACATATATAGGCCCGATTTTTATACGTTAACAAAATGCAGAAGAAAGGATGATTTACGAAAGGCTGAACCGAAAAACGCAACGGATGAAAAAGAATAAGAGGGAAGGATCGCGCGCATTTACACGCACAACTACATCGATATATATCGGGAGAGAGCGCGTCGGCAAAGTCGATCGGTCCGAAAGACGTCTTCCCTTTCTCCCTCCCACCCCTTTCCTTCCTTGGTTTTATACATCGAGCCTGGGCGAATTGACTTTTTACGCAGGAGAGGCGATCCGTCGCTGCGGCACGTGCGACAACGCCGTCGGGCTTATATACCTGCACCCGAATTTTAGCTTGTACAAAAAGCGGTTGTAGAGCGCGACGACACGAGCCTTGCAGCTACGAGTTTCGGGAGCTAAATCCCAAGTATTAAAGGTCTACACTCTCCGTAAGGGGTACTAATATACTCACACATGGAGACACTCTAACCATTATGTCAAATTCTGATAATTATTTCAATTATAAAACGTGCGTATTAGTGCACTAACATGTATATGCACCTAAAATCAGGTATGTACGTTAAATTACTTTTTACACAACAAGTTATTTGTGTTTGATAAATACAAAAACAAATATTTATTCGAGGTCCATCAACTTTAGTCAAGTACGTAAATTTTCATTCGTATATGGATGGCAGAGTTTAATGAACACAATCATCAAAAGGTGCGTATTAAAAATGATATACACTACAACATATAAATATTAAATGTCAAATATTAATTAAAATTACTATGACGTATATTTCTGAAATAAACTTAATTTGATTAAAAATTATAAAAAGTGTGACGAGTGCGAGTATGCGAGTACATTGTATATAAAATAAGAAAATAAGTGACGAAAATTTGTGAAGCAACAAAGAAGACGAAGAAGAGAAAGCGAAATAGAAGACAAAAAGTGAGAGAAGACCACAATGCGATCTCGATTTTGGTAGAGCTTCTCGTTCTGCGCTCAACACGCGTTCATCAATGCCGATATCCTCTTTCAACGAGGTTTAACTGCACGCTCATTTACCAAAATCACTGTCGAATTACTTGGCTTGTATATGGGGGAAGTGCACGAGGGTACTCGATTTCATCCTTTAAATTTCTGATAAAATGCTCGATTGCCGTTTGATTTCGAAGAAGATAAAATCACTTTCGAGAAAAGAATATTTATTATTTTAATCAATAATTATTCGATTTCGATCTGTTGATAATTATTTAAGGATAGAAAATAATAGTGTAGTGTACTAACTACGTTTAAAATAGGCGCTGAAAATTCTTTGATATAAATTATTATTCATTCACACTATATCAATATAAACATTAAAAAAATATAATTTTTCTCGCCTAGTTCTTAGAGTCGTTAGACGTTAGCTCAGCAAGACCGACAAAATTTCTATATTAATATAAAAATTAAAAATTTAAGAAATCTTATGAATAAATATTTTGATGAATAGTTCTTAAAAATATTTGTCTACAACTAAAAAAAATGTATATAAAATGAATAAAATTTTAATTGAAAAAAATAACATATATGAAACTACAGAATAATTATAATTGCAATAATACATAGTATTAGAAATATTCGATAAAATATATTGTCGAAATCATTAAATTACTTTTTCAATGTACTAATTTACAATTATTGAAAATTAATGTTCAACTTATCGCGTTTTGCTAAGCTGATATTTATTACATATTTTATAATGATTAGGACAATATAACTTGTTAAAAAATCTAATAAATATTATTGAAAGTGGTTTGAAGCCGAGCTGACCCGATGTAGCCTCTCGATTATCATTTATAATACATAGGAAAATAACGCAGGAGATGCAGGTCGGATTGAGGATCGTTCCCTTAACCGACACCGCACCAACAAAATAATAATAACCAAAAGAAGACGCGCCTAGTGCAGAAGATGAAGTTGAGAGGAAGAAAAGTGCGTGAATCGCGATGCAGTAGAGTCGAGCCCTAAGGGCAAGCTGTATACGTAATACGGCTCGCCGGAGTTTCGGCAGGCTATAATCAATTCTGATTGCAGTCCGGCCGCGCGATCCGCACGGTCCGATATATAATATAAATATATATATGTATGTGTATATATATATATATAGGTGGATATAAAAAAGCCGTGTGGAACGCATCCGCTGCTGTTTTGGGTTTAGTCCGCGAAGAATATACATGTATATATATGCGTGCCTACTCGAGGAAGCAGGAAGAGTAGGAGGAGTAAAAAAGAAGAGAACCCTACACTACCAGTTATATACGAACCCAAATTTTTCTATAGATATAGAAGAGATTGCATGCGGTTATTTTCGGAGGAATCATTTGGGCGAATTGAATGATAATTATCTCCCGCGCATATAAGGGCCCGATGATAGTTCTTGTTACCGAGCAACCCTAATTCACTAGCATCTTTTAGCTTTTTCCTCGACGATCTTCAAACTTAGGAATCAATAACGATGTCTCCTATTTCTCTCTTCGTCTCTTAATAACATTTTTTTTACTCGAGTTACATTATAATTTTGCTGTGTTCAAAAATTTTTTTTATACAGACAGAGAACAAGTATACACCGCAGTATTTTTATTGATACTAAACACACGCGATAGGAAAAGGTTGCTAAATACATTTTACTAATTTAGAGGTATATAAATATATACATATTTCTAATTTCTATTATTTCTATTACTATATAATCTGCTAAATTGCATTTATCTTAATTTAAAATCGTATGCAGGCATACAGCAAAGGGGGCGTAAAACTTAAACAAAATTTTATAGGATACACAAAGTTAAATCAAACAGGTCCACAAATAAAGATAGTGTATTGATAAATCGGCAATAGTTCACCAACAACTCAAAGTTGACAATTTAAATTTATAAAGACGAATAGTCACCGAATGCGGGATAATGTAAAATTATGTAGCCCTCGGAAGAAGAACTGGCTGGGTGTTTCAAGTCGAAAGAGCATCAAGGCCATGGGTCGAATCGAATGTACAGTTCGACCTATCCTACTGGTGTCCTACTCTCGATCGAAGGTTCTCCTTCTCGTCCTACGACGCGGACCGACCGTGGCTAATGCCCTCAGCACAGCCCGGAGATCCGAGCCACTCTGGGCTGTATACAACTTGCGATAAAAACGAAGCCGCGTTATTTATCGGTCGGCCTGGAACATCAGCCCGCTTGACTCTCTCTCTCTCTCTCTCTCTCTCTCTCTCTCCGCCTCTTGTTCCGTCTTTTTCCAACCGTATAGGTGCCGCATCGTCCGTCTCGCATCAGGAAGCGAAAAAGCTTCCCTCCTTTTCTTCTCTAATCTCCACCGCAACGAGGCCACGTAAATAAGCCTTATTAGCGTCTCCGTACCTTCATAACCACGACACTTTATTGGTACCTTCGTTTTCCTTTTTTTTTTGGCTCGGACCTCATTGTTCGGTTCCGTGGAACACAAACTTTTATCGAATTCTTTAATTCTTCGAGTCATTCAAAACTACATACATTTTATTTATCGAACTTATTTATATACTTGGTATCTACTCGTCTTAACCTTTTTATACTCGTCATTGTTCGATATACAAAATTTATTATTTTTTAAAAAAATTATCATATCTAATTTTTCCATTACAGTGGTATTCTGTCAGTACGGAAAAAATTGAGAATCTCTCTTGTACTTGTATACATTTTGTACAACTATATGTAACAATTGACACACAAAAAATTTTGATTGAACAATGATCTTACAAGCAATATAAAAGCTAGCCCTAAAGATATATATTAATACATGCTCTTGAAAATTCAACGTATTTAATTGATCTTTGAGTGAGCGCAAAAAACGAGCGATTGGTCGCAGTGAAAGAAAATGTGGGAGAGAGGACCAAGTTGTTCAGCCTTGGGTGAGCTCTCTCTCTCTCTCTCTCTTTCTCTCTCATTCTATCTTGCTCTTTCTTTCGCTTCTTTATCTTATAGAGGCCCGTGCACGGTTGAAGCCGTCTCCGCGAGTCCGGCCCTATTAGTAGATGGTTGCGGCCCATCATTCAATAAATCGCTCGATCTTGCAGTATTCTTTTTTTTCACTGTATAGGTATTTCACTATGTACGCATTTCTTAGTTATTTCGTTTATATTTATTACTATTTATTCTTCGATATTAAGAACAAATTCTTTGTTTCCATTTTATTGTACAATTCAAAATCGTAGCTCTATCAACTTTTTCTTATGTAGAACTGATGTGCAGATTGTTATAAACTGAATCACAAAAGTTGTTGATATTTTTTGTATAAATATTTGTAAATTTATATAATAAATAAATACATACTTTAATTTTCTATGGTGATATCTGGATTAATATTTGTATAATTGTTACGATACAGAATAAAATTTAAGTAAATTAGTTAAATATCTTTATTTTAAATATATTATATTTTTCTTAATTTGAAAAGTATTTATTTTATTCGTATATTTTATCAGATGTAATACTAGTATTTTATTAAAATCGTTGCATAATCTCTTATAAATAAAAAAAAACAATTCTTGTTTAACATCTTCAAAATACTTAGAAAAATAATTTGTGTAATAATTATATAGAATTTGTGGTTTATCTAAGTTAAAGCAGAAAAGGTATATATTAATAAATAAACGATCTAATAAACCTATTAAAATTTTTAAACAATGAGTTAAATTAATCATTTACTTATACTTTATTAAACCTCAGGACAATAAAGGTATAAATAATAAAAATGTGTTCATTTATCATCATAAATAAAAAAATTGATTATTGCGGTAATAATATAGTTATCGACTGAAAATTATTGTAATGAAAAGTGATGTTCGCTTCGTGTACAAATTTCGGGTGCGAAAATAACTGTTTATCAGAATCTTGCATCGAAATAAAACAAAATATCCCCTATTATCAAGGACGAAATAATGCGTATGATTTCGTATGCAAACGAGAATTCACGGTACACAGTCGAGTTGCTCGATATTGGACCAAAGCTCAAATTTAACAGAGTAACGCATCATTCTCTTCATTTAGCGCGTTCTCTGTTTCTCTCTCTCTCTCTTTCTTTCTCTCCATCTCTCTCGTTGAATGAATCGCATAAAATTTAGTTCCGGTATGCCCTGCGGCCATCGGCCTGCCCACTGCGAACGAGCATTAGGTCACCGGAGAACGACTGAGCTAGCATTCAGTAGCTTCCTTCTTTTCGCACGGTTACATCACTTAAGTATATATGTTTATATTGCTAAGAGAGTCTATAGTCTTTGGTATCAAAACAATAAATAGAATCCATTGATTTTCGGGTGAATTTTAATCGTGATGTCGTTGACCTTTAGATAGATAAACTAGGAAATGGGTGTAGTACTTAAATGCGGGTGGTTTAAAATGCCAAAAATAGCGTTGTACGTGTTCATAGAGCAGTAGATTAACGAATGTTACTAAAATACAGTTACAAAAGTACCGAATCTTTCTCACTGATGTGTAAATATATACCATAAGTAATGAGTAACAGTAAATTCGCGCATTAGAATTATTTTATATAATTTATGTGCTACGTCGTTACGATTACTTGTTCAAAGTCATTAAGAAAACAAATACCCGGAGAATATTAATGTTATGGATAGAATTATCAATGCAATATGTATTATAAATAAATATTGTAAAATATGCATCCGCATTTACGATTACGAAGGTAGAGCATGAAAATTTCGATATTATCTTTGATCTCCCGGATGAGTTTAATGTCTTAAATTGCAATTGGTTAGTTAAGTAACAACCCTCGTAAATAGGTATTACATTTAAACGACGAGTTGCAAACACTGCACAAGACATTTTGACCTGAAGAAGCTCAGAAAGCTCGAGCATACAAGGCTTTTACGCAAATGATCATCTATTTAGAAAAGTAAGGTAATCCAAATTGGAAAAACAAGTGGCGAATTTGCGTCGAAGACGCATTTTTTCCGGTGAATCCGTACGTAGGTTCGAGTACACGACGCGCATACCTACTTATATACAAATTCGTACAGATCGAGGCGCGAGATAATAGACGGAGAAGGACCGATCGCATGTGCAAAAGCCGAAAGGAGATAGCCGATGCGGATGTCGACGCCCGAAGAAAGAAAAGAAGAGACCGCGCTTACTACCGAGTCCCGTACTCGCCGCAGATAATTGATAGCAGAATGCTAATCATCTGGACGAGCTAGGAATTATAATGCGTTTCTTGCTTTCTCCGTCTCGTTCTCTCTTTCGGCATCAGACGCTTGGTTACTCGGTCAGCTGATCCGTCAACAATACCTATACGGACACACGCACGCACACACCTATACGCGTACATATACACTCTTGCGTGATCCGTCGATCGGTAGACGCCGACAGTTCACTCGCACCCTTCCTTTCAAATTCATTTAGAGATATGTATACGCGCGGTGCATCATGGTTTATCAAAAGACTAATTAACAAATGTTTTTTGCCCAAATTTTATTATACTTATTAGAAATATTTGTAGTGCGATTATTTAATTTATTTGTTGGTTACTCAGCTACACGAGTATGTTAAATTAAAAATTAAGTTTTTCACTTTGAAATTGTAGTATGATTCACTTTGTTTTTCTTATTTCAAACTTAAATAAGTGGTCGTTATAATTTCATGTGTTCTTTTCACAATTAACCTTTTAAGACAAACGAACAATTTTTCTCTTCAATTAGTACAACGAAATATAATTAATAAGAAACTAAACAATATCGTTATTATAGCGAAACTGTTAAAGACGTGTAATGTTCCTAGTTCCAACCCGGGCCGAGACTGCTTTTTAATAATTTTAACTTTAAATTGTATCGAAAATTATTTTCTGTTATTGTTAAATGTATTAGAATGTTTTGTGAATTGGAATAATTGCTAACTTTGGAAATATAATCGATGAAATTCTTATATTTGAAAATAATTATTATCTAGAAAGATATATATTGACACTTAATATTCTCATTTCCAATGATGAACGGTTTGATTATGTTTATCGACGAACGCATCACTAAAGTAAAATTTTAAATATTATATGTTGCAGTAAAATCAACTTCCGATACATCTGCAAGAATCTTATTTAAACTCTTCACACTCCTTTTTGTACAATTCTAGTTGAACACAGATTTAACGTACAAATTTAATTGGTGAATAGTGTTAAAACGATTTGAGCAAGTGCATTGGTACATAAAATTAAAAATATTTACAACATTTTGATTTCAGGGTCAATTACGACTGAGTTTACTGGTGACCGACCCTTTGGTGCTCAGCTATATAGAAATCGAGACGATGACGATGAGAGCAGGAGAGAGAGAGAGAGAGGAGAGGAGAGGAGAGGAGAGGAGAGGTAATCGCAAACAACCGGACGAGACACGAGCAGAAGCGTGTGCGCGGTTCTTGCGCGCGCTATATAATGCCGCTGCACTGTCAGCTAAAAATAGAGCGACAACTACGATTTACTCAATGAACTGTCATGCTAATGCTCGAGGCGTCCTATGAACTAATCTCAGGATATACATTTGTCTATACGGATGTTTTCGTTTCATTTCGAAAGATATATTTATATCAATTAATCGTACGTATATATGTATTAATACATTACTTAACACTTTATTTGTTTGTTCTTACGATTTGTCAATTGATTAGGTTAACCGTAGCCTGCGGCGGTATTGCGATTGATAATTACAAAGTGGAATAAGTGCAAGGTATATGAGCTCTTCCAATAGAAATTAGTCAAAGATTGAAGCATCAATGTTCAATAATTGAAATATCGAGCAATTGCTATTACGGTTTTTTATTGAATTAGATTGGTTTAATGGCTGATCGACTAATAGCCGTTACGATAGAAAAAAGAATTGCAATGTTATGATTTGTTTTTACGATTACCAGTGACCGCGCTCATTTTGTCATTTTATCTCCCTCGAATGGAATTAAGTTAGACATATTAAGATGTGTAGCTGTAAAATCAACGATAAAAACTATTAAATATTTTTAAAATTTAAAAGTAAATCACTTTTAGCCATTTGTTATGCTAGTTATGGATATTCAGATACTAATAAGTATTACACGTTCACTTCTCTTTGCTTAGTCGTTTAATAATCCCGGTACTGCTAACATTTTTATCTATAGTGCAAATATAGTGCAATTCAGTGCAAACAGTTATAGTTTAGTAATGATACTACAGTATGTTTACATTAGGAATGGGTGCAAATCAAGCAATCTCGACATAAGGTAAACGTAACAAAGGACGCGACAGCGTATTCGAAAGAGTAAAAGACAGCAGGTAAACGTTAAATAAGAGAAGCAAGATACGAACCTGTAGTAAGAAAACGCCTGGGAAACGTGGAGATCCATCGGCATAGCCGGATGTCCAGCTGCAGCAGCAGCAGCGGCTGCCGCGGCCGCGGCACTCGTATGATGCGCCGGGCTAGGAGCGTAATCCGGACCAGGAGCTCCGAGGGGCGGCTGCATCATACCCGCGGTGTGTCCAGCGAGCATGGCACCCCAGTGGAACGCCGCCCCGGGTGTCCCGGTCATCGCAGCCCCGTGGTGATGATGCTCGAGTTCCAGGGCGGCGCGCGTCCCGACGGCAGCTGCGGCTGCTGCAGCGCTCGCGCTCGCCGAACCTCCGGCGCTACCGGCACCACCAGCCCCGCCGCCCCCGGCGCCGCCCCGGTGCATCAGCCAACCCTCCACCACGGATATGACTGCTCGCGCTTGATTCACCAACCCGATAACCCTTCAACCTTCTTTACCTCTTCACCTAAATTTTACCGATCAGATTTTACCACTCAGTCTCGGATTCTTCTTTTTTTGTACTTCCTTTTATCTGTTATCTGTGCACTTTAGGTACGATCGCGCACTCGACCGGTGCTACACTTGCAATAAGAAACGGTTAGAAACGATTGGTCGACGGACGACAAGTACCGAACGTCGTCGACTCGGAGGTACGGCTGGACGCCGGTCGCGTGCACGTCATCCTCATCCTCGCGGCTTAACATGGATCGAGATCGACCGGTGCGGATGTAAACTCTACTCTTCGTAGATCCCGGCGACTTCCCTCGACGTAGGGCACTCGACAACTCGACACGTTTCGATCCTCGGACCATTAAAGAGTCTTTGCTCTTTAAACTTCATGTTTCGATGTAGCTTCCGGTGTCGATATATCTCCTTCGCACTCTCCCTCTGTCTCACTGATCTCGAAGAAAACAACGCACACTCGCGTGAACGCGCACAGGTACTGAAAATGTGGATAACGCACTGACACCTGGGAAGGTTCGAGCTCGCGACTCCGTCAAAGTGGCTGCGAACAAAACCTCGGGCACGAAGTCACTGTGGCACACACGACAAGGAGAGATGCTCGAGGTAGCTTCGGAGCCTGCGCGCGGGCCGACCGGAGCGAAAGAGAGAGAGAGAGAGAGAGAGAGAGAGCGGCGCGGGCTTTGGCTCGGCCATGAATGACGCGCTCGCGGCGAGCGGAGCACAGACTCGCGGGGGCGGGGCTTCCAGCCTGCCCGGCGTCGAGTGCTCCTTCTCTCTCTCGCGCACCACGTGACTAGCCGCGCGCGCCACCCACCACACGCGCGCGCGATACTCACCGCGTGCCCTCGCGCCCCTCTAGATCCCGGAGGCTTAGAGGGGAAGGTGTGCACCTCGTCGCCGGCTCGGGTGCTTTTTTCGACCCGGCCTCTCTTTGCACCCAACATCTTTTTGAGCTCAAGCTTTTCCTTTGCTGCGAGCACGTAATCTGGGTGTACTGGGCCCTCCAATTCCAATTCTTTTTCTCATTTTTTCCCCAATTTTGCTGGATTTTTTCGTTTTACATTTTGAGTTTACCTGTGACTTGCGCTCTATTTGTCTTTTGTTGACACCTGCGTATTCCTAATATCGTGCATCCACGTAAAAACAGTCATTATAATTACATAGTAATGTATTAAAATAATTAATATATATATATTGTAATATATTAAACGCATACTGTTTATTTTATGCTGCGCAAATAGAACTAGATCTAAAAATATACAATGGTGTGAGCGAAAATGTGGAAAAGGGAAATCTCGCGTTTTTTCATTTTACTTGAGATCGAAATCTAAACTTATTATTAGACGTATAAAGAAAGTGTTCTATTCTGCATAAAATGAACAGTTAAAAGTCGCGTAATAACGTTCGAAAATTGCGATGTAAAACATAGGTTAGAGGAGAACATACGTTAACGATCGGTTGGTGCACGCAAAGTTACCCCGGTTAGGAGGGAGAAACGAGGAGGCGTCGTCTCCGCCTCCGGGAACGACGAGGCGCAATCTCTTCGTCTCTGTCCAACTGATGGAAAAGGCAGGGAGGCTAGGCCGAACGAACGACACCCCCGCCACGAACTGCACGCGGAACGCGAGGAGGACACAGCTACCACCGAGACACTTGTTGAGCCATACATACCCCTCGCACTTTGTCTCTTTTGCCCTCGTTCGTTGGTTAGAATACCTCGCACCACCGATTTCCCAAGCTTTTCATCTCTTCCTACCGAATTCTCTTGGCGGATTTTTCTGTTTCGCGTGTACGCACCATGAATTTTAATATTTGGATATGTGTATGGATTAAACTATTTTATGTCTCTACAGTATACTCTTATATCCTTCGTCGTATTAATTATTTATTTCTAATTCTAATATACGAAAATGTCTGAGAATTAACACACGGTAATAGCTTAGTTTATCAACTGCACCATCTTTGCTTTTTTCTATTTTATGCCTCGGAAGATCACTCCTTTTTTATACCACTGCTTTTCAAACGTCTTTTTGAAAAATAGTATTATTTTGAAAAAAATTGTTGTTATTGTAAATTATTTATACATACGGGGTATTCCACGTGAAGTGGTCGAACAAAATTTTAAAATGCACCAAATTTTGGGTACACATTGCAAATGTTTTTCAGAATATAGAAAAAATTTTTAGGTACTGATATTTATTAGCTCAAAAGTTATTCTAACCTCAAAAAGTGAACTTTTTCTAGTTGTTTTCAACATCAGCTGGGTTTACCGCTATTTAACTCAAAATCTATCAACTTTTACTATAAAACATTATATATAACATTCGTTGCTAATTATGTCTAGAATTTATTCTTCTGGGTTAGAATTACTAATCTCAAGGTCAATGTTAGATAAACTACATGTCAATATTCAACTTAAAAAAAGTGTAAGTTTGCCACAATTAATTTTTTTATCCAAAAGTCTAAAAGCAAGCTTGGAGCAATACCTTTCAAATGGTCTGTAGCATTTTTATGGCCTTCAATTCTGTTAAAAGTTATGATAATTTAAAGAAACACCAAATTTTTTTAAAAATTTATATGGGAAATACCATGTTAATTTTTGTAAATTTTTTGTCTTTCTTTAAATTATCATAACTTTTTACAGAATTGAAGGCCATAAAAATGCTACAGACCATTTGAAAGGTATTGCTCCAAGCTTTCTTTTAGACTTTTGGATAAAAAAATCAATGGTGGCAAACTTACACTTTCTTTAAGTTGAATATTAACATGTAGTTTATGTAACATTGACCTTGAGATTAGAAATTCTAACCCAGAAGGATAAATTCTACACATAATTAGCAACGAATGTTACATATAATGTTGTGTAGTAAAAGTTGATAGATTTTGAGTTAAATAGCGATGAACCCAGCTGGTGTTGAAAAAAACTGGAAAAAGTTCACTTTTTGAGGTTAGAATAACTTTTGAGCTAATAAATACCAGTACCTAAAAATTTTTTTCTGTATTCTGAAAAACATTTGCAATGTGTACTCAAAATTTGGTGCATTTTAAAATTTTGATCGGACCACTTCACGTGGAATACCCCATATATATATATATATAAAATGTTAGTTCCAATTTATTAACTTATATTTTCGTTGAAAATTTAACAGAATATAGAATAAAAAATTTTAATACTTTTAACTTGTAAATTTTAGTTTTATAATGAAAAAGATTTTGAAACTACAACATCGACTGATGAGGAAGTATTATCTATTAATAAATTAAATATTACACCTTCACTTTGCAATTCTTCTGTAACAAATTCAAGCTTTAATCAAAGTAAAGATATTTGTGAGAACATAGTTTCTTCTAGTAAAAGAAAATGTAGTAATGAAATTAGTTCAACACGCCAAATAAATAAGAAAATAAGGCATAATAATACAGAATTAAGTAAAGACCAGGTGTGTAATAGTGATTCCAATAATGATGAAGTAGCAACTAAAGTACAGAATAATTTTAACGGATCGCTTGTAAATACTATCACAAATATACCTTGTTTATCAAAAACATTGACAATCAAATGGTTAGAAGTTCGATTAAGGGGATGCCGTATTACCGACATATTTGATTTTTCAAATTAAATCTTCAGTTTATCTTTTATTCCAATTGTGCGTGCATAGATACATTCTACATGATTTGCAGATTGTGTGTCAACTCGCAGAATTTTAAAATTCGACATATTCATTTAATTAAATGAAAAATAGTTTGTAAAAACTGCAATGTCGGTAAACAGTTACAATTTTTCATTTAGATAAGGAAATGTATCGAATTATAAGATTCTGCAAGTTGACGCACAATCTGTTAATCGTGCAGAATGTACCTATGATCGCAAAATCGGGGTAAACGAAAATCTCAACATTTAATTTGAAAAATCATTTCGGTAATTTATACTGTGTGGCATCCCCTTAACTTATGATACCATATCTCCTGAAGTGGGCAATTTGTGTTTTATAATTTTAATCGTACATTTATAATCTCTTCTAAACTTATAAATAATTATTTTTGTTTAGATAATTAAAATTATTTTAGAAGATTCATTGGAAGGTAAAGCAATCATAAGAGCGATATTTTAGAAAGATCTTCTAGAAAACTTGTGGTATCACTAATTGTAAACAGATGCTCTACATCTTTGGACTGGTATTTACATTCATTAACTTTAAATAATTAGAATTATTTACTATTTATTCACTAATATTAATCTATTTTAGATAACCAAAATTTTTTGAAAAAGTTGCTAAATGTATTAAAGTGTTGTTCCCAGAAGAAGATATTGTTAGTATTTACATTGATGAATATAATTAGTGAATATGATTTTATATGTATTTTATACGTACATATATTAAAACTGATACATTGGATAAGAGAAATCTGAAGTGTTAGCAATATTAACTGAACTGAATATTCATTATATGGTTGATAAATCTAATTCTGTTTAAAAATCAAGTATGTCAACAAATTTTATGTATTTATAACGATAAATATAATATTTTTGAGAGAATTCAGTGATTATTACATATTGTAACAAAAATCAAATATTTTATTGATGATTGATATATAATCAGATAAATGAATATTAAAAATCTGATATTGAATTGTTTAATTTGCTTATAGTTTATGTAATAAATTTGAGAATCTGACAAGTAAAATTATGTAAGTCAAATAATTATAGTTAATATACATTGGCATTGCAGAATCGGATGTATTAAAATAATGAAACAAAGTTGAAGTTGATATAAAATAAAAAGTAAGGGTTATTGATTGGATGTTATACATTTAATAAGAATTTGTAATAGTTCAGAAAGTTATATTGATAAAGTATCATTGATATGAATGCGAATGGAATAAATAAATTCAAGTACCATAAATTTGAAATCAATTTATTAAAGGCATATGTGTAGTAAAAAGACATATCTATATAATTTGAATTGTAGCGCAAAATTGGACTGATATTTATTAGGTGACAGCTCTAAAGACGTTGAGAATGGGTCACAGGTATAAACTGCAGAACTGATATTTTAAATGTCAGCTATTATATGTCAGGTAACAACTCCTAAGACGTTGAGAATGAGTCATGTAAATTAAACTGCAGGATTGATAATTAAATATCAGTTGACAACTTTTAAGTTATTAAGAATGAGTCATATTAATTTGCCTGTAAATGCCTTTTAATATTTTCTGGAATTAGAAAAATAATGTTAAATATAAATGATTGAAAGTATAAAGTGTGTTTAAAAGTTTGAAGCCAATGTGAATATTTGAATTTACACTGTCAGATAAACTACATTTTAACAAGTACAATTGAAAGAACAGTTATTAAAGTAAAACAAAGAAACCATAATAGTTAATGCATTATATTTATTAATGTTAAAATTATGGAGAAAGCATTAAGTATGTGGCGTACACCTTGAATAAATTCAATATATTTTAAAATGTACACTAGAGCGAAATTGGTTTATAATCTAATTATTGAAAATGTTAAACAAAAGATTGTATTTTTGAAAGATTATATGTTACTAATATTTTAATTATGGCTTTTATAATTATAAATTATATCTTGTAATCAAAATTAAAAAAAAATTTTAAATCAACCGTTGTGAATATTATTAATGCTAGTATAAAAAAGCATTGTATTGAAAAACATTTTAAATAATATTTTATATTTGATTTAAACTTTAATTTTAGTACAATAAAATGTGAACTAAAGAATGGAAAAAACTAACTAAATCAATGTTGTAAAGGAAATTTCCCAAATTACTAGTTAAAAGATTTTGTTAGACCAAATGTTTCATTACTTCATTGTATACCCATGATACAAGAATTTACCTAAAGATTAAAAGGGGTTCCTCTAAAAATGTACAAAGAAAAATGAAAGGTTTATAGATTCAGTTCCTTACGAAAGCAAAGTGAATTTATTTACTGTAAAGTTGTGATTAATACAGAATAACATAGTGCAATATGTTGAATTGATTGATTAAAAAAAAATCAAATCATTTGGTACTTGAATTGCTAAAGTAGAGCATACGTTAAATGTTTTAAAGGTTATTGTAATTTCTCTTATGAAAGGTGTTAACCGTCAAGCATTGAAAAGTTAAAAATTGTAATGATTATACATAAAGAATAATAGTTGTATATCTAATCAATATACCTGGTAATATAAAATAAAAAATATATTGATAAAAACCTGATGTTGAAAAATATATCGAAAAAATTATAATTCACAGAAATGAATACAATTTGCATTTATGCATAAACATGTTACAGGAAATCAAATTACAAATGTACTGTTCAATTTTCAAATCAATATCAATACATGGTTGATGTATTTTATTACAAACAATGATGTGTTTACAAGAATATAAAAAAAAATTTAAATACTAAGATACATGTTTGTAAAAAAGGGATTATATTAAACTATGTGGATAAGTAAAGTAACAATATGAAATTATGCAAATATTCAATGATAAAAATGATAAATATTATAAAGTACTGTATTGTATTGAAAGCTGTATGTATGAACAACTGAACATTGTCTGGAATGGTTTTACTGGGTTTCCCTTATCTCTTACAACAAATGTTGGGCCATATGTAATATTCTCAGAGTTCAAGAGAAAAAAAAGTAAATTAAATTATTGAATATTATGTAATGAAGAATCTTAAAAACTGCACAGTCAAATAATGATTCAATGTTTAAAACGTGAAGTCGATTCATTTTTGAGGGGGCGTGTTGGAATATACAAGTAAAATCATGTGAATACAATGTAGTTTACAAAATTCACTCGACTATAGCTTAAATATTTGTTTCGGTAAAGGTGACAAAAAGAAGGGTTTTATGGCACTGCCTATGAGTGCATCGGCGTACTCGGCGGACGGTCTAACTGACCATTTTTATAACTAGCTTATTGTCCATATGTGTACAGTATGATCATAATGCGTAGTATTTTGAATGCTTCCTTAATTTTAGACATCATTCTTAGTTTCAGTCTTGAACCGCTACTGTTACATTTTAATAAATCGTCTTTTCTTTATTCCAATCCCCTTATGTACAAAAACCAACAATATATAACGGGTTCTTAATTGTAAACTCAATATAAAACCATATTATACGAGTGCACAGTTTTGTGGAAAAGACTCAAGCAAGGCGACGTACACATCTTTAAGTAATAAACTCAATTGAAAGAAAACATATACCTGGGTAAACGGTTGACCAATGCGTCTATAAGTCATAAAAAGAGAAATTTGACTCTTTTTTTATTAATTTTTTTTTTGTCCAGTATAAAACTTTCCACTCGTTTATTCACTAAATATTAATATAAGTTTGTTTACATATATATAAACATAGATAATAATAAATATTTATAAATAGCGATTAAAAATAATATTTTGATGCATGTTTTCAAATTCTAGTGACATAAATATATAAATAATTACAGTAACCTTTGCCTTTAATTTTAAAAATTATAAACAAAAAATGGTTATTTTTCTAACTATTGGCATAACATATATATATATATATATACACACACACACACATACGTACATGTATGGGACATTCCATGTGAAGTCCGATCCAAATTTTAAAATGCACCAAATTTTGTATACAGACTGGAAATGTTTTTCAGAAAACAAAAAAATTTTAGATACTGGAATCTATTTGTTTAAAAGTTATTCTAACCTCAAAAAGTGAATTTTTCAACTTTTTATCAACACCAGCTGTGTTTACCGCTATTTAACTCAAAATCTATCAACTTTTATTATAGAACATTATATGTAACATTCGTTGCTAAATATGTCTAGAATTTATTCTTCTGGGTTAGAATTTCAAATCTCAAGGTCAGTGTTACATAAACTACATGTCAATATTCAACTTAAAAAAGTGTAAGTACGTCCGAATTGATTTTTTTATCTAAAAATCTAAAAAAGCTTGAATCAATACCTTTCAAATGGTCTGTAGCTTTTTATGGCCTTCTATTCTGTCTAAAATTAAAAGAAAGACAAAAAATTTACAAAAATGAACATGGTAATTTCCACTTAAAATCTTAAAAAAATTTCGTGTTTATTTAAAATATCATAACTTTTTACAGAATTGAAGGCCATAAAAAGGCTACAGACCATTTGAAAAGTATTGCTTCAAGCTTTCAAACTTTTGGATTAAAAAATCAATTCAGACATTCTAACACTTTTTTTAAGTTGAATATTCACATGCAGTGTAGTTTATGTGATATTGACATAGAAATTGGAAATTCTAACCCAGACGAACAAATTCTTGACATAATTAGCAACGAATGTTACATATAATGTTCTATAGTAAAAGTTGATAGATTTTGAGTTAAATAGCGGTGAACCCAGCTGGTATTGAAAAAAACTTGGAAAAATTCACTTGTTGAGGTTAGAATAACTTTTGAGCAAATTTCTGTTTTCTGAAAAACATTTCCAGTGTGTATCCAAATTTAGTGCATTTTAATATTTGATCCAACCACTTCACATGGAATATCCCGTATGTTTATATTTTAGTTAATAAAAACATATATAATATTTACATTAATATTTTTTAACTAACTTTAAGTATCATAATTGAGTTAATATTTAATGAAAAGGCGTTTATATAAATATATATATATATATATATATATGGGGTATTCCACGTGAAGTGGTCCGATCAAAATTTTAAAATGCCCCAAATTTTGGGTACACATTGCAAATGTTTTTCAGAATACAGAAAAAAATTTTTAGGTACTGGAATTTATTAGTTCAAAAGTTATTCTAACCTCAAAAAGTGAACTTTTTCCAGTTTTTTTCAACACCAGCTGGGTTCATCGCTATTTAACTCAAAATCTATCAACTTTTACTATAGAACATTATATGTAACATTCGTTGCTAATTATGTCTAGAATTTATCCTTCTGGGTTAGAATTTCTAATTTCAAGGTAAATGTTATATAAACTACATGTCAATATTCAACTTGAAAAAAATCTAACTTCGCCACTATTGATTTTTTTATCCAAAAGTTCAAAAGAAAGCTTGGAGCAATACCTTTCAAATGATCTGTGGCATTTTTATGGCCTTCAATTCTGTAAAAAGTTATGATAATTTAAAGAAAGACAAAAAATTCACAAAAATTAACATGGTATTTCCTATTTAAATTTTTAAAAAAATTTCGTGTTTCTTTAAATTATCATAACTTTTTACAGAATTGAAGGCCATAAAAATGCCATTAGTATATATTATGCCAATAGTATATTTTAGTAATATTGAGGAATAATAATGCCATATTGTTTGAATGCAAGTATACGGTTAGTCTGTTTTCTTCATAAAATGCATTCGCTCTCTTTTTTTAAGAAATTTGCCTAAAAACACCATAACTTTGTCTGAAATGCTCTGCGGCACTCAAACTTTGCATTATTTTGAAGATAATTAATCATCGATGAATTAGATTTTTGGATGGATAAAATATTTTTGATCGTACAACCCTTTTTTTACTATAAAGGTTTTTATTGATTATAACTATATTCAAAGTTTTAAAATAAAATAAATGAAATATTTGAACTGATTCTTCTTGAAATTAATAAACTTTTTCAAATTTAATGTATATAAGAAAAAATTGTTAGATTTTGAGTTATTAAGTGATAAACATGGCCAAAAAGTCAATTTTTTCAAAAAATTCGATTTTTTGATTGGCTACAACTCTGGTACTAATTGAAATTCAGGTCTAAAAATTTAGCTACACTCTATTCAAGTAGTTTTTTACTGATTCCATACATTAAAACAAAATTCTATTTTTTAACTGGATCACTTCACATGGAATCTCCCATATATATATATATATATATATATATATATTAGTACGTGCAATTACATTATATTCTATATGAGCAATGTTTATATTATTTGTATATAATAATAATGTTAGAAATACATATTTACAGTATATGTATAAATTTCTTTTATCATTAAAATCAATTATTTGATTAACGATTTAAAACACATATATTATTTTAAAAATCTTATTAAACAATAGCAAGGAAAACGTGCAAAAACCCGATGTTGAATAAAGAAGCTTCAGATCAAACCCCCGAATTTTCCAGAGGTCCAAGAAAAAACGGAAAACCCAAAGCATGCTCATCTCACTTTTGCTCCCAAACGTCTCTGCAAACGCACCATTCCAAATATACTCATATATCATATATCCAAAAAAAAATTGTTCATTATTTTAAAAGTAAGTATATACCTAGAACCTTCAGGTACTGATATAAAAAAACATATTTCCTTATTAATATTCCTTATACTAATCAAAATTAAAATTATCAATCAAGGACCTTTGGGCACAGATTGAATACTATAAAGGACCTTTTATTATTTAAAGGTACAAGTAATTGTTTTTAATAAATATATGCATTTATTAAAATTATCAAATTGAGTAAATATTAAGCAAAGACCATTAGGTATACAACTCAAAATACAATTATCAAAGTAAACTATCTTGTATTTTATATTAGTAATAACAAACAAGGAACGTAAAGTATAGATAAATACTGCAAATATAAATGATTTTAAATGATAAATATTAAAAAATAAATATAATAAATGCATATAAATTAAATATAAACTATATATGTATATACTATAACAAACAATAATAATAAACCAACTAAGAACCAAAAAAGGTACAAGTCTATATTAGTGTGCATGTATACACATACTTAACTAAGGATAATAAGTACAAGTTGATGTAAGGATATACGTATGTATATACCGCATCTAACCAAGGACTTTTTGGTACAAGTTAAGATATATATAATAAACTAAAGCTCTAATAGGTACATTTATTAATAAATATATAATTATAATTAATGAAATAGTTAATATTTAATAACCCTAGCCCCTATTTTATATTAATATCCCTAGCCCTAGCATTAATTTGTTGACTAAAAAGTGGAATTAGATAATTAGTTACCCCTAGACGTAACAATGTAAGCATATATAGGTCAATCCCTTATCTTTTCAATATGAACATAAATTTAAAGTAGATAAAATTAAATCATGTTAAAGTATTATTTATTTATATATAAGTTATTGCCATATTCTTATTTAATAGTCTTTTATTGTATACAAGTAGAATGTTAGACTATCTATCAAGCATAAAATTAAGCAAATGTAGTTTGTTAGCTAAAAAATTAGCTAATTTTGTTAAATATACCTGATAATTACCTAAAACACTGAAGTACTGTTAATATTTTTTTAATGTATCGTTTTACCATATCACTAATAGTTCATAATAATCATAATGCATTATCATTGCGTCTCTGGTAGTATATTAACGTACTAAATATAATCCATGCAATAACGAAAGTATAAGAAACGTCCTCGTTACTATTCGATGCAGCGTAATATCTCTAACTGCTACCCAAACATTCATCATTTTCTTCCAGGCGACTCGTACCCCTATATCTCTAGACTCTTTGTTTCATATGACAATCGTTACGAAATTCACAATTAAATGGACCAACTCCGTAATATTAACTTTCAAATGTATTTACAAATCGAGACAGGGACAAAAAGTTTACACCCGCTTGCAGGATCGCACCACTGGCCATTAAATCACCCCGAGAGGTTCGCTGTTATATATGTATATATACACCGTTCTTTCCTTACTACTCCTTTTTTCTTCTTTCTACTTTTTCTTTTCCGGCGAGGGCGGTAACGGCGCTACAATAAAAAATTTAATCAAAATGCCCTCTTGGTAATTTACAGCTCGGCGTCTCAACCCTTCCTTGAGAGAAACCGCGTATATACCGTTCTCTCGAGCTTATACCGTGCCGGCGCGAGTTACTCCAGAATCGCGACGACCAGGACGACGAGGTCGCCACGGGCGTGAGTTTTTTCTGCATTTCAACCTTTTCTCTTTTACTTTTTTTCATCCGTTCTAAATTGTATTTTTTTCGACTTTACTCGAAGGTACGCACTACATTTGCATTTTCGTTAAATTAACTATATAAATATTCATTCAAATTGACTTTGCAAAAAGCGAAACATAATATAATTTTTAAATAAAAGAATTTTTTGATATTTCCGAAGCCAGCAGTGTTTGCATTATGTATGACAATGCAATCTCGATTCAAATATTCTACTATATTCTACCACAACAGAAAAAAATCTTAAAAAATAATTTGAAATTTCATTGAAAATACAATTTTAATTTATTATCATTTGTTTTTTAATATTACTCGATAAACAATTATCATAGTGTATCGTTACACATACTTTATTCAATCCGTGAAAGTGACAAATTTAAAAATAAATTTCATTCTTCTAAGTTTTCACGAGACAAATATTTTTGAATAACATTAATAATGCAACCAAAATTATTGCACCCAAACCAAAATCCATATTAATTGTTTTGTTAGAATTTATATTAGTACTAAGGGGTGCCGCCTGTTCACTTCGCTCGCCAATCCCCGCATTAGTATAAGAATAATTATATATTTATTTAAAAAAAATAAATTGAGAAGGTAACTAAGATAAAAAGTATGAAAGAGCAGATGATCCTTGCTACGTTCGTCTACCACCTGAATTTGACGTAAAAATGGTTATGTTTAAAATTTAGAGTAAATTACATTTTACTGTTACAAGTACTAACACTTGCTTCAAAAGATTGAAAGATCCAAAAAGAAATATTATTACTACATACTTGTACATTAACTATTTGAAAAACATTCATTTTTATAGAATTTTATTAAAGAAAGTCCGTAGCGAAAGCTTCACAAATCCACCACCCGAAAATTTGCGAGCAGAAGTGGCGCTGCCATCAGATAGGCTGAGTTCATATTGGACAATAATTATGGACATTTAAAGAAAATAGAATTTTCACCACATAAAATCAGAGTTGAGCGCCATAGCTATTTATGTAATGATTAATTACATATTGCTTAGCTGATCGAAAAATCAGTATTTTCGACGAATAGTGATAAGTCCCAAGGGACTTTGGTATTTGTTCTGAGCTTTGATTCGTACTTATCACTATTCGTCGAAAATTCTGATTTTTCGATCAGCTAAGCAATATGTAATTAATCATTACAAAAAATAGCTATGGCGCTCAACTCTTATTTTATGTGGTAAAAATTCTATTTTCTTTAAATGTCCATAATTATTGTCCAATATGGACTCAACCTATCTGATGGCAGCGCCACTTCTGTTCGCAAATTTTCGGGTGGCGGATTTGTGAAGCTATCAGTACGAACTACCCTTAATATATTAGATCAAATTTTAGAATTGAAATGTTTAGTATCTTTTAATTTGGGTCCGATAATCCGATAATTCGAGTACGTCATACAATTCCTTCACTTCTCACACATGCACATATATAGTTCTAGGTGGTTGGTGTTAAGTAATAAATAATAATTTTCTATCACCCTATATATATGTTTATGAGACCCACTTTTATATATATTCCACTTATACGCATATACTCCTATCCACCTATATCCACATCTAAACCCATCTACCCACACCCACAAGCAATTCCAAACCTATAACACATATCCAGTGCTCGCAGACCCATCTGCACCTACCCAGACTCACAAACACACCCACCCTCATCCATGTCCAAATTAACCACCCACACCCATCTATACCCTCCCACGCCCACCCTCACACATCCACATCCACTTCTATTCAATAATATATACCTTGCATATATCTAAGTTCTATCGCGTATATATACATACACATATGGTTCAAAAAGACCATACTATATAAACAAATTTGATCTAGTGTTGCCGATGCTGTTTCAGAAATTTCTAAATTCTGGCAGAACAGGATAAGTCCTTCAAAACGACGCAGTGGTAATACACTTTATATGTAAATTAGAACAGATAAATATATAGGACGATCTTTTTACATCACACTGCTTTTGCCCCCCTAACTTGATTCAACAAGATTACTCTGTATTTTCAGAAAATATACCCTATGTAAGTCCCAAAACATATCTTCAGGGTTTTTCAGTCAGTCTTATCTGTAACGCTCTACGAGCGACGGCGGTGATGAAATTTTTTTAATAATAATTATATATTTAATAATATAGATAGTTTACAAATACAAGAATATCGTAGACTTTTGTAAGGGTCTTTTTCTCCGAGAAGCAGAGGTACGAGAATAAGCAAAGAGCAACGACAACTGAATAATAGAAAGAGCCAAGTAAGAAAACGTAGTAGATAGATATTAAAGAAAAAGCCAAAGGTAAAGCCGCGTAAGATTATATAAGAAGAACAAGAGGATGCGGTCCATTTGGGCTCTACCGAGCGGAGAAGAAGGGGATCGTCACCCATAAAAATAATACCTCTTGTCTTCACTCATTTGCCGTAGCGTTAAGACCGCGTGCTTTCCTTCTTGGTCTTTTCTGGTTCACTCCTTTTTTCCCCTTGCGCGACCCGCGCCCCTCGTAAATTGCGAATTAGAGCGAACTTTGGCCATTACGCGGACTCGGGAGTCGGGATCTTTCTTCCTTCACCCTCGCAGAGCAAGAACCTCGAAGAATCTACGGGAAATTCGCTGCACGCCGGCCCTCAATTGTCTCTTTCCAAGATCGAACGATCGTTCGTCTCTTTATTCTTTAGCTCCATGAACTTTGTCCCGTTGATTTTACCTAATTTTCTTCGGTTAAACTTTTATTGACGCGATCCCAATGATTTATTTCGGATTTTCTTTACATACTTTTCGCTACTCGAGCTTGTACCATTTATTATGTATTAAGGTTTAGTAAAAAAAACAACTTTTTGAACAATTTCATCGATTCTGAAAATTAAAGGGATAATTATGGCATGACATTATTAAATAAGAAAATTACTATTATTAAAATAAACAGTATAATATTATTATAAATTAATTTTTAAAAAAAGTCGATTCACTGCACAGATCTGTTGAAAGCGCGCCGACAAACGTGGATAGGTAGACATACACGTGGAATCAAATGCGAATAAACAACCTTAAAGAATGATGATCGAAGAGCAAAGCCGCGGCAGAGAAAAAGGAAGTAAGAGACCCCCCATTATTCCCTCATTACATAAATCGCTTGCCTTATTGATTCGTACATTATTGTATTTAATAATGCAAAAGGCACCGCAAGTGCACATTCCGCACGTATATATGTATATATATAGATATACGTAGGAAATCCAAATGCAATTCGGGCGGTGGAGTAGGTTTGTATACAGGTGTGAGACATAATAACACGGCGGCCGTGCCCTACGACCTCGAGCTCGCGCAATATTGCTGCATTTTGTATAGGGGAATACGAACGAGAGAACTAGGGGCAATCATCGTTCGTGTGTCTGCATCAATCGAAACCCTGAGAGTCATTATACGTTCGACTGCGCCGAGTAGGGAAAATTGTCCCGGGAACTTTCTCTTTTTTTTTTCCTGGTCCATTACTCTTCTGACGTGTGGTACGATTGGTTCATGTCTATTGTGTAAAAGGTATAGAACTAATGACATTAGCTTTGCTATTATTCGCGGGGATGTCCAACGTGTCGTTCGGGACGATACTTTCGGTGCGCTTATGGTAAAGTAGTGATTTTTACAATTTTAGTTTTTACGAAGCAACATTTCCGATTTAAAAATAGTTATGTACTGGAAAGATCGAATTACTATATACCGTATATAACAGTTTTGCTATGGTGATCGTGTATAGGATCCTGTTTACATATAAAAATGCATGAAACTTTATTTAATTGTTTTTTAAATTGAAGTTAGTTTATGGTAGATCGGCAGTCGGCACCTATAAATAACTGTTGTTTTAATTTCATATAAAATTGTAAGATCTGTTTTTACAAATCTAAAATAAAAATCTAATATAAAGATTCGCTAAAATATTTCTGAGAATGAGGATGTGCTCTGAATCAAGAATGTACTTTATTTACGTGTTTATATAACGAAGAACTAGCAATAAGTAATTTTTATGCAAATACACATTGTTGTTGAGAGTTATAAAAAATTGCCTCGCACAAACCTGCAAAGCAATAATCCTGTTGAAGGTTAATCTGGGTATTTGATGGGAAGACCGTATAAACTATATATAGCCTCGTAGCACTAATAATCGAATACAAGTGTTAAGGATTATCTTAATTCATAAGGGTCGAAATGAAATTTGTTAGTGCCACAGTCGACGTATACATCCGAAATAATTGTAATTCAAAGCTTCTTTTTAATGCCCCGAATCAAAGATTTTTTAGGCAATGCGGGGGCTTTTACTTTCGCGCGATAAAGCAACAGTAGCGAACGGAGAAGAGGAAAAAAAAGAATCGCAAAACGAATTGAGGAACGTGTACGTCGCCGAGGGAAGGTATGGAAGGCGAGAAAAAGGGGAGGCGCGTCCAAGAGTTTTTACTACTCTTTTTATGACGCAATATAAGAAGGCGTTTCTCGTAGCCCGGTAGAACTAAACCTATTACCGCGGCACCACCACCGCAACTCGGTGATCAAACCTAACTATAAAAAAAAACGAAAACATCCCTAAAACAAAGTTAAATGAGGTGACTGCGATAATCACGTTATAGGGATGCTCCCAACCTTCTATTCGATACACCTCTACACCTCTACACCGACTCATTCACTACCAAATCACGTGTTTAAACATGCAACCGAACGATACATACGAATGTCGCTAAACTATTGCGTAACTTGTTCAACAATCGTTAGATAAAGGTTTAAAAATACATTATATTAACTTTCAAACGGTTGTAAATGTAGTATTTATTAAAAATGAGAATAATCTCTCATTTGATGAACGTAGGTAGTTAAAGAAAATAAAAAATATTTAACAGTGCTTGGATAATACAGTATTGAAATATGGTTGAAAATGTGCATATTAAAAACAAATCGATACGGTATCACCTCGCGGAAAGAGGTTCGACAGTTGAGACAAGGGGGAGATCTGTGTTTGGTATTAAGATCGAATTAACAAGGCTCAGGGCAAACATATTGCGTGACCCTACTCCTTCTCGCTCTTGGGATTCCGGTCTTACGTATATACATGTCGCTATTGAGACTACTCAGTTGAGAGGGGGTGCCTCTCATATATATATATATATATATATATATATATATATAACGCGCTCGACGTTCGAATGCTCAAGCGAGACAGAGATATTGGTATATATATATATATAGTATATGTGTTGTGGAAAGGGCTCCGGAAAGCCGTGAGGCGCGAGAAATCTTTATGAAAAGCCATAATTCATTTTTCGCAGCTGCCTCGAGCTTTCGGATTCTCCTCGAACGAGTCGCACTATAGGAAGAAAAGAAAAAAAATTTACGGCTATATCCATGCTCGTAATAAATCGTCCGAGTATAAAAATTCCAAAATCCAATGAAAATTATACTCAAAAATTATCTTTACCAAAAGAAAAATTAAGGGTAGCATGTGCACTCGATATATCTTTTCCAAACGCGAGTGATACATTTTCTATAAAACATATTTTTTTTCTTTTTCTTGTACCATATTTACATGAAAATAGTGAAATCAAATGTGAATGGCAAGCATATTCCATTTATTTGTAGTTATTCAAGGGAATTATCGATACTATACGATGTATCCAATTTCTTACCAATGGAAATGCAAATATGTGTAAATATTGATTATTTAACAATTAATTTGTAAAAAATTTCCAGTCTTTATGAATCAATAAAATTTTATAGATGCGAAAAAGAAAAATATATGTATCTGCATGCATTCATTCTATATATAAAATGTTCATAATTGATAATTTAAGAAATATAAGTACCTAGTCGAAACAATTATTCAAAAAACTATTTCTTAATTTTATTTATATGAAAAGATCTATTTTTAGGACAATCATTTCCTGAACTAAAATTCTTTGTATTAGAAATTTAAAATTACATTACATTATTACATTATATTTTATTTAAGTAGAGTAAACAGTATTAATATTGTAGAGAATTTATAATGTTAAATTACAATAAATCTGTAGAGTGTATAGTACATTAAATTATATTACGGTAAAAGGTTTTTAATGAAATCAATCAATGATGCAGTTCAGTATAATAAACGTATACAGATAAGGATTATGTTAAAAACTGATATCGTAAAAATGTAAATCACAAATTTATTATATGTTTATTGTAAAGATTTTCAGTCCGATAATAAGGGTTATGCCCAGAGGCTCCAATGAAAGGTCAATCAATCACTTAATCACTGATTTAGTGCATATTCAAAAATGATAATGCCAATAATGATAGCAGTCGAAAAGAATCTTGATTTTAAAGGCAGGACTTTTTAAGGCGATATAGATAAAAATTACATTAATTATAATAATCATTATGATCGCAAATTAACTTTTAATAACTGTAATAATAGTAAAATACATAAATACTGTAATCACAATGAGAGACTAGTAACAATAAAATAAATTAACCATTCTAATAAAACACTTTTGGATTAAACGATTAATTAACTTTTGATAAAATAATGTGTAATAATCATGAATTTTGAACGTTTTAAAATACTGTACAATAATGAAGAAAAGATTCTTGTTTTCTACTTATATTCAAATGAATGTGCCAACATCTGGCGCAATAGTAAATTATATACAACTGTGGGGATTATTTTCTTGTCACAAATTTTCAATCCACTTTGAATCCACTTTTTAGTCTTTTCTTAATTATATTTTGAATACACCCTTACTAATTTTTATACAATAAAACATAATATAATACTTTTATTAATAACAAAAGTACTAATGTCATTAAATAAAATACGAATAGTCGTTTCATGTTACGCAATACGTAATTTTGAAAAAGTAATTTTGAAAGTGTGTAATGTTGCAGTACAGAAGGAATATAAAAATCAGGTATACAAATATTCCATGGAATTAATATTCACATTTGTACACACGCACGCACATATAGGTATCGTATTTTCCAAAATTTAGTCGATACTAAAGAATGCTCGATCGGTGCATATAAATATATATAAATATAAATATTGCGTATGTAGATGTAGATATATAGGTATACCGTGGCGGTAAGGTTATACGTATTCGATTTTAACCGTATAGGTAGTCAGGGTGTAACAACAACGATAAAACGTACGGCACAGATAAGTAAACGAGAGGACCAAGTTGAAGTAGCGATATAGATCGAAGAACCCCCTGCAGGTCTATAATCCAGTGATTCGTGTCGCCGGAAGGAAGGGGATGACGTACACACATACAAATGCCCTGGCAAACCGTGTAGGTGTTTGGATAGAATTCGAGGAGGCGAGAACCTAGTGGTGATAGGAGAAAATCGTAAAGAGTAAGCAGGAGAAGAGAAAAACCGAGGGAGGTACAAAGAGGGAGGGATAGAGTGAGAGAGAGAGAGGGAGTAGGTTGCAAGGTAAATGAGATAGAGAAAGCGCAAGAGTGAGAGGGCAAAAGCGAGAGAGGGAGGTGGTGGGAGGGAGAGTAGATTTAGGCTGTTTGCAGCAGTGGAGATGCGGGAAACGAGCCTCCGGTAATGAAAAGCGCGAGCAGCATACCAAGTAGCGACCTCCAACGTTTCCTATAGTTTCATATACACGCGTATAATACGTGTGTGCGCGCGTGCGTGCGTGCGTACGTGTGAGGGTGTGCTTGTGCAGTGTACACGCACACATCTAGGTGTATACACACACCTACGTGGAACGGGAGAGGAAGAGAGATATAGTCTTTGCTCCCATAACGGATAGTAGAGCTAGGTAAAAGGGTCTCGACGAGTCTGGCGCGAGTAACGTTCAGTCTCGCATTTGCCGTTTTTCGAATCACGTAGAAAAGTACGGAAAAGTATACGGAGCGCTACGTTTACCCCGCGTCATTTTACTCTCGACTCTCGATGTCACTCCGCGTATATACCTGCAAACTAATCACGAACGACACAGATTCCTTCGCGATTTACCATCAAAATATCGATCATAAAAACATCTTTCATTAAATTTTGCTTCTCACCTACTATTACGTTCTACTTTTATTTTTATTTTGGACAATGTTACTTTCTCGTTTTTATTATCCACGCTTGTGCAATTCATCAATGTCTATTTATGTTCGTAATAGTTGATCGAGTAAACTATACCTAAGTGAATATCC
Source organism: Theocolax elegans (assembly GCA_026168455.1). Classification (NCBI taxonomy): domain Eukaryota; kingdom Metazoa; phylum Arthropoda; class Insecta; order Hymenoptera; family Cerocephalidae; genus Theocolax; species Theocolax elegans. The sequence goes on along the minus strand of CM047429.1, from coordinate 43,888,950 downwards.
AAAAAATTGTCAAGATTTAAGCACACACATTTGTCAATATGCAAAACGAATTGAATCGCGGAAAGCTCGATCGAAAGCTCGATTTAAGAGGTTCTTCATATTTAGATGCTCAGTGGTCCATCGATCGATGTATCTCCCGATCTCTCGGTAGCCCAGACGAGCTAGAATACAATTTGCACTTCGAACGGAAAGTAGCTCAGAAACGCGATGTATAGAAAAAGTAAACGAAAAGGTGTTCGCTTGGGCATCGGCCAGTATCGGCCAGTAACGGCAAGGCAAGGCGATTCGAGTTGCGGCGGCCACATTAAATTTGTATTTTTACGCTGATTCCACGGGTTATCCCGGTACGTGCCGAGAAAGAAAATCGTCCGGCCGATTAACGATCGCCAGTCCCCGGGGGCTAGCCGAGAGGGAATTTAGCCTTCTCCTTTATATATATAAAGAGAGCGAGAGAGAGCGAGAGAGAGAGGGAGAGAGAGAGGGAGAGTTAGAGAAAGATATACACATATGTAGGTATATATACACGTGGATTCAACGCAAACCAGGTGATATCCTCGACCTCACCCGCGACTGTTTTTCTCGTCCCTTTGGAACTTGGAAAAACTATGTCTCGGTGTCGATCTCGTTCGTTTATACATACGGTAGGATATTTTTTATTTAGTAGCTATCAAAATTTATAGATTCCTTACCGAGGTAACAATAGTAGCGCGGAAAAAATTCCTAGTCCTATGCGTAATCCCGACGGATTTTGACTCGATGTGTGGGTGATTCCAATGTAGACGAGTTCGTTGGGGTAAGCTGTACCGAAATCGAGGGATAATGATGTTTGACCGATGCAAATTTTTTTTTATATCAAAGGTATTTGGTTTATTTTTTTCTTTTTTGATGGTCAAATAAAATTATGTAAGATGCATAACTTTTTAGACATTTGAAGTTGGATAATATGTATTCAAATACATTTTATTTACTATACTTTTTCGATATTGAACGATTCTCATATATGTTATTGAACGGAGAATACTTTTTCGATCATATTAGTAAATAAATTATTATAATTTTTATTTTTTATCTATATATTTAGTTTTACTTTTTTTACTTAGGAAAGTAAAGTCTTATAAAAATTAGTAAAAATTAAGTGATAACTATTTGTATTTACTCTAAAATATTGCACATATATTTTGTAATACGCAATGGAATTTTATTTTAATTTAAGGTATATAAAAAAAAATTTGTTAACGTTCTTAATCTTATTGTTTTAATCACTTGAGTAATTCTGTAATTAACTGAGATTTAAATAAATATAATTTCGTGTATAAAAAAGTCGATCAAATTTGATTGTGATTGATTTAAATACAGAAAGATGGTACAGGCAGTGCAGAACAACAAGTAGCTCGCAAGAATCTATGCATCCCCCGATATTGAATGATTAGATTTGTCAGACAGCAAGAGGAAATCGAGTCTGCGAGAATGAAAAGGGACTAAATTCATTTAAAACTTGATGCATAGCTGCAGTGAAATACGGCTAATTTATTCCGCGAGATCGGGAGAAACGAATGGTATAAGAGGAAGTGCACCGATTTATAACTCGCTCTCTCGTGAAGATAATTCAAGAAAGAAGAATAAGCATGCCGACGACGAAACCCGGCTCGGGGAGGAAAACGAGTGGGCGTGAAAGAACCGACGTTAGAAAGGAGAGTGGATGAAATTATCCCCGAGTGTATTGTAAATGTCGCGAATGTCGCGATCGCAGAAAGTCACGCGAGACTTTGCGCCTTTTTCCCGCGTATCGCTTTACTCAATGTATAGTACGATTTAAATCTTCTTCTTTTGCACAAAGAGCACCTCGATTCTTCCCATCAAATACATAGCATCCATTTCGATTTGTAATTCCCTGCACATTTCGTATAATTGAAAGTTGAATTTCCTTCTCCTTTAGATAATGGTACAATCAAAACAAAATTCAACCAGTGAATTAGTACTTTTATTGCATTTTATAAGTCGTAATATACTATATAACAAAAAATATATTTAAAAAAGTAGAATTTTAAAAGTAAACCGACTACTCAAAGAAAAATTTGCGATTACTTTCATTACAAACTTAAAAAAATATTATATTAATCAAATGTACATTTTCATTATTCATAGCTTATTATTATATAAGTTCGTATCATCAAAATGTATTATATTATAATGAACTAGGTTCTAATAATAAGCGAGTATTTATAAAAATAAAGGAAAACTCTAGTTTTTTTTTATTATAGTATGGTTTAGATAAAAATGTTATAGTATTTAAATGTAATTAAGATAATATAATAATCCTATATTTCAATTAAATGATACATTATTCTGCTTAAACAATATAATGAGTAGTAAATCAAATATTTAAAGAGTTACTAAGCTATTTTGTTCGTATAACCAAATAATTTATAAGTGTGCTGTTTAAATAAATAAAATATATAAAATATATTAAAAAAAATGTTTGATCACTACAAATAATAGAATATTTTAATATATTTATTATATAATTATAACTTTTGTCATATCATCCTAAACATACATTTTTTCGTATATTTATAGAGTGGATCAATTTGGTAACTATAGTGGGAAATATCGTGGTTTTTAGACAAAAAAGTGTTGTCCATTTCGATTTAAAATATTAATTTTTACAAACTATCTTCTTCAATCACAATTCTAATTAGTTCGGTTTAACAGACAAAATTAAATACATGTTTATGTTACCAAATATATAAAGAAAATCCAACACCAAAATAATTACTTTGATAAATACAAGAAAGCTTTTTATATATTGGGGGAATAAGTGTTTAATTTTGACTCTAAGACCGAAATAATTGGAATTGTGACTGAAATTTATGGGAATACAAAAAAATTAATTATTAACTATCTTTTTCAATTTCAACCATTACTCCAAAATACCATTTATCATTGATGACAACACTCTAATCGTCCTACTTTATTATGGTTAAATAATTTATTGGATCCTGCAGACGACAAAGAATGAAATTAGTATATATTATTACATTAAAAACTATTTGAATAGAAAAATATTAGTTCAAAGATTATTTTTTTCAATATAATTGTTGTATAAATATCTAAGCTTTTAAAAATAAAACAGCATTTTACGATTTTATTTTAAAATTCAAATTTAAGAGAAAGTGTATCACAAGCCTTTTATTATATGTTCAAATTTTTTTCACATATTATGTACTATAGACGAAGAAAAGTGAGTTCCGGAAGGAGTGCCTCAAAAATAATTTTTTTCAATTTTAGGAACCGCGATTTTGAAAAAATTTTGTGGATTTCCTCATATACTGTTCACTTGTGTATTCTTAACTTATTTTTCGAGAGTTGGAAATCTGTTCTGGTAAAGCGTTTAACACCTGCGTGATGTGACACCCGAGGGACTCGTTTTACACCGTCCTCGACAGTCCTCGTTGAATAATTGCCGTTCACCAATTTTTTACCAATTGAAATTTGAATAAAAATAAAAAGTTTTGTAAAAATCGAATCTATTAATTTTTATAAATAATATAGTGTAGGCACTACCTAGTCAATTACATTTTTATCGCACTTAATTTATTCATATATTATTTAAAAAAACAGCAAAAAGAAAAAATGAGTAAAAAGATGAAAATTGAGCAAGTTATTGTTTATACTGAAGATAAGAGAACGAGGCGTTTCATTGCAATAAATACGTATAGGATAAGGATACGTGACAAAAATTAAGAAAAACTGAATCGTCCGAGTGACAATATTACGTTATACAAATATATACACATCGAGACCCTCTGTAATATCCGTATACGCTATCGACAAATAAAAACATTTTACTTCGAAAGCTAATCGAACTCCCCAGTCGATCGTACAAATAAATTCCCTATCCTACTCTCGCCGTTATCGTCGTAATCGACCAAATAAATTTCTAACTCTCTTTGATATACATATATATAAAGATATATATATATATATGTACATACTTCGGAGAAAGTTTAACATTTTATAATTACTTGATAGTGCGCTTGTGTGTATTCTTATTTTCTAAACGTTCAAACGGGTATATCAAGTATATTACGTAGCGCATAAAGAACATCCTAATCTTATCATTTTGTTACCACATATTCCAGGCGTATCGCGGAAACAATCGTATTTATCCTATGGTGAGTTCCGAAGTCAACCACAAGAATCACGAGGTATCTATTGTATACCCTTCCTCGGCCCACCCCACCACACGTTTAGGGAATTTGCGATCGGACACGCTCTCAAATCCCTATTTTAATTTCTCCAAGAGCACTTGATCCCCTCGTTGATGGAGGTTTTATTCATGCAAACAGTCCAGCCGCTTGACCACTGACCCACTTGGGAAAGGGGCTTACGATGCTACGACGTCTATTTTATCCCTGAATACCCTTCCTTATGCAAAGACGATTATTGTATTTTCCCGTATGACTTTTCATTGTGCAACTGCCCTTTAAATCCACGAAGCTTTAAACTAAATTAAAGACTGATTAATATTTTTAGTTTACCAATATTATTGCATTATGCCTAGTTACTCTTTGTTAAGTAATTGATCTTCATATTTTAACTCAATTATTGTAAATTTTAGTCTAATTTATTGTTTTTATTGTACAAATAACGGAGTAAAGTTAATATGCAATATATTCCTAACTTTAATAGTATTTTTAATTTTCTGTACAATTAGTTTTTACTAATGATTTAAAAGTAATAGTTATATATACATACTACTAGATTAACGTTTACCAAAAAATTTGTCTAACAGATTATGCGATATATTTTTTGATAAATCTGTACTTTAGCGATTGTTACCGGAACAATTACAAATAATTGTCAATTTATAAATACCGATCAAATTGCTAGTTCCCTTGAAAGTATTGAGAATAACTAATAATTCTAATCTAATACTTCCCATCTTACTACAATAACTGTGCAACTTATTCTACTAATAAAAATGCAAGTACATAATATGTTTGCTGATGGAAAAGCCTGACTACACATACATAATTTTCACTGCAATATGTAATCACTATTTTCTAAACTTTAAAAGTACTTTTTAATACACTTATACAAAATTAACAAATAGTTTCGAATAAATCTACAGAAAAATATAATAAATTTACTGTTTTATAACTAATTATAAATTAACGAACTTTCTAATTAAAATGACCTCTGCAACACAATAAATCTGGCACATACAATCATCAATGTCGCAAAGTCCGTAACTATATTTTCTTATAGGTAAATATTAATATAATAATTTTTTAGTTATGATTGAACATCTGACATATCTTTGGTTTATCGTGCTTTCATAGAAATTTTTATTAGAAAATTCTCTATTTTATTACTCGATATTTTTTATTTGTATAGTCTCCAAATAATTTTAATTGTCAAATCATATTTTCTTATAATAATGTAAAATATGAAACTGTAATTTATAAAAATCGATATATTTAGAGAAAGTGAGAGAGAGAGAGAGATTAATACCGTGACGGAGTATCGAGATGGGTTGTCCACCCCAGCGGATTGTCTTCGTTTCTTGATCAGTATCGCATGATTAAAGCCATGATTGTCCTCGTCAATCCCTTACTAAATTCGAGGTAATCCTGTGACACGGGTCAGGAACGCGCTTGCCTTCGAAAATTCTCTCTGGGTATAGGTATATATCTACCATCCAACAACGGCTTACTCAAGCGTTTGCTCTCGTGGCTTCATTACCTTTCACAATATTTGCACAAGCAATACGAGCCGACTGTCCAGCCGACTTGCCGAATGCCTCCTTTTCTCATCAGAGGCTCGGTGAATTTCGAAGGGGCAACGAGTGTGTTTGTCTGTATACATATATTTATATTGAGAAAAGAGGAGATTAAATTTGTAACTTTTTCGAATTTTATATTTTTTAACCAGATAAAGCACAATTGTTAGATACTCATTTTTGGAAAATAATGAATCGCATCCTAATAAAATGCACTATATTTCTTAAGTATGCAATAGCCATTTTGAATAGAAATACATAGTGAAAATGTTGACAACTTTCCCTTGTAATAAAATGTCTTTACTCGTTATTTTCGTCGTCCATTTATTAAAATGAAATCAGCTTTTTTATAATGCTTGCCAATTTATAAAATATTTAGCAAGTCAAAACGAAATGCACAATCGATTAATAAGAGTTTAAATTATTTTTGGCAAATTATTAGTTTCCAATATATTAGAAAAAACGCAGATATTTTTGGAAATATTGTTTAAAAAAACAAAAACACTAATTATTTACATCAATAATTGAGTGACTGACCGGATTTGATAGGAAATTCAGAGTTTAGAGTACCATACGCGTTAGAAGCTTAATTAAAATAAATATCAAGGTTATGCTCACTCTATTAAATAGGCATTCGCCTTTCACAGTGAAAGAAAGCGTCTTATGACTAACCGATTAAAATACTATTTTTCACACCCACTTCCTAGCAATGTGACCACTTCGCATACGTTGATTTCTACTAGGGCAAAATAACATTTAATTACATTTCTGTAAATTTACATTTATTAACAACGAAAAATTTTAGCTTAAAGTTAGTATATAATGTCTTTATAAATAAAGTTTGAAAAACAATTGATAAATTAAAAGCACATTACTACACCTTCTTTTAATAAAAAATTATATTCTACTTTTAATATCATGAAATCGAAACATGCATTGGCATATTAGATGCGTACAAATATCAATTTTCTCATGCACAAACCATATGTATATATATATTCAAACCGAATAATCGCAGTTCTATTATTTATAAGATTATTATTTATTATTGATGATTACAAATGATTAAACTTTAACATACTTTTATTTCCAGAACACTGTCTTTCTTTATTTGACTTTTATAAAACAATAACTTTTGACGTTTTAAACCAGTTATATATCAATTTTAAAAGGTGATAATGACTCGTGATTATTTAATACATACAAAATCAACAATTATTACTGCTATGTACAAAATTTGTATATAGTCAAGAAAATTTTTTACTTAGCAACCAGAAAACGAATGATGTTTTGTTTATTGATCATTAGGAATTAGGATCAAGAAATTTTGTTTTACGGTTAGGTATAACCGTAAGCATTCACTTAAACTTTGATGCTGTCGATTAACCTCTTCGCAAATCTTTGAAATCTTTTAGAAAATATAGGTAAGATTTTGTTCATGGTACACTGGATAATATTATTTATTAACTATAAATTTATTTATAAAGTAAAAATAATTTGTAAAAATTGTATACTTAGATTAACGCCGATAAAATTATTAACGATTTTATTTTTTCTTGACTACTTTAAACGATGATTCTTATTCTTTGTAGCAATCAGTACTTATACATTCTCCATGAAAACCAAAAAAATCTTAATCATGGGTTCTTCTATTTCACATGCACTTGAGAGCTAGAATCTGGGGAACTTTTTACCATAGTCTTAATGTTACCCACAAACTCCATGACACCTTCAAAATGATATGACTGATAATAGCATTGCATTTAAAATAATTGCTATCTAATGTGTGGTATAAAATTCGTGATTATTAATTCAAAGGATTCAAAGTATACTTTGAATGATGATTAATTAGAAACGAACGTTTTGTTAGGGGCATGCGTGAATGGAAGCAAAGAGTTCAAGTGGAGGAAATTACTCGAGTAAAGTTACATAATCCAAAAATTACCGTGCCTCGCAGAGATATCACTTTAAGTTTACAAGCGGGAGGCTTTAAAATTGCATCAATGTTAGTGAACGATAAAATAAAAAATTCCTTACTTGAACATTTACAGTAATTGGTTTATATTTCGTGAAAAAGTATAAAATTTTAACTTTATAAAAGTTACTCTTCAATTTTATAATTTTGATACTAAAATATACTGTTGTTACTTTTAAAAATTGTCGCAAATGTACAAATTATAATTTAGGCTCCATTTCTGCTTATGAAAGCAGCACTTGAGCATGTAAGCAATGATCATCGATGGCGAGATCCTTTATAACGGTGGAAAATGTTATAGGTAAAAATAAGAGAATAACAAAGGTGGCTCGTTATACAGATAAATAAAATCGAGGCGACGAGAATCGCGACGAAGAAAAGGCAAAAATGTTGAAGCTGGAGAATTATTCCGGAGTCACGCAGGTTGCAGAACTAGAAGTACATCAGGTACACTGAACGAGGAGTTTCGCATCCCCGAGCGCAACCATATAGATCGTGAGGTTCGCTGCTCGGCGGCGTATCAAATATACATTTTTACGGTCGCTCGCGGTGTCCCTTAACTCAAACGAATTACTCCGATCTTGGTAAGTGCGGGAGGCCCTTAAGACTCCGTCTCTACCGTTGATCTACTGCACTTCTCTCCTCCTTGCTCTTACACTCTTTTTTCTTCTTTTTATCTCTTTTTCTCTTTCTCTCTTTTTCTCTTTTTCTCTCTTTTTTTTCTTTTGCTTTCGAGTTCGACGAAATCTGTAGGATTACGCGGCAAGGTAAAGCTACTTTTCGTTCGCTTTCTATCCTATTTGAGCTTGCACTCGAAACGAAACAGTTTAATGGACTTGGGCGCTTTAAAATATTGCCAGTAATACCTTTTGATTTTTAGCGTAAGTAATGTGCAATTTTTGAGTGTAATTACACATAACGCGAGTAAACCATTTTTAACCCATTATTTACTGTCTGATGAGTTACTGACATTTCTTCAACATACTCGATTTATACATATATGTATAAAGAAATAATGTGTACGTCAAAAGAATTGTCCGATAAATTATTAATAGAAAAGTAATAGCTATATAATAAAAGTATGGAGAACAAAAAGCTGATAAAGAAAATAAAGCGCGGAAGTAAAAGTAGTGCTCAAACAGGTATATGTAATGTATGTAACAATAGGTGAACGTGAATGAGGAAAGGGGTGAAGGGTCAAGTCACCTCTCGAAGACAAGACGTCAAACTAATTTCCCTGTGCGGATGCATATCATAAATCAAGAACCGAAAGAGAGTTGAATGTTTGAAGCGCATCAGGGCGCACGCGATCACCAAGATCCGAGAAGGGATGCAGGTGCGGCAGTTCCATCTTCCGTGGTGGCACCTGCAGCGTCGTTCCATAGGAGAGAGAAGGCCAGGATGGAGCAACCGCGTCACGTTGTCACGTCCTCGCGTAGCTCGGCTCCTCGGTGTACGTCGAGGGCAGGCCGCAGGAGCACAGAGGACGAGGGCAGCATAAATAACCCTCGGGGTTTACGAGCGCCGCTACCGGCGCGCATACGACGCAAACTCGAGATACTTTGCCCTCGGTTCTGTCTCTTCGCGATGCTCAAGTATATATACGGAGGAGCTCGCGTGACCGGGAGTTCGAGTGCTCGTAAACCTCTGGCCTCTTCATATACCTTTCTCGTCTCGAAGCTACTTTTATATATACATATATATACATACACACCTGTGTACGAACAGAAGCGCGACTACGGTCATCAAGGCGGTCGCTTCGTTCGCGAGGGAGGGAGGGAGGGAGGCTACGAGGGCACGATTCGAGCTGCCGTAAACGTATACAAGACCAAGAGTTACCCTATGTATGTGTATACACACACACCCACACCCACACACACACACACTCATTCCTATTTCTGATCTTATTCGCTCTCTGGTAAAATGATACCCTGCTTATCACGTAGAACTCTACGACCTTTTCATTGCATTTCCTGACGCTGCTACTGCTGCTGCTCCTTCTCTCTTGTACATCTTGCGGGTTCCTTCACTTTTTGAATCGTTGGGTTCATTCATCGATATAGCTCCGATATCTCCATGAAACTATTTATATACTTATATTTAACATTTCCAATGATTTGCATCGCATGCGATAGAAAGATCAAGTTGAAGCTATTTAACTAAACTAAAATAAAAAATATACTATAATCGGGTCAAGAAATTTTATTAGTTATAAAATAAAACCTACCTGTTTGAATTTGTCTATGTAGTTATTTTTATATATATTTTTAAAAAACGATAAAATATCTTATATTTCCGATACTATTTAGCAGGGATATATCTCATTTTTAATTTTTCCAACAACTGAGTATTGTTTTATAAAGGTACACAAATCAATAAGTAATTGATTATATACTTGGTTTAGTATCTGCACAGTATGTCAAACCAGTACAACGTATTTAATAATTCTGACATGAATTATTTAAAAAATAATCAAGGTTATCAATAAAATGATATAAAATGTTTATAAAAAAATATCATAAATTATGTCTACTTACCTCATAGAAAAGTTATTTGAAAAATTCAAATATATATGTGAACCTCCTGATTGATAGGAATCGTTATTATACGTCGTAATTATACTGCTACTAATTATAATATAAAACGTGTAAGTGAAAAAAAAAACCGTAAAAATAAAATTCCAAGATATAGGAGAAGCAGATGTAAATAAAGCGAATTCCCGAAAATGAGCGAGGGAAGCGATGACAAAACGCATAGAGCGCTCGCACGATATTGATATTCCATGCGCATTTGAAATTGCAGAGGTATACCGAAACAGGAATGTCGGCTTTCCGCCTTTACGTTCCTGTGTCGCACCCCGTACCACTTTTCCTTCCTTTTCCCTTTCTATACACTCGACTCTTTCTATTTTGTTCGTTTTATGTTTTGCCCGTACCTATCGTAACAGCACTCGTCCCTCTTTTTATTCGATTTAAGGGACTGAAATTCCAATCTAATTCAATTTCCAATCAACAGCTAATCAATTGATTTGAATGTTCTGTGTACAGACCGAGAGAGCGAGATGAAGGAGACTTGATTGACTTATTAATTATTTCGTATATTAGTACGTTAATTAAGTATAGATTAATACGATAATCAAATGTGAATATTAAAGAATCATCGTTACATATCATTGCGTGTATTATATTATTTTTTTACGAATCAATAACTTTATAATCAAATGTCGAAGTTATTTAAATCAAAGCACCTCCTAATTTTAATTCATTCGGTTCTCTTAGGATCAAATAAAGTGACTCGCCATCAGTCGAAAATGAAAAATATTAGTATATATTCGGAAATATATCGGAAATATAAATATATTCTCGAAGTGTCTGTCTGACACGCGTCCCAACTCCCCTATGTGCCTAAATTTCAATTTTTGAGAATCCACTGCTGTATAGGTAACGGCAAAATTAACGGCAGAGAACGAGAAAGCTACAGGCTAGAGATGCGGGAGAAGTACGCAAATATAGGATACGGATTGGAAGTGGAAGGGGGTGGCGATGCGTAGACAGGTCGATGACGCGAATGCACGTATTGGCCAAACAGAGGAGAGAGGAGGAATCGCAGTTGGCTTATTACGCATTCGCGATGTGCGTGCTGTGGGTGCGATTGCGCATCGCGGGCACGCCTCGCCGCGGTCGCGCATACGGCTGCTACACACGTAATTATCTTGTATGGTAATGCGTGGACGCGCGACTACGCTCTACGCTGATTTTCACTGATTTATCGCGCTGACCTCGCGAGCTACCGAATGTTTTATGGAATTTGCCACGGTGGCCTGCAACGCGTAGTTTCTCGCACCTACGCGGATTCTGTAGGTATTTTACGCGTGCCACTAGCTTTTCTATCTATTCATTCGGCATTCTTTTTACAATCCCGAGCAAACGCGTCTGGTTCGGTCACTCTGATGCGAGAGAGACGAGGGAGAGCCTCATTTTTTTCGGTTGCATTTTGGGTAGTATTTTCGGTTGTATTCCGCATTTAATTAGTTATTCCGAGCAATCTGACAGACTTGAAAGTGACATCGTAAGTTTAAATGAGATATCTGACCACTGCATTTTACTGTCGCAAACCGAGAATGGAATACGTCTCGTAATAAGTCGTACTATGATTCCCTTGGGAAATTATCTACGAGTTGATACTCTTAGTTTTCACTTGATTATTCACGTCTTCATTTTCAAAAGGAAACTACTGTCCAAAGTATATAGTTATCACAACCATCAAACTTGAAGCGAGAATTTTCCTCGCAACTGTAAAGAAATGAATAACTACAAAAAAAAAACGTACAAAAAAGTAAAGAAAAGACATATTAAATAAATACTTTTTTCACGTGTGACTCTTTGTCTAGTGAATTTCTTTTCTCTTGCATGTAACTTTTTATGCTTTCTGTGAATGTGAAGAAAGCATAATCACACAAAGTTAACACATTATTGTAAGACATTCAAATTTATTGAAGGAGATGTAATCTCCTTGTATGTATACATAAGTTAGATAATATAGTTTAAAATAATTAAATTGTTATTGGGCTTTCCCGCATTTTAGGATACATAAATATATATAAGTTTACATCTTCTTTTATTTTGATAATATTTTCTCTAATATTTTTTTTTTTTTATTCTTGATTTTGTGCACTCTTTTTCCTGGCACTTCCTACCGTTTATCCCCCTGGGGACTTTAACGGTGTCCACCTACCACCTATGTGTGGGTGCTTTATCCCTCCCTTAAAAACCCCACCATCTCGCATTCGCCCGGGGTTATGCCCGTGGATGAGGGAAACCTGTGAAGCAGGGAAAACCTCACCCGAGATGACCGGTGTATTCGAAACATTCTGTTTGGGTGTCAAAGTCACATTCCGTAGGCCTTGACACCGAAACCGAATGTTTCACACCTCCCGCTCACGTTGTGAAGTGTGGAAAAACACCTAACCCGACACGAAAGCCGCACAAGAATGGTGTCACCCATCCAAGTACGAACCGCACTCAGTGCTGCTTAACTTTCGTGATCGGCCGAGGTGCGTCTCCGCCACTCCGCCACCGCGTCGGTAATATTTTCTCTAATATTTTCTTAGAGTTGAAATAAAATTAAAATATTTAATTAAAATAATAAAAACTTGTTAAGATGTCGTTTTATATATTATATAATAAAATAATATTCATTTTATGCGAGTACTTATAAATATAGATATAAAACATGAATCACCATTGATACACTCAATGTATGATGACATATAAATATGATGAAACTAACGATTTGCGCGACAAATTCATTTACAATGAATATTGTTTATAAAATTATGAAGAATACAGCGTTTATAAAATTTATAAGATTAAAATAAATAAGAATTGTGAACAAGATATTTTGCATTTGTAAATTGTATAGTTTTATATGAAAGTATAAAAAAATAATTATAAAAAGAGTCCAATTGCTTCCACGTAGAAGAAGCTTTGTAATAGTAAAATTTTTCGACTCGCTAAAAACATGTTATAAATATATTTTAACATGTCAGGAGTCGAAATCACGTGATTTTAGAAAATGGATGTGTGTGTGTGTGTGCATGTGTGTGTGTACATATATCGCCGTATTTTCGAAAATACTCAGTCAATATCACTCAGCTTGCGGGTGTAGCTTGCTTTTCAGTTTCCGAATTTAAGAGAAGACTTTGGTTAAGTATTCCACAAATAATTTGTTCTTTAAAAAGACAATATTTTCGATTTACGAAAAAATAATTGTTCAAAATTTTGATTATATTATTAGGTGTTATTAATCACACCAAATGTAGCTCCTAGAGAATAAAAAATCTATCAGCTCGATTTTGGATTGAATAATTATCTCTATTAGTTTTTTTGTTATTTAAAAAAAATTAATTTTTCTTAATTATATTTTACATTTTGGAAATCAATCAGGTAAATGAGCTGAAAAAATTTATGATGAAGGAACCTTATAAAAGTCTACCTTATAAGCTGTACCTTATAAACTGTAAAAATTTCAAGTATTTGTATCGATTAGTTATGATTAAAAAATTAAAATGTGAAAAAATTGGGGTTTCTATTTCGAACATTTTCGGGAATAAAAAATCATTTAATCTACCTGAAATGTTGGGAAAGAATAGTCTTTTTGGTAGTTTCGATCTGTATAGTTTTTCAGCTCAAAATATCTATAATTACCTAAGTTATTAAGCACTATATATTTTTGTACAAAATCTTTGATTGCTTATATCTCTGAAAATAATTCATCAAATATGTTGAAAAAAATCGTAAAAATAGAACATAATAATAACATTATGATGTAAAATTCGTTCATGGATTAGTGTTTGAGAAAAAAATTATAATTTAAAATGTAATTTTTATTAAAATTTAGTTTACTTTTAAAATTGTTTAATGTGAAACTAACCATATTTTTGGAAAAAAATGTTTTAAGAAAATCCAAAGAAAAGCAAAAAATAGATAATTTTTTATATTTTTGATTGATACTATCAAAAAAATTTTTATGTCAGTTGCAAAAAATTCAATCTAATAGTACTGAATTTTCTTATTATGACAAAAATCACTTTCAATTAATTTATAATTATGTATTCAATATAACTTTATAGTATTTTTGGAAGAAAATGTTTTTAGAAAATTTTGAAAGAAAGTGAAAAAGACTATCTCTCTAAATATCTATTTTTCTATATATATATATATAACCGCATAACATCTTGCTTGCGTCGAGGTTCATCTTGCGACAAGCGTCCAAGGCAAGATCTGCGGTTCCTTACAGAAGAGTCCAAACTAAGTTCCAATAAGAGAAAGTAATATTTTTAGAAGGGTTATAAAATTTTGTTTTAAATAATCCAATAATACTATATCGGAGTAATATATTACATATAGGATCGACATGTTAATTTGAGGAAGCTACGGGCCAATAAATTGGCAGCGTTTTTTTATTTTACAATTGAATGTACTAATTTTACATATTATTAATTGAAATTTGTCTTTAAATGAAATCAACCTTTGAGTAATGCACTGTTTTGTTGACAAAACACATAGCAGCTATATATATAGATAAAAATATATTACATATAAAAGTCTCCTCTTTCATCTGAAGCCTACTCTCCTTTTCTGATCAGAATATTGGCGTAGGTGCTAGGTAAAGCTGCGGCTCGTGCATAATTCAAGAGGACGACGAGTTCAGCCAGCGAATGTTGAACGCTAATACATCTCGGTGATAGATAGCGAGCATGAGTTCGCTCTTCTCAATGAGCTCAACAGTACAAACGGTTGGTATAATATCTGTATATACAAGATTATAAGAAAATCCACCTGCATTCGTATTACCAAGGATGGTTAGACCTACGGAAAAGAGATGAATTGAGAAGCTATGTAACTATAATTATGTATTAAGTATTCACGACAACTGAGTAAGAATGTCAAGAAATATATCAGATACTACACAACAATCCTACCAACACCAAAGGCCAATTATTTTATTCTATTTAAGCGATGAAGAATATAGCTTATATTTTACAAGTATTTACCATTTAAGTTCACTTTAATCTATATAGAGCAGTATATACAATGTACGTGATTACAATTGTGTAAAATAATGTGAATATAAGGATTTTGGTACTGAAAAAGGGAAGCAAAGTAAAACTGGTATTAAATTAGAGCGAGAGAAGAAGATATATAGGCCTAGGCGAATGTGGAAACAGAATGCGAGATAAACAAAAACAAAGTTCAAAAAGAGACGAAGGAAAAGGCAACAAAGGAGAAAGAGAGAGGCATAGGGACAAAAAGTAGGAGTGAGACAGCACAACACAGTAGAAGATTGTGTACGTGTGAGGCTTTGCGAATGTGCGTGCTCACGCGCGCATGTGTATATATACATATATATATATTTAGGGGGTTGGTCGCGAGACCGTCGCGATTCGCGATGCTGGGCACGTCGCCGTCAGACGAGCGTACGTGCGACACGACTACGCTTTTACCTCGCTCGCTCTCTCTCGCATTTACTCTATCTTCTCCTCTCTTTTCCACGTTCGAGAAAAGCTTCGCATCCCTTCGACTCTCTCACTCCCCTATATATAGCTGAAAATTTCGCATTTCTCTTGTCCTTTTCTTTTCCGACCCTTATACCCACCCCTTTCTCTTCTTTCGTGTTACGCCGCTTCTCTTTTTCAGCCTCTGCGAACTCTGCCCTTATATAGCATTCCGCTTCTACTTCACCTTCCTTTTCTTCTTCCGTTCTGCTTTCTTGGTAATACAGAAACAATAGATATTCTCCTATATATATGTACACACATTTAAATTATACATAAAATTCGTTCTTTCGGATCAAACTTTCATTACATTTATTGCAATATACATAAATACATAATTTAAAAATTATGTATTTTAGTTTTTGAATATTATTATTATACTGCAACATGCTTATAACACATTTAAATAAAAACTTACAATTAGTCAAGGAAATTTCTAAATATACTGCTAACGTATAATACATCGTCTGTGGGTAATACAGAAATCCTTGTATTTATCCTTATTTGATAACAGAATAGTCAGTTTATTTTTGATACGAGATCGATCGACCCTTAATTAATTTGTGTTTCCATATTAAATTCACAAAGAAATGTATAAATATTTGTAAATATATTGTACAAATATGTTACGTGTTATATTTAAAATATAGTTTTGTTAATTATATATACATTTACATATATCATTATGTAAATTAGTGGAATTCATAAATAACAAACATAAATGTCATGTACGGTCGTCATTACAAATCAAACTTAACTTTCAATTAAAAGAAGGCACTATCTAAATACATAATTAAAAATAGTTTATTATCTTTTATAAAATTTTGTATAAAATGTATTATATGTACATTTAAACAACATCTGATGCAACACAAATTATTCACATTTATTATGATATTTTCATCCGCTCAAGATATTATGAACTATCAATCTTTAGTAACTTTTAATTAAAATTTATTGTAATAAAAAATATACTTTGTTCACTGTTCATTTTTAATAAAATTGAACATAAATAACAGCATTATTCGTCAAATAATTTAAATGCTTTTACAAAACTCAAAATCAAATTACAATTTAAAAAAAAAAAGTTAAAATATTAATGTGCTTTTATAAAAATGGTTCTATATTAATCTCTAGTGATGAACATGGAATTTTTAAATCAAACTTAGTGAGAACATCCGGATGAAGTGTTCCAATTTTTCCAATAGTTTGTCCATATGCAACTATTTCAGCACAGCGAGAAGGGAAGAATGTTGGATCTACAATTATATAATCATTCATATAAAAAATACTATCAATTTCATATATTAATTCAATTACAAACCTTCCAATGGTTTCAAATGGTATCCTTTGTTATCTTTATTACAGTGCCATGGAACTTCAAGAACGTGCATTATCCTGTCAAGAACTCCATGCACAAATTCGAATCTAGCCATTTTGTTGTAATATACAACACATAATCTTCTTTCATTGCGAGCTCCAACTTCTGCTTTATGATCTCGCAATATAACATCACTAATTTCAAATAACTTCACAGGAAGGGGCATTTTCTTATTAGCTACTATAGTTTTTAAAAGCCCAGGTAAAAGTGTCGTTCTGCCAACCTAAGAGTATAACTTTCATAATTGTTTATAATAACTTTACTTCTGTAAAAGATTATACCCAAATATTACCTGAAATTCTAAAGTTTTGGGGTTGGATATATGAACAGCTGGTAGTTCTTTAATATCATGTCCCAACTTATCCGCAATATCTTCTCGCGAACACTATACATTACAATTGACATATTTAATTTAATTATAATTAAAAATTGTGTTATATCTGACACAAATATAGGTTAAAAAATGTAAGACATACCAATGAAAATGTCAAAGCTTCCGTAAAACCTGCATTTGCCATTTCTTCACGTAACTGATCAGATAACTTATTCAATGGAAACTGAAAATTCAAAAAATATAGTTTAGCATACCAAGAATAAAGAATAAAATAAATTAACTGTAATTATAAATATTGTATTTACTTCTTTCCCAATGCAGGGGGTTTGGGGAATAGTTTTCTTAATATTATTGTATCCATATCCAATGGCAACATCTTCATAAATATCACATGCATGAATAATATCATGTCTTGTTGGTGAAACTTGAACGTTTAAAAAATCACTGTTTTTATACTCTGTTTTTAATGACATTTTTGTCAATAGTCTTGCTACCTCTTCAGGTGATTTTCTGCAATGAGTATTATAACTTAATGTTGGTTGAATCAGCAATTATTATTTAATAAAATGTACGTATACTCACTCAATTCCAATATAGTTGGTTGCACATTTACTGCTAATTTTTTCTGTTCTATAGCTTAGTTCTGGATAGTTATACTGTTTATTATCTGGATAAAATACCGTTACAGTTTCTATTTCATATTTATTTTTGCAATACTCGCTGAAAGCACACACTAATGTATCAACTGCAATTATTGCCTAAAAAAATATTATTAAAATATACATTGAATTTATTTAAAATTGTATTCTAGATAATAGTCCAAATAATTTTGTTTTTAAATGTACCTTTGTAAGATCAACAGCTGTACACTCGATAAGAATATTTTTGGTATTAAGAGTTATTTTTGAATGATCCCCATTAATAATCGGTGGTAGAGATAATACTGTACCATTTTTATCATAAATTATTGGATAAACAGGACTATCTTTAATGATATGTAAATACTGCTTTAATTGTGCATGATGCTAAACAAAAATACAAATTGGCATCAAGAAATGAAATAATCATACATTATACAAAGCAATGAATTTTATGTTTTATTTTTATACCTCATACAATTTCATTATTTCTTCTCCAGTGTACTCTTTATCTTGATTCAAAGGTTTGAAATAAATATCTTTGGGTGGTTTGGCATCGTAAGTAAAAGGCCCTTCGATTGTATCTAAATCATGCGTACCTATAGAAACTAGTGAACGTTTTCTACCAATATTTTGGTGTAATTTGTCTTGGAGATCAATGAAACTCTCGTAAGCACATTGGGTAAGAGTAATGTCTCTCAACACAGCAGCAACAATATGACCTCTTACTTTTAAGCACTGATTAAATTCAGTAACAAAAATTTTATATTAAAACTTGTTTGACAATTAATAAAATAATTAAAACTTTAAGTTTACCTCCTTTGTCATGCGAATTACTTGAGTATTTATTGGTTTCACAGATTTATAAAAAGGCACAGGTATCCTATTAATAAAGGGTGTTAATTATTACAAATACAAATGAACAAATATTATTCTAATATCAAAATTACTTTTCTAGGAATACTAGAAGTCCAGTCACAAGTCCTTCCAAGCATAGTAAATCATAACGATTGGCAGGTACATCAATTTTATAAATAATTTCATTCGAAAGTTCTTTGGAATGATGTACTCCTTGTTCCTTTTCAATCATCTGCTGCTCCGAGGTCTACGAATAAAGTTTGGTTAGTACATTCTCTTAGGATATAAAATGTACACGCAATTAAAAAATTTCTTAACAAATTGATAACAATTATTAATTAAAATATTGATAAATATTTGAACACTACTCACAATTTCATCTAATTCCAGACCAAATTCAAAGCATAATTTTTGAAATTCATCATCAGCTACAAAGAGTATAAAAAAAATCTTATAGTAAATTGTAGAAAAGTAAAATGAAACAGATGTCCCGCAGGAATAACAATATTACATCATCAGAAATAACTTACAGTAAACTTTTCCTAAAGCCTTGAATAGTAAATCTCGCTTTACACTTACTGTCGGCATATTTTTATCGAAGTAACTTAAAAACTTCGTTTGGGATATACTAATCGATAATTACTGTTAAATTTCGTGTAAAATGAAAATTTGTATTAACCGCTTGCATGAGAGCATGTGCTTATAATAGTCGTCACTGTAGAGCTAACAGCTTCTCTCTTCTGAGAAGTGAGAAGTTCTGTGGCTACCTACCCCCCCTATACGTTTCACAGTCAAAACACCCGGCGACTCGGCGCCCTCGGCGGCACACACCGACACCAGACTACCAGAGATTACTAATCTCAGATTAGTACAGAATGTACAGATAGGGTCTGGTGTCACAGAACTTCTCAGAAGAGAGAAGCTGTTAGCTCTACAGTGACGACTATTATAAGCACATGCTCTCATGCAAGCGGTTAATACAAATTTTCATTTTACACGAAATTTAACAGTAATTATCGATTAGTATATCCCAAACGAAGTTTTTAAGTTACTTCGATAAAAATATGCCGACAGTAAGTGTAAAGCGAGATTTACTATTCAAGGCTTTAGGAAAAGTTTACTGTAAGTTATTTCTGATGATGTAATATTGTTATTCCTGCGGGACATCTGTTTCATTTTACTTTTCTACAATTTACTATAAGATTTTTTTTATACTCTTTGTAGCTGATGATGAATTTCAAAAATTATGCTTTGAATTTGGTCTGGAATTAGATGAAATTGTGAGTAGTGTTCAAATATTTATCAATATTTTAATTAATAATTGTTATCAATTTGTTAAGAAATTTTTTAATTGCGTGTACATTTTATATCCTAAGAGAATGTACTAACCAAACTTTATTCGTAGACCTCGGAGCAGCAGATGATTGAAAAGGAACAAGGAGTACATCATTCCAAAGAACTTTCGAATGAAATTATTTATAAAATTGATGTACCTGCCAATCGTTATGATTTACTATGCTTGGAAGGACTTGTGACTGGACTTCTAGTATTCCTAGAAAAGTAATTTTGATATTAGAATAATATTTGTTCATTTGTATTTGTAATAATTAACACCCTTTATTAATAGGATACCTGTGCCTTTTTATAAATCTGTGAAACCAATAAATACTCAAGTAATTCGCATGACAAAGGAGGTAAACTTAAAGTTTTAATTATTTTATTAATTGTCAACAAGTTTTAATATAAAATTTTTGTTACTGAATTTAATCAGTGCTTAAAAGTAAGAGGTCATATTGTTGCTGCTGTGTTGAGAGACATTACTCTTACCCAATGTGCTTACGAGAGTTTCATTGATCTCCAAGACAAATTACACCAAAATATTGGTAGAAAACGTTCACTAGTTTCTATAGGTACGCATGATTAGATACAATCGAAGGGCCTTTTACTTACGATGCCAAACCACCCAAAGATATTTATTTCAAACCTTTGAATCAAGATAAAGAGTACACTGGAGAAGAAATAATGAAATTGTATGAGGTATAAAAATAAAACATAAAATTCATTGCTTTGTATAATGTATGATTATTTCATTTCTTGATGCCAATTTGTATTTTTGTTTAGCATCATGCACAATTAAAGCAGTATTTACATATCATTAAAGATAGTCCTGTTTATCCAATAATTTATGATAAAAATGGTACAGTATTATCTCTACCACCGATTATTAATGGGGATCATTCAAAAATAACTCTTAATACCAAAAATATTCTTATCGAGTGTACAGCTGTTGATCTTACAAAGGTACATTTAAAAACAAAATTATTTGGACTATTATCTAGAATACAATTTTAAATAAATTCAATGTATATTTTAATAATATTTTTTTAGGCAATAATTGCAGTTGATACATTAGTGTGTGCTTTCAGCGAGTATTGCAAAAATAAATATGAAATAGAAACTGTAACGGTATTTTATCCAGATAATAAACAGTATGACTATCCAGAACTAAGCTATAGAACAGAAAAATTAGCAGTAAATGTGCAACCAACTATATTGGAATTGAGTGAGTATACGTACATTTTATTAAATAATAATTGCTGATTCAACCAACATTAAGTTATAATACTCATTGCAGAAAATCACCTGAAGAGGTAGCAAGACTATTGACAAAAATGTCATTAAAAACAGAGTATAAAAACAGTGATTTTTAAACGTTCAAGTTTCACCAACAAGACATGATATTATTCATGCATGTGATATTTATGAAGATGTTGCCATTGGATATGGATACAATAATATTAAGAAAACTATTCCCCAAACCCCCTGCATTGGGAAAGAAGTAAATACAATATTTATAATTACAGTTAATTTATTTTATTCTTTATTCTTGGTATGCTAAACTATATTTTTTGAATTTTCAGTTTCCATTGAATAAGTTATCTGATCAGTTACGTGAAGAAATGGCAAATGCAGGTTTTACGGAAGCTTTGACATTTTCATTGGTATGTCTTACATTTTTTAACCTATATTTGTGTCAGATATAACACAATTTTTAATTATAATTAAATTAAATATGTCAATTGTAATGTATAGTGTTCGCGAGAAGATATTGCGGATAAGTTGGGACATGATATTAAAGAACTACCAGCTGTTCATATATCCAACCCCAAAACTTTAGAATTTCAGGTAATATTTGGGTATAATCTTTTACAGAAGTAAGTTATTATAAACAATTATGAAAGTTATACTCTTAGGTTGGCAGAACGACACTTTTACCTGGGCTTTTAAAAACTATAGTAGCTAATAAGAAAATGCCCCTTCCTGTGAAGTTATTTGAAATTAGTGATGTTATATTGCGAGATCATAAAGCAGAAGTTGGAGCTCGCAATGAAAGAAGATTATGTGTTGTATATTACAACAAAATGGCTAGATTCGAATTTGTGCATGGAGTTCTTGACAGGATAATGCACGTTCTTGAAGTTCCATGGCACTGTCATAAATATCACATGCATGAATAATATCATGTCTTGTTGGTGAAACTTGAACGTTTAAAAAATCACTGTTTTTATACTCTGTTTTTAATGACATTTTGTCAATAGTCTTGCTACCTCTTCAGGTGATTTTCTGCAATGAGTATTATAACTTAATGTTGGTTGAATCAGCAATTATTATTTAATAAAATGTACGTATACTCACTCAATTCCAATATAGTTGGTTGCACATTTACTGCTAATTTTTTCTGTTCTATAGCTTAGTTCTGGATAGTCATACTGTTTATTATCTGGATAAAATACCGTTACAGTTTCTATTTCATATTTATTTTGCAATACTCGCTGAAAGCACACACTAATGTATCAACTGCAATTATTGCCTAAAAAATATTATTAAATATACATTGAATTTATTTAAAATTGTATTCTAGATAATAGTCCAAATAATTTTGTTTTTAAATGTACCTTTGTAAGATCAACAGCTGTACACTCGATAAGAATATTTTTGGTATTAAGAGTTATTTTTGAATGATCCCCATTAATAATCGGTGGTAGAGATAATACTGTACCATTTTTATCATAAATTATTGGATAAACAGGACTATCTTTAATGATATGTAAATACTGCTTTAATTGTGCATGATGCTAAACAAAAATACAAATTGGCATCAAGAAATGAAATAATCATACATTATACAAAGCAATGAATTTTATGTTTTATTTTTATACCTCATACAATTTCATTATTTCTTCTCCAGTGTACTCTTTATCTTGATTCAAAGGTTTGAAATAAATATCTTTGGGTGGTTTGGCATCGTAAGTAAAAGGCCCTTCGATTGTATCTAAATCATGCGTACCTATAGAAACTAGTGAACGTTTTCTACCAATATTTTGGTGTAATTTGTCTTGGAGATCAATGAAACTCTCGTAAGCACATTGGGTAAGAGTAATGTCTCTCAACACAGCAGCAACAATATGACCTCTTACTTTTAAGCACTGATTAAATTCAGTAACAAAAATTTTATATTAAAACTTGTTTGACAATTAATAAAATAATTAAAACTTTAAGTTTACCTCCTTTGTCATGCGAATTACTTGAGTATTTATTGGTTTCACAGATTTATAAAAAGGCACAGGTATCCTATTAATAAAGGGTGTTAATTATTACAAATACAAATGAACAAATATTATTCTAATATCAAAATTACTTTTCTAGGAATACTAGAAGTCCAGTCACAAGTCCTTCCAAGCATAGTAAATCATAACGATTGGCAGGTACATCAATTTTATAAATAATTTCATTCGAAAGTTCTTTGGAATGATGTACTCCTTGTTCCTTTTCAATCATCTGCTGCTCCGAGGTCTACGAATAAAGTTTGGTTAGTACATTCTCTTAGGATATAAAATGTACACGCAATTAAAAAATTTCTTAACAAATTGATAACAATTATTAATTAAAATATTGATAAATATTTGAACACTACTCACAATTTCATCTAATTCCAGACCAAATTCAAAGCATAATTTTTGAAATTCATCATCAGCTACAAAGAGTATAAAAAAAATCTTATAGTAAATTGTAGAAAAGTAAAATGAAACAGATGTCCCGCAGGAATAACAATATTACATCATCAGAAATAACTTACAGTAAACTTTTCCTAAAGCCTTGAATAGTAAATCTCGCTTTACACTTACTGTCGGCATATTTTTATCGAAGTAACTTAAAAACTTCGTTTGGGATATACTAATCGATAATTACTGTTAAATTTCGTGTAAAATGAAAATTTGTATTAACCGCTTGCATGAGAGCATGTGCTTATAATAGTCGTCACTGTAGAGCTAACAGCTTCTCTCTTCTGAGAAGTTCTGTGACACCAGACCCTATCTGTACATTCTGTACTAATCTGAGATTAGTAATCTCTGGTAGTCTGGTGTCGGTGTGTGCCGCCGAGGGCGCCGAGTCGCCGGGTTTTGACTGTGAAACGTATAGGGGGGGTAGGTAGCCACAGAACTTCTCACTTCTCAGAAGAGAGAAGCTGTTAGCTCTACAGTGACGACTATTATAAGCACATGCTCTCATGCAAGCGGTTAATACAAATTTTCATTTTACACGAAATTTAACAGTAATTATCGATTAGTATATCCCAAACGAAGTTTTTAAGTTACTTCGATAAAAATATGCCGACAGTAAGTGTAAAGCGAGATTTACTATTCAAGGCTTTAGGAAAAGTTTACTGTAAGTTATTTCTGATGATGTAATATTGTTATTCCTGCGGGACATCTGTTTCATTTTACTTTTCTACAATTTACTATAAGATTTTTTTTATACTCTTTGTAGCTGATGATGAATTTCAAAAATTATGCTTTGAATTTGGTCTGGAATTAGATGAAATTGTGAGTAGTGTTCAAATATTTATCAATATTTTAATTAATAATTGTTATCAATTTGTTAAGAAATTTTTTAATTGCGTGTACATTTTATATCCTAAGAGAATGTACTAACCAAACTTTATTCGTAGACCTCGGAGCAGCAGATGATTGAAAAGGAACAAGGAGTACATCATTCCAAAGAACTTTCGAATGAAATTATTTATAAAATTGATGTACCTGCCAATCGTTATGATTTACTATGCTTGGAAGGACTTGTGACTGGACTTCTAGTATTCCTAGAAAAGTAATTTTGATATTAGAATAATATTTGTTCATTTGTATTTGTAATAATTAACACCCTTTATTAATAGGATACCTGTGCCTTTTTATAAATCTGTGAAACCAATAAATACTCAAGTAATTCGCATGACAAAGGAGGTAAACTTAAAGTTTTAATTATTTTATTAATTGTCAAACAAGTTTTAATATAAAATTTTTGTTACTGAATTTAATCAGTGCTTAAAAGTAAGAGGTCATATTGTTGCTGCTGTGTTGAGAGACATTACTCTTACCCAATGTGCTTACGAGAGTTTCATTGATCTCCAAGACAAATTACACCAAAATATTGGTAGAAAACGTTCACTAGTTTCTATAGGTACGCATGATTTAGATACAATCGAAGGGCCTTTTACTTACGATGCCAAACCACCCAAAGATATTTATTTCAAACCTTTGAATCAAGATAAAGAGTACACTGGAGAAGAAATAATGAAATTGTATGAGGTATAAAAATAAAACATAAAATTCATTGCTTTGTATAATGTATGATTATTTCATTTCTTGATGCCAATTTGTATTTTTGTTTAGCATCATGCACAATTAAAGCAGTATTTACATATCATTAAAGATAGTCCTGTTTATCCAATAATTTATGATAAAAATGGTACAGTATTATCTCTACCACCGATTATTAATGGGGATCATTCAAAAATAACTCTTAATACCAAAAATATTCTTATCGAGTGTACAGCTGTTGATCTTACAAAGGTACATTTAAAAACAAAATTATTTGGACTATTATCTAGAATACAATTTTAAATAAATTCAATGTATATTTTAATAATATTTTTTAGGCAATAATTGCAGTTGATACATTAGTGTGTGCTTTCAGCGAGTATTGCAAAATAAATATGAAATAGAAACTGTAACGGTATTTTATCCAGATAATAAACAGTATAACTATCCAGAACTAAGCTATAGAACAGAAAAAATTAGCAGTAAATGTGCAACCAACTATATTGGAATTGAGTGAGTATACGTACATTTTATTAAATAATAATTGCTGATTCAACCAACATTAAGTTATAATACTCATTGCAGAAAATCACCTGAAGAGGTAGCAAGACTATTGACAAAAATGTCATTAAAAACAGAGTATAAAAACAGTGATTTTTTAAACGTTCAAGTTTCACCAACAAGACATGATATTATTCATGCATGTGATATTTATGAAGATGTTGCCATTGGATATGGATACAATAATATTAAGAAAACTATTCCCCAAACCCCCTGCATTGGGAAAGAAGTAAATACAATATTTATAATTACAGTTAATTTATTTTATTCTTTATTCTTGGTATGCTAAACTATATTTTTTGAATTTTCAGTTTCCATTGAATAAGTTATCTGATCAGTTACGTGAAGAAATGGCAAATGCAGGTTTTACGGAAGCTTTGACATTTTCATTGGTATGTCTTACATTTTTAACCTATATTTGTGTCAGATATAACACAATTTTTAATTATAATTAAATTAAATATGTCAATTGTAATGTATAGTGTTCGCGAGAAGATATTGCGGATAAGTTGGGACATGATATTAAAGAACTACCAGCTGTTCATATATCCAACCCCAAAACTTTAGAATTTCAGGTAATATTTGGGTATAATCTTTTACAGAAGTAAAGTTATTATAAACAATTATGAAAGTTATACTCTTAGGTTGGCAGAACGACACTTTTACCTGGGCTTTTAAAAACTATAGTAGCTAATAAGAAAATGCCCCTTCCTGTGAAGTTATTTGAAATTAGTGATGTTATATTGCGAGATCATAAAGCAGAAGTTGGAGCTCGCAATGAAAGAAGATTATGTGTTGTATATTACAACAAAATGGCTAGATTCGAATTTGTGCATGGAGTTCTTGACAGGATAATGCACGTTCTTGAAGTTCCATGGCACTGTAATAAAGATAACAAAGGATACCATTTGAAACCATTGGAAGGTTTGTAATTGAATTAATATATGAAATTGATAGTATTTTTTATATGAATGATTATATAATTGTAGATCCAACATTCTTCCCTTCTCGCTGTGCTGAAATAGTTGCATATGGACAAACTATTGGAAAAATTGGAACACTTCATCCGGATGTTCTCACTAAGTTTGATTTAAAAATTCCATGTTCATCACTAGAGATTAATATAGAACCATTTTTATAAAAGCACATTAATATTTTAACTTTTTTTTTTTAAATTGTAATTTGATTTTGAGTTTTGTAAAAGCATTTAAATTATTTGACGAATAATGCTGTTATTTATGTTCAATTTTATTAAAAATGAACAGTGAACAAAGTATATTTTTTATTACAATAAATTTTAATTAAAAGTTACTAAAGATTGATAGTTCATAATATCTTGAGCGGATGAAAATATAATAAATGTGAATAATTTGTGTTGCATCAGATGTTGTTTAAATGTACATATAATACATTTTATACAAAATTTTATAAAAGATAATAAACTATTTTTAATTATGTATTTAGATAGTGCCTTCTTTTAATTGAAAGTTAAGTTTGATTTGTAATGACGACCGTACATGACATTTATGTTTGTTATTTATGAATTCCACTAATTTACATAATGATATATGTAAATGTATATAATTAACATCACTAATTTCAAATAACTTCACAGGAAGGGGCATTTTCTTATTAGCTACTATAGTTTTTAAAAGCCCAGGTAAAAGTGTCGTTCTGCCAACCTAAGAGTATAACTTTCATAATTGTTTATAATAACTTTACTTCTGTAAAAGATTATACCCAAATATTACCTGAAATTCTAAAGTTTTGGGGTTGGATATATGAACAGCTGGTAGTTCTTTAATATCATGTCCCAACTTATCCGCAATATCTTCTCGCGAACACTATACATTACAATTGACATATTTAATTTAATTATAATTAAAAATTGTGTTATATCTGACACAAATATAGGTTAAAAAATGTAAGACATACCAATGAAAATGTCAAAGCTTCCGTAAAACCTGCATTTGCCATTTCTTCACGTAACTGATCAGATAACTTATTCAATGGAAACTGAAAATTCAAAAAATATAGTTTAGCATACCAAGAATAAAGAATAAAATAAATTAACTGTAATTATAAATATTGTATTTACTTCTTTCCCAATGCAGGGGGTTTGGGGAATAGTTTTCTTAATATTATTGTATCCATATCCAATGGCAACATCTTCATAAATATCACATGCATGAATAATATCATGTCTTGTTGGTGAAACTTGAACGTTTAAAAAATCACTGTTTTTATACTCTGTTTTTAATGACATTTTTGTCAATAGTCTTGCTACCTCTTCAGGTGATTTTCTGCAATGAGTATTATAACTTAATGTTGGTTGAATCAGCAATTATTATTTAATAAAATGTACGTATACTCACTCAATTCCAATATAGTTGGTTGCACATTTACTGCTAATTTTTTCTGTTCTATAGCTTAGTTCTGGATAGTTATACTGTTTATTATCTGGATAAAATACCGTTACAGTTTCTATTTCATATTTATTTTTGCAATACTCGCTGAAAGCACACACTAATGTATCAACTGCAATTATTGCCTAAAAAAATATTATTAAAATATACATTGAATTTATTTAAAATTGTATTCTAGATAATAGTCCAAATAATTTTGTTTTTAAATGTACCTTTGTAAGATCAACAGCTGTACACTCGATAAGAATATTTTTGGTATTAAGAGTTATTTTGAATGATCCCCATTAATAATCGGTGGTAGAGATAATACTGTACCATTTTTATCATAAATTATTGGATAAACAGGACTATCTTTAATGATATGTAAATACTGCTTTAATTGTGCATGATGCTAAACAAAAATACAAATTGGCATCAAGAAATGAAATAATCATACATTATACAAAGCAATGAATTTTATGTTTTATTTTTATACCTCATACAATTTCATTATTTCTTCTCCAGTGTACTCTTTATCTTGATTCAAAGGTTTGAAATAAATATCTTTGGGTGGTTTGGCATCGTAAGTAAAAGGCCCTTCGATTGTATCTAAATCATGCGTACCTATAGAAACTAGTGAACGTTTTCTACCAATATTTTGGTGTAATTTGTCTTGGAGATCAATGAAACTCTCGTAAGCACATTGGGTAAGAGTAATGTCTCTCAACACAGCAGCAACAATATGACCTCTTACTTTTAAGCACTGATTAAATTCAGTAACAAAAATTTTATATTAAAACTTGTTTGACAATTAATAAAATAATTAAAACTTTAAGTTTACCTCCTTTGTCATGCGAATTACTTGAGTATTTATTGGTTTCACAGATTTATAAAAAGGCACAGGTATCCTATTAATAAAGGGTGTTAATTATTACAAATACAAATGAACAAATATTATTCTAATATCAAAATTACTTTTCTAGGAATACTAGAAGTCCAGTCACAAGTCCTTCCAAGCATAGTAAATCATAACGATTGGCAGGTACATCAATTTTATAAATAATTTCATTCGAAAGTTCTTTGGAATGATGTACTCCTTGTTCCTTTTCAATCATCTGCTGCTCCGAGGTCTACGAATAAAGTTTGGTTAGTACATTCTCTTAGGATATAAAATGTACACGCAATTAAAAAATTTCTTAACAAATTGATAACAATTATTAATTAAAATATTGATAAATATTTGAACACTACTCACAATTTCATCTAATTCCAGACCAAATTCAAAGCATAATTTTTGAAATTCATCATCAGCTACAAAGAGTATAAAAAAAAATCTTATAGTAAATTGTAGAAAAGTAAAATGAAACAGATGTCCCGCAGGAATAACAATATTACATCATCAGAAATAACTTACAGTAAACTTTTCCTAAAGCCTTGAATAGTAAATCTCGCTTTACACTTACTGTCGGCATATTTTTATCGAAGTAACTTAAAAACTTCGTTTGGGATATACTAATCGATAATTACTGTTAAATTTCGTGTAAAATGAAAATTTGTATTAACCGCTTGCATGAGAGCATGTGCTTATAATAGTCGTCACTGTAGAGCTAACAGCTTCTCTCTTCTGAGAAGTGAGAAGTTCTGTGGCTACCTACCCCCCCTATACGTTTCACAGTCAAAACACCCGGCGACTCGGCGCCCTCGGCGGCACACACCGACACCAGACTACCAGAGATTACTAATCTCAGATTAGTACAGAATGTACAGATAGGGTCTGGTGTCACAGAACTTCTCAGAAGAGAGAAGCTGTTAGCTCTACAGTGACGACTATTATAAGCACATGCTCTCATGCAAGCGGTTAATACAAATTTTCATTTTACACGAAATTTAACAGTAATTATCGATTAGTATATCCCAAACGAAGTTTTTAAGTTACTTCGATAAAAATATGCCGACAGTAAGTGTAAAGCGAGATTTACTATTCAAGGCTTTAGGAAAAGTTTACTGTAAGTTATTTCTGATGATGTAATATTGTTATTCCTGCGGGACATCTGTTTCATTTTACTTTTCTACAATTTACTATAAGATTTTTTTTTATACTCTTTGTAGCTGATGATGAATTTCAAAAATTATGCTTTGAATTTGGTCTGGAATTAGATGAAATTGTGAGTAGTGTTCAAATATTTATCAATATTTTAATTAATAATTGTTATCAATTTGTTAAGAAATTTTTTAATTGCGTGTACATTTTATATCCTAAGAGAATGTACTAACCAAACTTTATTCGTAGACCTCGGAGCAGCAGATGATTGAAAAGGAACAAGGAGTACATCATTCCAAAGAACTTTCGAATGAAATTATTTATAAAATTGATGTACCTGCCAATCGTTATGATTTACTATGCTTGGAAGGACTTGTGACTGGACTTCTAGTATTCCTAGAAAAGTAATTTTGATATTAGAATAATATTTGTTCATTTGTATTTGTAATAATTAACACCCTTTATTAATAGGATACCTGTGCCTTTTTATAAATCTGTGAAACCAATAAATACTCAAGTAATTCGCATGACAAAGGAGGTAAACTTAAAGTTTTAATTATTTTATTAATTGTCAAACAAGTTTTAATATAAAATTTTTGTTACTGAATTTAATCAGTGCTTAAAAGTAAGAGGTCATATTGTTGCTGCTGTGTTGAGAGACATTACTCTTACCCAATGTGCTTACGAGAGTTTCATTGATCTCCAAGACAAATTACACCAAAATATTGGTAGAAAACGTTCACTAGTTTCTATAGGTACGCATGATTTAGATACAATCGAAGGGCCTTTTACTTACGATGCCAAACCACCCAAAGATATTTATTTCAAACCTTTGAATCAAGATAAAGAGTACACTGGAGAAGAAATAATGAAATTGTATGAGGTATAAAAATAAAACATAAAATTCATTGCTTTGTATAATGTATGATTATTTCATTTCTTGATGCCAATTTGTATTTTTGTTTAGCATCATGCACAATTAAAGCAGTATTTACATATCATTAAAGATAGTCCTGTTTATCCAATAATTTATGATAAAAATGGTACAGTATTATCTCTACCACCGATTATTAATGGGGATCATTCAAAAATAACTCTTAATACCAAAAATATTCTTATCGAGTGTACAGCTGTTGATCTTACAAAGGTACATTTAAAAACAAAATTATTTGGACTATTATCTAGAATACAATTTTAAATAAATTCAATGTATATTTTAATAATATTTTTTTAGGCAATAATTGCAGTTGATACATTAGTGTGTGCTTTCAGCGAGTATTGCAAAATAAATATGAAATAGAAACTGTAACGGTATTTTATCCAGATAATAAACAGTATGACTATCCAGAACTAAGCTATAGAACAGAAAAAATTAGCAGTAAATGTGCAACCAACTATATTGGAATTGAGTGAGTATACGTACATTTTATTAAATAATAATTGCTGATTCAACCAACATTAAGTTATAATACTCATTGCAGAAAATCACCTGAAGAGGTAGCAAGACTATTGACAAAAATGTCATTAAAAACAGAGTATAAAAACAGTGATTTTTTAAACGTTCAAGTTTCACCAACAAGACATGATATTATTCATGCATGTGATATTTATGAAGATGTTGCCATTGGATATGGATACAATAATATTAAGAAAACTATTCCCCAAACCCCCTGCATTGGGAAAGAAGTAAATACAATATTTATAATTACAGTTAATTTATTTTATTCTTTATTCTTGGTATGCTAAACTATATTTTTTGAATTTTCAGTTTCCATTGAATAAGTTATCTGATCAGTTACGTGAAGAAATGGCAAATGCAGGTTTTACGGAAGCTTTGACATTTTCATTGGTATGTCTTACATTTTTTAACCTATATTTGTGTCAGATATAACACAATTTTTAATTATAATTAAATTAAATATGTCAATTGTAATGTATAGTGTTCGCGAGAAGATATTGCGGATAAGTTGGGACATGATATTAAAGAACTACCAGCTGTTCATATATCCAACCCCAAAACTTTAGAATTTCAGGTAATATTTGGGTATAATCTTTTACAGAAGTAAAGTTATTATAAACAATTATGAAAGTTATACTCTTAGGTTGGCAGAACGACACTTTTACCTGGGCTTTTAAAAACTATAGTAGCTAATAAGAAAATGCCCCTTCCTGTGAAGTTATTTGAAATTAGTGATGTTATATTGCGAGATCATAAAGCAGAAGTTGGAGCTCGCAATGAAAGAAGATTATGTGTTGTATATTACAACAAAATGGCTAGATTCGAATTTGTGCATGGAGTTCTTGACAGGATAATGCACGTTCTTGAAGTTCCATGGCACTGTAATAAAGATAACAAAGGATACCATTTGAAACCATTGGAAGGTTTGTAATTGAATTAATATATGAAATTGATAGTATTTTTTATATGAATGATTATATAATTGTAGATCCAACATTCTTCCCTTCTCGCTGTGCTGAAATAGTTGCATATGGACAAACTATTGGAAAAATTGGAACACTTCATCCGGATGTTCTCACTAAGTTTGATTTAAAAATTCCATGTTCATCACTAGAGATTAATATAGAACCATTTTTATAAAAGCACATTAATATTTTAACTTTTTTTTTTTTAAATTGTAATTTGATTTTGAGTTTTGTAAAAGCATTTAAATTATTTGACGAATAATGCTGTTATTTATGTTCAATTTTATTAAAAATGAACAGTGAACAAAGTATATTTTTTATTACAATAAATTTTAATTAAAAGTTACTAAAGATTGATAGTTCATAATATCTTGAGCGGATGAAAATATAATAAATGTGAATAATTTGTGTTGCATCAGATGTTGTTTAAATGTACATATAATACATTTTATACAAAATTTTATAAAAGATAATAAACTATTTTTAATTATGTATTTAGATAGTGCCTTCTTTTAATTGAAAGTTAAGTTTGATTTGTAATGACGACCGTACATGACATTTATGTTTGTTATTTATGAATTCCACTAATTTACATAATGATATATGTAAATGTATATATAATTAACAAAACAAAGAATAAATTAATATTAATGACGATTGGCCGCACGGGAAAGAATTAAGAAGTAGTCTCCACTATTATCTCACATATTATTGATGTGCATCCTGATCTCTATGCAGCCTGCAAACTTCAGTTTGGTTTACCTTTTATTCACATATCGATAATTTATTCGACAATGAAGTTTCAAATTTTATATACGGATCGATTTATTTATATCAATCCAATAATCATTAGAATATACGCGGCTTGTTATTAATGCGTCTGATATATTTTTCATGAATCGCGTCCCAGGTTTATTTGCAAGTAGCCGTAAGAGTCTATATATATATAAACAGCCAAATTTCGGTTGTATGCCTACAATTTACCCGATAAAAAATAGTAAAAAATTCATTGAGCATTCTGAAAAACTTACATAAATAATAAATTTTAATCTCATAATATTTTCCTATAACTGACAATAAACTTTATTGTAAATCCTGGATGTTTTGTATATGGGTATCAAAAAAATGATCATATCTAAATAATCGACATTCGTTATTGTCAGCTAAAATTTGAACCAATTAATATCTTAGAATATAAAAATGTAAAGTTTACAATTATACAATTACTGTAACAAATCAATATAATATTAGTAATATTTAAATGACAATTTAGGTAAAGAAACTATAAGTGTGTATAAAGATTATGCGAAATTAGAAAGCATCCATCATACTTAATATATAAGGATCACGTATGTTTTTATATTTTCAAGATATTCTTATTATAAAGGAATTTTATACTCATTTTTTGTTGATTAATTATTAAAAAAATAAATGAGTATGTGAACAAATAATAGAAGAGGTGCCTTCGCATATCAATAAAACAAAAAAATATCCGAATCCGCGGGCAGCATTTCGCCCCAGAGTGACTAGTTGGCGATTTCCTTCCTTTTCTTTCTTATGTAAATTGATAATTATTCAACAAATTTTAAAAAGCATTTTCCCAATTTTGATGAGAAAAACAGTATTGCCTCGAATTTGAACCGGGAACTCCAGCAGCTATACCTAAGGCTATTCATTGTAAAATAAATTGTTTTATTTTACAATAAAGTTTCCAGTAATGACATAGATTACTCAAAATGTCTGAAACTGTTATAAGAATTATAAAATTATTTAGAGAAATGTGTTTAGCATTAATTAAAAAAACAATAAAGTTGTGCAATTTATTTGGACTCGTCACTCTCGAAGCGTATACATTATTCAATTGATTCAAATAGTATAGAAATATAATTATACAATTACTATTATAAGAACATAAGAATATAATATTATTATACATTATTATAAACACACAGTAACTTGTAAAACAGATAGTGAACTTTTGAACAAAATAATTAACTAACAATTCTTCAGTTTTAAATTACCGAAACGTAAAAATGATTTATTCTAGGACTCTAGGTGGTTGCAAGAACAGCAGCGGCCGACCAGGAACTTTTCATAATCTTAAAATATATTGCAAATAATTATTTATTCGCGTGCGACAATAACAATTGCTTAATTAGTATTAATATTAATAATTTAAAAATCGAAAAATATAGTAAATTAAAAATTACCGATCCAAAACTTTCCAGCGATAACACAACCATCTTACCGCCGGTTAACTGTTCACTTCGACTACTTCTTAGTATGATAAATTGCAACATCTTTCGAATTTTCATTGATAATAGGTACCATTCGCTAGAAAATCTACGTAATAGAATATAATTTTCTTTATAATTAATTATTATTTTAATCGTGAGGAACATTAAATGGAAAAAAGTTGCGAATTGAATAAAAAAATATTTAAAAAGTTTAACTTACGCCGCTGTACGAATATTACTTGATACTTGAATAACTCGCTCGCCCGAGTAATGTAAACTAAACATATACACAACAAACAATGAACATGTAATACAAGCTCGAGTATACTGACCAACATTAACGCTATTATCACCCGATACCAAGACCTAAAAAAATTGAATTGGTTTTAAAAGTTGTGTCTACAAAAGTTTTTTTTTAAATATATGTAAATAAACAATGATTTACGTCGATTATAACCAGTGATACCAAAATTAAGGAAAACAACTCAATTACAAGAAAGGGCCAACTATATATTTGCTCGATAAGGTGAATCTCACTAGAAAAATGATTGTTGAAAAGTTATCCATTTTTATTTATTTAGTTTATTTGTGCGTGTACATGGAGAAAAATGTATTGTACGAATAAATAAATTTCATGCGGTTGAATTTACTTTTGGTAAGTTTTACAATAAATTTCTCTCTGTGTGCATCAATTATAGTTTTGAAACATAAGTATTTTAGTTAACTATATTGCCTCCTGATGTTTCTTCACAATATTTATTAAATTGAAAATAATCGATTGTTCCATTCTTTGTATTCTCCTGTACGATTGATTTTTCAGTTGAATTATGTTGTTTAATTTATAACTTTAAAATATTAAATATTTATTTTTATTAAGAATATTATATAAATAAATATGTATTTATTTGTATGCTCATCTTTATTTAACTATTTTATAATTTTAAGTTATTTCAACAATAATAGTAGTTTTCTTAAGCTTTATAAGTTACTATCTTTTAATACCTGACAATTGTGAACATTCCACAAGCATGATAAACACTAGACGTAAAAAATGACATTAAAGCAAAATATAAGAAGCAACAGTAACCAATTCCAAATATATTGTGGATAGATATCTGGTAATAATGTAATTTTTCAATAATAACTACGGAATCAAAGTAATAAGGAAATAAAGGAGTGTAATCAATAACATCCGGTTGGTTTATTAATGTTGGCATAAACGAAATTATTGCACCAGTTGTGCAAACAGTTCCTGAAAATACTGAAAAAAATATATAAGTTAATTACAACGTATTGCATATCTTACTTTTAAAAGTACGAGAATACGCATTTCGTTTACCAACGATTTATCTCTGTGCACAATTTTAGACTTATAATAAGATGCAGTCGCGTTTTCGAGAAATCCCTTCCCAAACAGGATGAAAAAGTCAAATTTTACTGTCCGAGTCAATGGAACCAAAAAAACTATATTTTAATTATTACCCATCAATCTTCAATTTGAGAATTAATTATCTATCATTCGACTAAATTTCATACAAAAATATCAATGCACTAGTAAATACCATTTTAGTTCAATGATAGATAATACTAAAACGAACAACGATATCTTGGTTTTTCATAATTGACCATATTTATTTAGATAAAATACTTAATTTATCTCAAATGTCTTGATCGATACAAATTGACCTTAAAATTAATTTGACTGTAGTACCCCAATGATAATTAAAGTAGCTTCGTACAAAGGTGAATGACAATATATGCGGTTAATAATTACATAGAAATGAAAAAGTTATCACTTGCGCTTGTCGAGTAAACGTTTGCAGGATTTCGAATTCTGCATCATCTGCCAAATCTTGCCAATTCATAGACATACAATGAAACAGTTTTTTCATCTATTCGATAAAATAACATGAATATTACATCAATATTTACAAAATAAATAATAATTATTAATTGCAAATTGTATACCTGGCGCTTTCGAAAATGGACGAGTATGGTTAGCAGTAAAGAAACTGACATATAACAAACAGCGATAACTGTTTCAATCATTATTATAGGATTTGTACTCGAATCGTTTGTTAGACCGCCTGCCTGTTGGGTGATTATTACAATTACATAGTCACAACAATATCTACTTTCTAAACTTATGTTTTTTCTTATACTTATATTTTCATATACTTTGGTATATGCATGTAAATATATTTTTGATTTTTCCCGTTGTTTTTGACCACAAGTCAATAAAGAAATTAAGGTATTCGCTATAATACTTATATATATATTAGATTATCATAATTAATAACATATTTTATAAATAAAAAAATAGTTACTGTTGACAATAATATTTCTTACGTATATAAGAACTATTTTATTGAACAAGTTCGTGTTACTCGAGTTAGTTTTTATATCAAAGAAAATGAAAATAACTAAGTAATCGCAATAACATTATTTACCAAAGCTATGATGAGAGAAATTGTGGACAATGCAAACAATCCCAAAAAAAATCGTTTTTTATTTTTAGAATGATAAGGCCACAAACCTACAATTTTAAGTAATAAAATACAGAAATTTCTATAATACTTTTCAAACGAACTGTTATTTAATATTCTCATTTTCACAGTAACACAGTTGTTAGTGCACAATAATCACATAAATGATGAACACTACGCTTGGTGCATGATACGAAACAAAAGAGACTATGAGAGTGAATTTTCAGGTAACGTAGGTAGCAATACTACTAAAAAATTAATCGAATCGCGATTTAATTAATAAAATAATTAACCAATTAAAAGTTTGCGCGGTGTAAATACAACAAGTAATTTTATTTTACGTCGCCACACAAAGGTGATAGGTATAGAATTGTATATTTGCATTTGTTTATTTGAATTATATATTAATTTTTATGCGTAACTTTATAAATTTAATGCATATATTAAGGGGGTATCATACTCAATTAAAAATTCAAATTTCGCGCCACAAAATAAAAGACGAAAAAACAACTAATTTTCTTGTAACAATTAATAAAAACAAATTTACGCAAAACCAGGAGTTAGTTGCCCTTCCTTATGTTATTATCTACTATTTTTCAAAGTTTCAAGTTTTTATAACAATATGTCCCTGAGAAAACCTTGAAAAATATAAGAAAATTGCATTTTTCAAGGTTTTCTCGGCGACATATTGTTATAATAACTTTAAACTTTGTAAAATGATAGATAATTACTTAACGGAGGGCAATTAACTCCTGGTTTTGCGTAAATTTGTTTTTCTGCCCTCCAGCCGGAAAGCGGCAGCGTTTTCCGGCAACGTCGAGCAGAAAAATAGTATACACACCTTGGCCAGTAAAATAAGAAATGTCTCAGATCACATGATCGTCCACCTCGGCTTCGCCTCGGCCGACAATTACATGTGATCTGAGACATTTCTTATTTTACTGGCCATGGTATGTAATATGCTATTTATTAATTGTTATAAGTAAATTAGTTGTTTTTTCGTCTGCTATTTTCTGGCGCGAAATTTGAATTTTTAATTGAGTATGATACCCCCTTAATCAATATCTTCACACTTGCTGAGTCATTTTTTTGCCCCATGATTTTCTCCGATGTTCAATATTTTGTTTTTATGTTGGTTCATTTAAGATTAATTCGGGAAAAGATGGAGACGAATAACTTTCTACACTCGTTGGGAAGATTGTCGTTTTTCTTCTATAAATGTATATAGCCCCATAACATCTTGCTGGCATCGCGGTTCATCTTGCGACAGGCATCTAAGGTATAATCTCCATTCTCTGGGAAATTCGACCAACTTCAGTGGATGAAGAGAAAAATGAGCCTACTTTATATCAAAAGTAAAGCTTTGGTTCGGAAAGACCAAAAAATATACATTATTAATTCGGAAATATGCTTTTTAACCTTTTAGCATTTTAAATTAACCTTTCAGTTTCAGCCCCAAAATTTTGTGCTGTACTAATTAAAAATATTTTGGATCTTATTTATGTTTTTTTTAGATCAAGTCTCGTAAAAATAACAATCGAATACACAGTACGAACATCAGCCGGCGTACTTTAACCTCTCTCGCACTTTCAATCACGTGCACTCGTTTTTCGACCGTAACAAACGAAAAAGAATCGGTATTGCCTATATATATATTATAAGATATCGGGGTAAAAATTACAAGAAGTTGATGGTAAAAATTTACCGTAAGGTCACGGCGTTCCACATTTACAAGACTTCATGGTAAATTTTCAAATAAATTTATCTACAATTTTAATAAGATATTTTTCTCCGTCTGCAAATATATCATACAAATATCAAAAAACGTGAATCTTTTGTTTAATTCTCTTCTCTTTAGCGTCTAAATCTTGTTTTGCAGATTCTGTAAAAATAATACAAAAGAACTATTACTTTCTGGTTCATGACCCACCTTCTAATTACAGATTCGTCAGCATCATCCCGAAAGGAAATATTTTGTGCGCACGACCTGAAAAGAATCAATCTCTAGGAGCTTCATACATTTTTTACTTCACTTCTCTCATCTAGCATTTCTGACCATCTCCCATCTCTTTGCTCTATCAATTCTCCAAAAATATTCTTAACTTTTTCCCAATCCCTCAAGGTGATGGAAAAAACTCAAGGATCCGAGTCTCATAAGTATTGAAATTATATTGAAGTTACTCGCTTTTACAATATCTTCGCACCCCTCAACATTTTACACCACCTCTTCAATTATCTTCTATTTCCAAACTTCCAGAAAAAGACTGTACTGTTTCCGTTGGCGAAATATGCAGGTTTCACAGTAGCATTCTTCTGATAAACAGCCTGTTACCTAACCTACTAGTTTTTTTATCTTAAGTTGAACAACTTACTCTCTTCCACAAAAACAGGTTTTCGTCACGACTACAGTGCTGGCCATGCTGGAGTTGATTGTTCACTGCTCAAGTTTATCCGCTATTAAAAACTTTGAAGGAATAAAATGTTCATCTCAAAATAACAAAACTCTTTTCTATTTTACGCTTTACGCCTAGAACAATATTTTCAAAGATAAAAAAGAAAAACTGTCAAAATAACGAAAATAGTGTAAAAAATCACATTTTATTACAATAAAATTAAATATATCGCAGTGCGCGTGAATTGTGACATGATCCGAAGGAGGAGATGATAAGCACATAATTTAAAGTCATGTTTTTATTACTATCTCTTGTGATGTATATTATATTTTGTATTAGGCCAAAAATCCCAAGCTATGAGAAAATGAATAAAAGTTTAATTGTTGAGCCAGGTATTTTACCCAATGCTTTTTTTTACCCGAGCTTTACACGATCGTGCCTTATATGCAAAAAGCTTCGCGAAGCAAGGCGCAAAGGAGATTCGAAACGACGAGTTACAGTGGCCTTAAGACCTCACGTGGCGAGCTAGTTTAAAATATATCTACTCGATCTCATTTTTTTTAAAATTTAGGCTTATTAGAAATGTACATCTTTATCCGTTTTCGAGTTATAGGCAATCAAAGTCAAGATTATTTTTAGCGAAATTTTTCGTTTTTTGCTTATATATATATATATATATATATATATATATATATATCTTAAAATGGAGCGTTAAAGTCTGTAGCTCCGATTTTCATCATATTTTTAGAGTAGAAAACATATCCTAGAGTTTGGTAAATATCCGTTTTCCGCAGACGTGATACTCTCCTATAGTGAGTCCATAAAGAACGCTCAGAAATTTCAATTTTTAATTCAGATCGAACAAATTTAATCAACCTTCTCACGATTAACCCATTAACGCCCGAATTGAAGTTCACGTGATCATATTTGATGTATTACTAACAACGCTATGTCTATGAAAACCTTACAAAAATGCATACCTAACTATTTCTGAGAATTTTAAAATTTAAATTTTTTCAACTAATGGAAAATTCCTGAATTTTTTGCTTGTTTACACTATAAGTTATATGATAAATGAATTTATTAATATCCACAAGCACCGACACGGTGGCGGAGTGGCGGAGACGCACCTCGGCCGGTCACGGAAGTTAAGCAGCACTGAGTGCGGTTCGCATTTGGATGGGTTTGGCTTTCGTGGCGGGTTAGGTGTTTTTTCACACTTCACAACATGAGCGGGAGATGTGAAACATTCGGTTTCGGTGTCAAGGCCTACGCAATGTGACTTTGACACCCAAAAAGAATGTTTCGAATACACCGGCCATCTCGGGTGAGGTTTTCCCTGCTTCACAGGTTTCCCTCATCCACGGGCATAACCCCGGGCGAATGCGAGATGGTGGGGTTTTAAGGGAGGGATAAAGCACCCACACATAGGTGGTAGGTGGACACCGTTAAAGTCCCCCAGGGGATAAACGGTAGGAAGTGCCAGGAAAAAGAGAGCACAAATCAAGAATAAAAAAAAAAAAAAAAAAAAATATCCACAAGCCAAAGACTATTCCTCACAACTCAGTAAGGCGGACTGTATTAATACCAGCCACTTTAGATACCTCATCTGTATCTAGAGACGAGATGCCTGGACTCTACTGATGAGCCCACCAGGCATACTCAGGGCGAAATACAATAAATTTTCTTTTCCTTTCTTTCTTTTCTTTTTCTGTTTTTTTAATTTTATACTACAATCAATTAAATTTTTTATTTTGACTTAGCTTGTCTTGGTCTTTTTTCAAACACTCATCCTGTGAGGTTTCTAAAGTGGCTGGTATTAATACAGTCCGTCTTACTGAGTTGTGAGGAATAGTCTTTGGCTTGTGAAGATCAATAAATTCATTTATCATATATTTCTGAGAATGCTCTTTCAAATTTTGTCACCTAAAAAGCTTGAACAGTTGATTTACTCTGTTGTGGAAGATGTTTTTTTACCTTCCTCGATGTTCTCACTCGCTTCACTTGTGCGAACAACCTCGAGACAATGTAATAGAACATTTTGAAAAATTTTGGGGCATTTATATGATGGAAAAGATAATAATTATCAAATCCTTATACCACTCATAAACTTATCCACCAATCAATTTATAATTGTTGTAACATGGATGCATCATTATTTTTATAATTGTTGTATATAATTCCAAATTTAAGTTTAGATTTCTAGTCAGTAATCTTAAAGAAACGTATAAGCTTGTAAGTTTATATTGTATAATCTTGTTGATATTATCTCAATTTATTTTTGTATTCGTAATGTAGGCATTAACAGAAGATAGTTTGTAGTCACTAGACAAAGTTTGAGCGAATTTAAAATTTTCATCTGATGTTGATTTGACATAGTAAGCTCTCTATGCATGTACAAAATAGTATATTCGATATTAAGTAGGTATATTTGGTAAGATACTAGTTGTCATATTTGAATTTTGTTCTTCAAGGATTTAAAAAACGTAACATGCACATGGAAATATATTTGAATACTTTTAATTACTTAACTATAGAAAGTTTATTCGGTCCAAATAAAATATTTATTATAATTATAACTTTAATAAATTATCATTTCATGAAAACAGTATTAAATATTTACAATATTTATAATTTACTTCCCGAGTTTATGAACACGTTGCTAATGTTTGTATCGATTAGTATAATTATTATAATATGAGCGTATTCTTTTGCAGCATACAATGAAAAATATATCACTGATCTTACAATTATAGAGCCTTATGAATATTTTTTACATAATTTGTTTTTTACTGTGTAAATTTACACTTGAATTTGAAAGTTAGAATTTTCCATTGTGATGTAAAGTTGTACATTTTAATCTTATTAATCTGTTGATGTGAAACAAAATTATTCAAAGTATTATTTTTTTATTTAAAATAAAAAATATTGCTTAATTCAAATTAATTCCATTACATTAAGACTTTTAAATAGTTTAGATATTTATTGCATAATGGTAACTTATTACTATTTACTAATTACTAAATTGCTAATTATTATAATTGCTAAACGTATTTTTCGTATCAAAGTATGTATATTTGCTGGAATTCAAAATTGAAAAATTTGTTTTTCTTAACTCCGTGCGCGAAATTCGATTTTGCGCACGCATTTGAGTGCGCAAAATAGTACATTCCCGCACTAGTGCGCAAATAGTAGATTACGATAGAAGT
This sequence comes from Theocolax elegans, assembly GCA_026168455.1. NCBI lineage: Eukaryota > Metazoa > Arthropoda > Insecta > Hymenoptera > Cerocephalidae > Theocolax > Theocolax elegans. Next base: position 43,845,511 of record CM047429.1, on the reverse strand, counting down.
GCGCGAAACAAACTCTCGCTTCGCTCGAGCGGCAAATCCGACTCGTGTGGGAATCACCTATTTTGCGCACTTGTATCGTAATGTACTATTAACATATTTTGGCACATGGGAAGTATTAATTTTTACCCACTTATTAAATAACTGTTACTTAGGTTATATAAATATTTTCGAAAAAAAGATAATAATTATTAGTGATAAGGAAAAACAGAATTTTGTTAAGCTTTTATTAATCGGTTTTATTACACTTTAATTACCACTTACAGTAGATCTAGTGTGTAAGTCGAGTAATCTTAATAATCAATACACGTTACAGCGTAAATGCAATGGTTCAGAGTAGCCTCTCTCCAGTTTTAGCGGCAATAGGACCCGAACGAAAGAAACAAGAAACGGCTTTGCACGAATCCAAGTTTTGTAGTAACATACAAATAAATACACGAACGTTTGTTTTTATCATTTTGGTTTCCCTTAATTAATTAGCATGGAGATATTACCTCACATTGACGATTTTACTCATTTATGTATATATGTATATATGTATATACATATAGCATATATATATATTCATCTCCCGTCGTCTTTGGTAAATTCCATATCGCGCTCTCGTAAATGTGTGTAATAACGTTGTTTATATTAAATTGATTTATGCATATCTGTATATATATATATATATATATATACACATACATGTGTACATACATAAATATATATATATATATATATATATATAAATATTTATGCATTATATATAACTATGTATATATATAAGTGATCATATTCTCTTTTACAATTTACCATTATATTCATCTTTTCGTCGTCCAATTTGTTTATATTCCCATTCTGTCGAAACACCGTTAAATACTCTAAACTCGACGAATCCCGTGAAATTAGGGACTCGCCTGCAGAGACTCCGCGTGATTTCGCGTCGTTCCGCTAAACTGCATTATAAGAGCTCCGCGTATATTTAGCGCAAAGTCCAAGTCCCCGACGCCTTTTTCCACACGCCTTTTACCCATATGCGTTACAACTTTACACATTGCACATGCGAATCGCTGACAATCGATAACAAAATAAAACTATATTATATAATATTAAACGCTACAACAGTCAGCCAAGCGAAACTGGTATTTTATAACTCACGATCGATAAGAAAATCCTTTGTAACAGCAATTTTCGCTTTTGTTACCCCGCGAACGAGCGATCGTCTCGTGACTGCGCGTAGATACTTATTTTGAGTAATTAGAAATTTAGTCTAATATCGCATAATCAATCCATCTTGACGATCTATTGATGCAATACTACACTAAGATCATAAAATTTTTACTCATTCAGCTGCCGTGTTGTAATATTCTTATTTTTCTTATAAATTAAAAACTGTATTGGAATTGCACTTGAGTAGTAGTGCTCCAATATTCAAAACGACCCGCAATATTGCATACCTGCATTTGGTTAATGAACAATCTATCTAGATTTTTCGTCGTTTAATTCGATTATATTTTCTTTTCTTTTGAGTCTCAGTCGAATCGTGGAATATTGTAGCAATATTACGGTATTACTAAAACACAACAGCAAAATTTACATCTTGCTCTTTTATTGAAGCGACATTCGAATAATTGTTTGTTTAAGTTATACAATGATAATGGAATGTGCTCAATTGCAAAACTAGTGAAGATCATAGTCTATTACAGCAATATTGTTGTAATGATACAACAGATTGTTAACTATTGTTTTAAAATATTCGTAATATACAAAAATATAATACATCAGTAATAATACGTATTCGTGTGACGCAGTAAACAATACATACAAATGTTACATAAAATAAATAATTTTAACGCTTCGATAGCTAATTAACGAAATAAGCAATCTAATAATGTAGAAGGTCGAGTTAGCCTGTTACAATATTTAGAGTGAGTTGATGGAACACGCGAATTATTACCGCAAAATTACAGCAATACGTACAGCATCGATTTAGTAAAGTCTATGTAACATTTGTTGAATTTTTCCTTCCTCGTAGAGTTTTTGAAGTGTATTTATAGGAAAAGTACGTAACCTGCTTTAAAATAAAAACGTTAAAAATATAAAGAAACTTGACATAAATGCAAGGCACACGGTTGTGCGCAAGATGGTTTCTAGTTTGTTATATTTTTAATTGATGCCATTTAAAATTTTCAATCAGAAAAGAATAATAAGTTTCAACCAAAAAAGTATAAAATTTTTAAAAATGTTATAGCAGTTTGTTTTAAATAATTAAATAATACTATAATTGAATAATATATTAGACATATAGGGTCGACATGTTAATTTAAGGAAGCTACGTGCTAATTAACTGGCGGCGGTTTTTTTAGTACCACGTCGTGTAATCTCGTATTTATTGCTGTAAGATTGGGGTTGCGATTTCACATGCCACTAATTTGTAGCAAATTATATCAAATAAATATATACGTTTGTATATAAGACCTTTCATTCGCGTTCACTCGTGATCTAATCCGTTGCAATCGGCGTACGTAAATACGTAAGTACGTAAAGATCGATAATAAGTGGTATATTTTAAAAATCGATCGTCGAACCTTACGGTCACGTACGAAACGCTCCTTCATCGGAAACCGAAGTTTCATTATGTGCGGAGATCGTATGGTCTTTGATCCACCGCAACCAAACGTTCTTAATAATCGACATGACCCTCTTTACTGTAATTCTCGAGATCGTAAATCGATAGAAATGTCGCCCTCTCCGCTCGAGTCGCTCGAGTCGCTCGAGTGTACATGCGCTTTCTCTCTTACTCTCTCCCTCTCTCTCTCTCTCTCTCTCTCACTTTCTCTCTCGACTAGAAACGATGATACTGTAGTGTTGCAAGTCGTCCCCGCGCGAGCCCGGCCCTCTTCCAAATATATAAAAATATCTACCGAGAAAAGGGCAGGAAGCGGTTTTCATTTATTTACAGGGTAAAAACGCGCTTGTCGCGGGCCCGCCCAGGACGACACCCCAATTTCTCCGATTTCAAATCCTCCCTAAGCGTCAAGGAACAACGGGCTTTCCGGAGAGCTCTCGCGTCCCAATCTCGACTTGCCAAAAATTGGATTATTTGTTACTTGTTTGTTTAGCATGCATAGCGGCGCGTGTGCACTACACCTAGAAACGTCAAGGGAGAATGTATGTTTCTTTTCGAATACCAAAGCATGCTTGAAGAGGGTTGGTGTGAGGGGGTTCAAGGGGGGCTTGTTACGTGTCCATTTGGCTCCTCCGTGGAAGATTCGTTGCGATCGCGCTCTTTATTGCATTGAATCGATCGTCCGATTTGTTTGTTCAATCCCCAGGGAGTGGGGAGGGAGGGGGGGGGGCGGGGAGGGCGGCGGCGTAACCGTGGAGACTCGAACAAAGTGTTTCGATGAAGAAACACGAGGTGAGCCTCACTCAAAAACGAGAGGAAAGCCAAAGCTACAGAGATCTCGGGACCCGAGAGCGGAATGAGAGCGATCGAGGACGATCCTCGAGGCCTTGGCGACTACGCCCATCATCTCGGCCAGCGAGTCTGCCACTCACTTGGCTTGGGGGTCGCCGGTAGACGTCGTCGATGGAGGTGCTAGATTTATCGGGATTCCATTTGCTCCTGGTCCTTTGCGCGCCAACTTCGACCTGTCGATCGTAAGAGACTATCATTAGTTAGACCGATCTTATATACGGCACTCAATTATTCCATTACAAACCAATTACTATTGACATTACCTTATTTGACCTGCTAATAATGGATTAATTGCATAGAGCCAATCGTAAACTTCCTTGTCACCTAGTGTCTGGAGAAGGTATCCTCGATGCTTTGTTACAACGCTAAAACATGGGAATAAATCGATTGTAATACATCTTACCACTTTATCCTCCTACACCACCTAAAATAATATAATACTTGAAAGTATAATGGTAGTTACCTAAAAGTATTGGGTACTTTGACCATAGCTAACTGGTCCTCCGAGTATTCTACTTGCGCAGTCGCCAAGTTTATCAATGCTCGTTCAACGGGATCCTTTTCATCCCGGAAAATAAAAACATATGGTCTGCGAACCGACTGAAACGAAATAAACAATATAGGTATAACGTAATATTGTGCGTACTTGGAGAAAACAAATGTACATCCGTGAAAATACGTACCACCCATCGTTTCTTCCAACCATTAGTCTTATGCTCTAGAACGTTGAGGTAGCCTTTTCGGGCGATGACCGGGCTGATGCGTATTTCCTCGACTTCGGGTACGTAGAGTATCAGACTCTCTTTCATAGGTGAAGTCGAACCAAGTGGTGGAGGTGCGACCGAACTGCTGTGATTCGTCGACTCGCCCGCCAGAATGCTCTCCTGGAGTTCCTGCAGCCTCGCGCGCTCCGGTGAGCTCAACCTAAAGATGCACGACTTAGACCTGCTCTTGACTATTATACCTGCGGACTGCAAGTAACACCTTTCCTGTATCACCCGAGACGCGCTCTCTTCTCTTATTACGTTTTCTTTTTTTTTTTTTTTTTTTTTAATTATCTTCCAATTGCCTGGTCAGTCTCATTATTTTTACTCAGCAGTTATATCTATCGTTGAAGCAAGCACCGAGTAGGATTATTATTGTGTCCTTCTCATCCGGTAAATAATATCTGACTGGTTTACGGATTGTTTTAATTTTTTCAATCAATCAACACCGTTATATTCAATGTAAATTAATTATAATTTGAGCAATGTAATTACTCATTAATTTAATCCGTCTACAATTAAACGAGAATAATTAAATTTTTATAAACTGATATTTATTTAAGTACATAATGAGATCATCAAGTAAATTTGGATGTTAAAGATATGCGATTGAACAATCCGCAGGGTACGTTTTCACCTGAGATGCAGCTACTCAGATGCATCATTAGTTAATATCTTTTCAATTTCGAATTTCTAACCAGTCACATATATTGAGCGGATGCGCATTTTCATTTCAACTTTTAAATGCAATATATATGAAATTAATTTACCATTTACCGAGTGTTGCAAACAATGTAACTCAAGAAATCAAATGGTGTTTCGAAAGAAAAAAATTTTTATACAAAATTTAATTTAATCATTGATAATAAATAAGTAAATAAGTAAATAATTAAATAAATAAATAAATAAATAAATAAATAAATAAATAAACAAAAAATAAATAAATAAATAAATAAATAAATAAATAAATTATTAATAATAATGATAATGATAATAAGGATAATGATAATAATAAAACCAATCGTTGCAAGTTGAATAAAGAAAGTAACAATGTAGCTTGATTTTAGAACAATTAGATGAAATGTTAAAAACCCGAACAAATATGTAGAGACTGATTTAAAAGAGGTGTTAATGTTAAAAGTCTAGAACCAAGCTAAAGAGTTAACTGGTTAAACTTGAATAATAATCTAATCGTTGTCGTAATCATGAGTGATGTACACTACAAGCTGAGCTGCTGCCGTAATGAGGTGTGGAATAGTCGAGAGAAGAGTCTCACCAATACACAAGCGGTACAGCGCATCGAGGCAGAGACAACCGCTACGGGGCGTTTCAGGCATACGAGGAAAAAAGTTACCTGCTCGAATTCGCATAATCGGGGATATACTGACTCTTGCGATGAAGAGGATACCACAGAAGACATCATCGAGTTGGTCAAGTCTCCAAGGGTGTCTTCGCCCGGTGATACGTCCGAGAGTACGATCGGCTCCTTGCTCGGAATCCTACCCTGAATCAACTTGATGTACTTGCTGGCTATTTCTTTTTCACGAGCTGTCATCTCCCATGGCTCGTACACGTCTTTGCTCGTAGACTTCTTTATTTTTACCGGGCTCGCGTGGGACTCGTTTGTTGCTTTTGCTACCATATTGCACACCTCCTACGTTTTCATTTAGAGTTACAAGTTATTATTTATCTTTTATTTTTCCAGTAGTACTTGACTTGGTAAAGATTATTTATTCTTGCGAGTTACGTACAATTTAATTCGATTGATTGTACTAGGTAAATTTTGAATAATAAAGAACAGAATAAGGTTCAGAACACAACAATTTAGAAAGTTTTCATCCCCGTCCTAAACGTACTTTAAATATTTAATGACACTTACCTTTTCGCTTTTAGTAAAGTCATGCATACTCTTGTTGCAGAAAATGTTCTTGTCGATTCCAAGTTTCTCTCTCAATAGAAGAGTGTGCCTAACACGCTCAACCTCTTCGAGCCTCGTTAATTTTTCAAGTTCCCATTGATGGTCAAATATGAGGCTGTCACCGCGTGGTCTCCAGCCATCAAGATTCTCTTCTCCTCTTACGTAAGTTGAACTCGTATCCAACACCCGGCGTTGTCGTCTTTGCACGCCTAGACACAATTAAAAGTGAATTCGTAGACCGTTCGAATAAGAAATGCAATTTGTATGTGAATGCGATGAGTTTTGTTCAACTCTTTCTTTAAAAGAGTTAAACATTAGTTTAACACACGAACAAGTTCGTATTATTTGACAATAGTAAAGATTAAAATGATGAAAATGATGAATGATACTATAACAAACAAAACAATTACATCACGACATTTATGGATCTACTATCTGGTAAAGAAGGAATAGGTGAGGGGATAATTTCTAAGGGTCAGACAGGACAAACCTGGACTACCTGCTTCAGAAGCACGACGGAGCACAAGCTCGTAGACACCGCTGAGTCTGTTCGCCTCCTGATTACGATAACTGCCACTGAAGAGGTGTTTTAACGAACGGGGTCCAACCCTTGCATCTCGTCCGTAAATGATCATACTGAGGTCTTTGGTAATAATAGCCGGTCTTCCACAATTTTCCAACTAATATAAAATTTCAATAAATCATACATATTGTAATGGACATTGAGGAATAGAAAAGAAAGTAAATATTAAAAAAAATTACCTCCAAGTAAGCCGAAATAGTCATGAAGATCTGTTCTCCATAAGATGTGACACGATTTAGAAGAGTCGAATTATGAAGGGAACTGTCCCAGGCAGCCTCGAATCTGTACATGCACCGATCATCACCCGGTACATCCAGATACTCGCCTGGGAAAAGACCAAGTGAGAGAACCGACGAGTCATTGTCTTCTTCTTCAGGTTCAGGTGTGTTCCGAATTCTTCCAACAACGAGCTCTCGTACATCCTTCCACCTCAACTCGGATGCTTGTTCGTGTACTATAGTAATGCGTATGCGTCGTTGAATGCCTTGATGAAGTAAGAAAAGACCTCGACAAGGTAAATCATCGCTATGATCGACGACAGAGGGTACATATTCGCCATTCGGTGCAAGTTCGCATATCTCGAACCAGACGAGGACGTCGTACTTAGCATGGACTTGAGAGGTGCTTGGTGATGGTAGTACGCTGCCAAACTTGGGGGATCGCACTGGCTGGCTTATCGGGATCGATGGTGGCAGCATACGCTTCGGTGGTTGACGAACGCTATGATACAACAAATTTATCTTGAGTTTTGTATCGCTTAGAAATTCATTTTATAACATTTGTAACATTTTTAAGTAAAGATAAAAGTAAACACATTTAAATTAAAATTTTTTTTATAATTTTCCAAAATTAAATTCTTTAAATTTAGATATTTTGTTAATTTTTGTAATTAATATGTACATACAGAATATCATCATTTTATATTATATAATGTAGAGACATCCAAATTTTATATACATATATACATTTAATATGTTTAATTTTATTTGATTACATTTAAAATTCTATTAAGAATGGCGATTATATACAATTGGGAATTGTATACAACTCCCAGTAAAACAAAACATTACGTTTGAAAGCAAATAACAAAGTTATGATGCTCTTATCTAATATCGTCCATGACTCCATAATTCTATGAACAGATGACAAAGGAAAAATGGAGCTCTATTATTTTTAAGTTAAAAATGTATAATTAAATTGTTTTGAAAGCAGCGTAATTTTGTAATGTGTAATCAAAGGTCCTTTACTAGTTTATTGATCTTTGAACAAAGCCAAGACTTCTTCTTCTTCTCACGTCATACAATAACCCACGTGTCGCGCATTGGTTGCGCAGTACGTATAAATAGAGTTTGAAGGCCGTATAGATTAAAGGAGATGTCTTAGTGGAAAAATAATTATTCACTTACTATTCGAGTTTAGCATCCTTGTGAAGCGGGTGTTGCAAATAATGACCAAAGACCTCAAAGACTATTGGCTGCGTCTTCAGATACTCAATGAATGATTTTGTGACTGTGACGGTAATCTGAAAATAAGTGAAAATTCGATAATCATTGATTCGTTTACCTTTAATGGTAATACCGTTGTAATATAGTAATCAAAGGTCTAGTACATTTTGTACATGGTAGAAACCAGGAGGATTTCCTTTTCCGGTGTTCATGACAGGTTCCGTTGAGAAAGCTTCGTCATGTCGATGCAAGAAACTAGAAATTAAATAATTTAGTACCTGAAAAATCTGTTTATCGATAATCATAATTAATATCTGCGCACTGTTTTTGACAATCTACAATTTTTTATTCTTAAATTTTTACGAGTTATATAAAAACTTTGACTATGCTCTACTTAGTGCATTGTATTGTGTATTGTTTAATTACAAACATTGTGTTACTCCTATAGACTGCAATAATGATCGATAAAATTTATACTGAATCTCCATTTATAACATTACATTATTAGTTTTATGTGTTCATTTCAATGGGCATTGGCTTTAATAATTTGTATAAAAAATGTTTGATACGCAACTTATGTTCCCGATATAATGCTAGACTAAGGATTTATAATTCTTTACAAAGAAATCTCCTTGTGAAAAGAAAATGAAAAAAAATAGATCACACTGAATTATTAATAAATACGGTATAAGCTATAGTTATTTCAGATATTTAAATAAAAATTTTTGGGTTATATACGTGGAAAACTTGGAAAAAAATGAAAATGTACTAAAAATAATAAACACAAAAGAGAATATTACGAGTACAAATGTATTATTAATTATAATTATTGAATAACAGTGCGCATAATATCATAGCAATAATGATTTGTAACGTACTTGAATTGACAAAAAATGTCAACGTATTCGGTAGCGATGCCAATGGCCTGCAATACAGTGACCCTGAACGTAAACTCAACTCCAGGTTGAAGATGCTCTGGAAGCTCCTCTTCCTTCATATCACTCGACACAGAACTGTCTCCTCGTCCACTGTCAGCATCACCTACCTCCTCATCTTCCTTTAGCTCTTTTCCTTCCTTAATAGCTTCTGTCTTGGTCTCCTTATTTTCATTTTGACCCTCGACAACTCGCTCGTCTTGCATGAGAATCTGCTGGTTCTTCTCAAGCGTTTGAGCTAGGAGAGTATTACGACGATTTTGACGCTGTGTTCCAAAGAGATCGTCGTCGAATGAAATGCGAGCCGACTGTCTAACGCCACTTGAGTATTCACTGTTTTCTTCTTCTTGGAAAAGTGTTCGTTAAGGTTTTGCTAATGACTATAATGTTCACATAGGAAGTATAGGAAGAGGGAATGTTAATGGGATTCATGAGATATTAATTAGATACATGCTGATGTAAATTTTTAAGCTACAATCGTTTAGATGTGCAAGAAAATGCATTACTTTGCAACAAGAGGATTATTACATGGTTGGTATTTAAAATGCAGTAATATAATTGTAATATTATTGTAATAATGGAAAACGATTAAACGTACCAACAACTGCTTGTACAGCAACTCGTAGATACCCCTTCACGTCACCCTTTTCGTTGACGATAGCAATCTTATGAATTAGCGGGACAGGATACAAGAGGTTGCTCAAGTACACAAAAGATCTGCGAAAATTCCATTTGATTGTATATTACAATGACTTTAATAAATTAATTTATAACATTTTAACCTCAATGTCTCACTTTTATTTCAGATTTTGAGGTTCTAATGTTGTAAAATATCGTATGAAACTATTGTGGAAGATGTTTTTTTACCTTTCTCGATGTTCTCACTCGCTTCGTTCGAGCGAACAACCTCGAGAAAGGTGGAAAACCATTTCCCTCAACAGTGTCATAATATACTATTAAACTATCATTATATCCATAGCTTTTCGTATAATTATATATTTAGTATAATACACCCAGAGAAATGAATCTTTACGAGAAATTAATATGTATTTCTCGCAAACATTCACTTCTCTAATCGTAACTGTACTGAATATCTTTGAACCTTTGAAATCTTTGAATCTTATAGTGGTATTCTAAAACTTTTTTGACGGACTACACTCGTAAAAAATATAAAATTAGTTACCTGCCAACCATACGGAACCACGGGAACCGATCATAGAATGGATCACCACCGGTAATATATTCGATGTTGTAATCTGGTGAAGTAGGTGACAATTCAGCTTCATTGTGATACATCTCTCGCATCAGCTCCAACCTTTGCCTGTTGGTTAATGCAAGAAAAATAACGATTCATCGAATTTCTCAATCAAGTTTACTTGTGCAAGATTATGTACACGACGAGTTGACATGCTGGAATCTCGTACGAAAGCACTAAATTGATAAGCAAATGCATCGAAGCAAGTGATTTTGTTGGCGATAATGCACCAACCTCAAAGCGATATGTTTTGTTAAAGAAAGTCTTGCAATTTCTGTACATTTAATTTATTTGCAATGATCGGATACTCATACTACTATAGTCAGTAATAACTTTCGATCGATATTGATGATTGAATGAAATCTTAATATCTTTAGGCTAGCTTAAATGAAATTTTTGTAAAGATAAACATTATAATCAGTTTACTATTTTTCATAATTAATATTTTTCTAAAAATTATTAAACTTAATCAGGGCGTAGCTCGATCTCCTGCAGCTTTTTTATTTATAATGAGATCAGAAAGTGCGAAAGAAACTGTTGAACGAAAACACTAAAGCGAATATTGCGTGAATAGCAAATTCAACCACCTATACTTTCAAAGAAAGCACATCGATTGAACGAAGAGACGCCTCCACAAAAGCTGATGATATGGCATGTTTCTTTCGAAAATATTGAATGCATAAGCAAGAGCAGTCGCACGGAAAATGCACTCGAGGATTTAAACGTCACTCGTATCTTCGAAAAGCGACGCGCTCATACATATTTCAAAACTAGTCGATCGATAGCGAGGCGGCCCATGGAAACTGCAGAACCCTTCGATTGATTCCAATATACGCTATATACGAAATTACAGATTTTAATGAAAAAATGAACACCAGGAATTTGTGTCGCGTTAATTATTCCCAATCTAGTAATTGACATTTTTAAAGGCAATGAAATAGATTTAATTCAAAAAATAATAAATTAATTACATTTTATGTTGAACGAGAAGCACAATATTGTAGCAAGTGACAATACACTGATGATATAAAACTATATGAATTACAGTTATTTATTCCGTATTGCATCTTTAATAAGGAATATTATTTCATTTGAGGCGAATGGAATTTTTAATTTTACTATTGGGCTTATGGATGATCAATAATTCCAGAGTCTGGCCAGATTTCAACCTCCTATACCGAGGGTACAGCGTTTTAATGAAATTTTTATTAATTCCGAGTAAAGTTTACGGTGTCTTTTCGATAAAAGTCTTTTTACGCGATAAGTCAGTGTGAGATGTGCAATATATTTTCATACGTACGTAAAGCGTGATAAATGCACTTTTTGTAATTTGCATACATGTGCAATAAACCCTGTTAACTGCATTAGGTAGATTTTTACATAAACTTGACAAACTATAAAATTCTTTGACTTCACTGTTTAGTAAATATTTTTTAATCTGTTGGCTAGCACATTATAATTATATCTTCGAAATAAATTAAATTTATTTATAATAACACAAAATTTCACTAGAATTTGTAAACAACATTTACAACATAAATTGATTTGAATGTGCGTGGTTAAAAAATTCATGTAGATATCTACCAAATTGATTTGAAAACAAACGTAATATGCCAAACAGAGTCAGATTGACTTACGTCGTAATATTATGTCGATGATGTCACTTGAATTCGTAATGTACGCTTTGAGCAATAGATAACCAGATATTTGATTTACTCCTAAGAAAAGTGAAACAGCAACAGTGTGATGACAATTAACGAGTAAGTAAATTATTGATTATGTATCACAGGTGTATATCGTGACAACTAGTTATAATGAATAATAGTGACATTATCTTCAATTCCATTGACTCGCAACGGATGCAACAATCAACGGTGCGGTAATGCGACAAGGCAACAGAAATACACAGCACGATGAGGATCGCGGACTCGTCGTGCGCGGACCGATCACCAACCTCGAGGGTAAAAGATTCCCTAACGTTAAGTTTGGGGGGCATTGGAAAATGTCCCCTCTGGCCTCTGGAGTGCTGGGACCCGGACCCGAGTCATCTTCGTACGTGTGGCGCATCATCTCCACGCGTTCTCTATAAAATCAACATCACCCTGATTACAACACGGTTATCGATCGTCGGTCCGCACAACGAGCCGATTTTTACCAGTTGTAGTTTATCAAATAAAATTTTTATAATTTACTCGGTGAGCGTGTATCTGAACTTTCTTCGATAAGCACTAAGTGATTAGTGTATCTACAGCTCAAGCTTGCCTATTTATCTTGCTTTCCACCTTCCAAAGCTTTTTTCTATTATTTCTATAATTAAGATTTTGGAGTCGTTTGAACGGATTCATCTAAAAACTTACCTAAGCTTGTCAAGTGTCCAGTAATGAGTGGCACCGTTCTTCAGGTCCTGGACTTCAACGGCTACAATTGTTCGTGGGAATGGACGTTCTTCTTCTTCTTCATCCTCGGCAGCTGGCAAAAGGTCGAGTGGTAGTGGAGAGTACAACGTGTCGGTGAGCAGAGTGAATTGGAATTGAACCTAGAAAATAAAGTACCGAGTCCATGTGATGATTTTACTTGACAAGTGTATGTACAATATGTTTCGGATAAAAATATGGTATATCACAAAATTTCATTTAAAATGAATATTCAAAACCAAATTCTAGTAAAACTGAATAACGTGAACAATAGATATAATATTAATTAAATAGGTTGTGACATATCTTACCTTCTTCTTCAACTCGACAGAAATAGCATTGGCCTCCTTGAGGAATATAGCATTACCCCACAGATCGTCTCTCAAACTGGTGAATTGATGATACTTCCACTTGCGGAAAGCCCAACTAGCCAGCTGGAATTCGCGCTCTCCCCAGTTGCTCTCTGCGTCAAACAATGGGTTGACTGAAATATAAGTAATCGTCGGGCAAAACAGTCAGATAAGCCAAGCAGAAAAAATCTCAAACAAGTCACCATCGCTACCGTATTTACGATGGAAACTTCTTCAGTATCTACTAAGAAAAACTGTGTTGTAACGTGTTGTGTTTGTGTTTAATGTATTATAATTATGTTATTAGCTAAGAGAGTGGTTTCAAAGAAATCCTACTGCGATCACAATTCATGCTGTTAAGGAAGTTACCCTTTCAAATGATTGAAAATAGTGTTGCGTGAAAATGCAATGTGTAACGTATTAATGTATTAAAGAATCGAAAGTTATTAAATAATTCGTCACTGACTCACCGAAAATGTCCTCCTCGATGTTGTTAAAGTCTTCAGGCGTGTAGCTGCTATACATCGACATTGTCATGCTCTGTTCTTCGACTTGCTTTTGTAAGGCGTCGATTCGAGCTTCGTAATTCTACAAAAGAAAAGGGGAATGATAAGTTTCAAAAACATTAAAATCCACGATATACCTTTAAAATTTTAAAAAATCTAGATATTTATCTTATGTTAAATTTGCATATCGTATTTGCATATTGTATACCGTTAAATAAATTAATACAAAAGTTGAATTAAAAGTTAGAAGCACTTAAAAGTTTTCTCGAAAAATGTTTGAATAATATATAGTAACGTACTTTTCTTTGCTCTTCGAACAGCTGATCCGCTTCCTCCTTCTCCTTGCGGAACTGCTCCTCCAAAACAAGAAGACGCTTCTCCATCTCCGCTTTCAGATCGATACCCTGGTTCTCCAAAAGCTCGATCTGCGCAAAGTTCCAATCGACTGTCTCGCCGTTGCCTGGAGTCTCCGCTGGGGAGCTTTTCTCCCGTCTCTCGCGAACTGTTGAACAAATGTTACAAGTTTTATTAGAGTTCGGCGGATTCATCATTTACGTGAAAGCAACTTATTTATTTATCCGTTATCGGGTATCCTCCCTGTGAGTTTGAAAAGTTTGCGACCGACAATCTAGAAATTTCGTAGAAATTTCGAGAGCCGATCGCACTTTATTAATGATGCGTGTAATACTTAACAATTTGAAAAGGGTTTGTAACGGTCATTTGGAAAAATTGCACTTAAATAAAAAAAGGTGTTAAATAAATAAATATCTCTTTGAACGAGGTGATCAGCAAGTGGGAGAATAGCTATTCACCGGAATGTAATCGAGAGATACTTGTCGTACTCACCTTGATCGGGATGGTTGAACCTGAAGACGTGGTTCTTGCCAAGTATAACCCGAGAACCAGTCTTGAGAAGGAGAGGCTCGGTCACGACGCGTCCGTTGACGTATATCAGTGCTCCCTTCTTCGGAATCAGTGTGATTACGCCCTCGTGGTTTTCGAATACGCAGTGCTCGCTTAGAATGTGCGGACCGCACAGCTGTATATCTTGGGGAATGTTGGCCTCGGCGCTGCCGATTCTGGTAAATCCGTCCTTGATGTAATAGATCAGGCACTCCGACATCAGAGGATCCTCGTTCAGGTTCACCAGATGGGGTGTCTTCTTCGGTGAGAATACCCCCACGGTGACGCCGTCCTCCTTGACGGCGACGCCCATCTCCGCGAATACGGCTTCGCGCTGAAGCCGGATTGCCTCGGTGCGTTTCAGCTTTTCCTCCCACGTTTCGTTTAACTCTGCAATACCCCATTCCCATTATATCGCTTTCAATTTCAATCTTTCAAAAACGTTAATTATTTAGCAAACAATTCTAGACAATGTGTACTGTTTTCAACCCCGGTAAGTAAGTTATGGCTGGACAATAAAATTGATATTCATCCGGGTAATAATTCAACTAATATTTCATATGTCGTGAAAGGCAATGACGTACCTGCTATGAGCTTTTCCGAGGCCTGGAGCTGTTCGACGGCTTCCTCGGCCAACGTTGATGCAGGGTGGGAAGGGATCCTCTGACGTGACTCCTTTAAATCGTCCTCTCGTTTTGCATTTCGGATAAAAGAAGAAACATCTCCTGCGCAAACAACGAAATCACAAATTTACCGGTCAATCAAGATTTACCGAAGGTACTAACCAAAATATTCTCGCAAGCCATTGTCAAGTGCACGCCAAGATTGTGGCGTCAACGATTGCTGATTATCGATACGCAGTTGATTTTCATGTATACTTTTATAAGTTAATTTCGTTTTACCCCATATTCTAAGAAGCCGCAAGAATTTTAAGTTGACACCACGATTATTGTGACATTGAAAGCTAATAGAGTTATTTCAGATTGGCATCGAGGATAAAGGTATAGTATATACGATTCCTTCTTGGAATTAAAATAAAGATCAATCGAACGAAATGGTTTGTGTAATTATTAAAATAATCAGGAGCTTTATCCTCAATGTAGATTAATCGAAAACTCGACAAAGCGTTTACTTTTCGCAAGCGTAGAGGGAATGTCTTTTACCCGTGTATATATATATATGATTGTAAGCGATTTTTACGACATACTCGCTGCTATGAAAAATTGCCATGCAAGGCACTCGTGGCTGGTAAGCAATCGATCGTACCATACAAACATACATTAGAGTAGAAACATTACTTTTATTCGTGATCGTATAAATATTCAAGCTTAACGTTCGTGACGCTTTTGTCAAGCAAATTTACAACTTATCTACAAAGCTTTTAAGCATCTACGGAATTATTTATTTCCCCATTAATATCGCAGTTGGCGATTAAGCGTTTCCGTTAATTATAAACGAAATTTGAAGCCTCTTAAATTTTTCGATATTTAAGATGCAGCTTGCAGTAGAAATTAAACCTTTCGCATGAAACATCAGCAGTTTTTGAAAAACGGAGTATTAAAATTAATTATCACCGAGAATTTAAGAAAAGTAGTTTTATTAAATGTATTGCATAAACTATAATTATAATTATCATAAATTTGATAGTTGCTTAATCACACCGCATACTTCTTATACTTAATTTACCTTCACCGAACGCAATTCTAAGAAAATAGTAAACCCGTAGGCAAAAAGAAAAAAAGGGTACCGTAAAGAAACTCGACTGCGTTCATCCGCACGCAAATACAATTGCCGTACCTATGTAGAACATATATAGGATGATTATGCAGTGGTGTTGCAAGCGAGAGGAAAACGGCGCCGCGCAGTCGATATACCGTCGTATACCTCGCACAAACGTATACACGAAGATGGCAGCCAAAAGCATAGACGTACGTATGTTAGCACTGGTCGGAAGTTCGAAAGGCTAGTCGGTTTCTTTATTTACGTATCGCAAACGTTTGAATCAATACTTCAAAATAAATTCTATAACGAACTCTAAGCGAGCTCACAATTAATTTTCGAGTATCGACATATTTAAAAAGTAATGTCTTATTTGTTAATTGAAGTTTACGAGGCAAATATGGTACGTTTTATAAGAATAAAAAGTGTAACAATTATTTCATTTTATACGAAAGCAAAACTAGAATATAGCTATATATCGATATAGAGAAGAAAAAAATTGCACGGATATCTATCAGTGAATCTACATCTGTATCTGTGACTCGATCCGTGCATGTAATAAGTGACTACAATCTCTTTAAAAATGCTTTACTACGTCCTATGCATTGATATGCTCTCGTACCCGGACATTCATTTGAAATGTTACCATAACTACCGCGTGTACTTCCTTCGTTTTTTATTCGTTCACCAGACCCCTTAGTAAATTAAGGCAACTGAATTTTTCGCGTTTAACGTTCGTGAATTAAGAAGCAAATTAATTGTCTGAATTCAATCGACTTTCATGCACATAATGAATAAGAGATCTACGGCTCAACCGAATAATAATGTCCTTTCGAAACATATGCCATGAAAAAAGCTTGGTAATCGAAGCCTTGAACGTAAAATAGTCAAGATACAGAATATCAATGTTTATTCTTGCTCAGATGATTGAAGAATGCTTTCTTTACTTACTAGAATCTTTCTTTTCGCAAGTGATTTTACCATCTGGCCCTACGTCGTGGCGTAAGAGGAAGAAAACAAACTTGTAAATGGCTTGCCTACTTCGTAATACGTTTTTCTTTTTAATAGTCTTAACTCTAAGGTTATTTTTGTGGTAATGCAAATTTACATGAATATATATTAGGCTACAGGCGATTATCGGCAGGCTAACTTACATGTGAAATCGATTTAAATAAATATATTGTTAGTATAAACGTACATATTTACAATAGGTTAGTAAAAAGCTTATATTCGTTTAAATCAACGATTGTAAAAGGTACTTTTTTTATATTTTGTGGGAGCATCTTACCTTCTTGGTAATCGATTCCTTCTTGCTTCAAAAGTTCGCGTAGCTTCTGAATCTCCTCCTTGAGTTCGCGAATGATTTTTGCATTCGCGTCTTCGTTGACCACGGCCTTGCAAACAATTTGTTTCGCTCTATCCGCATATCTGCGTAATAAATTGCCAAATTGTATGGAAATTGTATGTCGGATGAATGCTCAGTTAAACGAACAAATAAACGGTAGCAGCAAATGTTATAATGATAATCAAGAATTTTTCAAAAATTATTTATTTTATAAATTTGAAAGGGCTTCTCTCGTGTTGTATAGATATTGGGTTTCATTTAAATAACCTGAAACCGTGACAAAAATTTATAAAAATTCACAATGGAACCAATATCGAAAAATGAACTCATTTCGTGAAAAACGTGGCGAAAATCTGGAATACGTAGTGTAAGAATATTCCATACCGACATTCATTTTTGAAATATAACATCGATTTTTGTTGTAACACGAAAATTGGTTATTGTTATTGCAAGATATTTGTCCACTTTTATGATAAACTTAAACCGTCTGCTTGAACATGTACGTTAACAATATTTGATGAAATTGTACGATTATACAGTAAAATAAGTGTACCTGGAATAAAAAAGATTGGAAAAATTACCTTAGCGTAGAAAGAGTTTCGTCGTAATTGATGTCTGCGGGGCTGACAGCGGCAATCATAGCTGTTTTTGAATTACCGCCCAAATTTTCTCGCAAGAGCCATGTCAAAACCGAATCTCGATAAGGAATGAAATCGGCCTTTTTCTTCCTCTTATCTTTCGATGCCTACATATTTGGTAACAGTTACAATTGTAAATATATATGATAATTTATAAATTTATGTGAATGTTAATAAGAACATGTACGTATAGGAAAAACCTACCGCCTGTGTTTATCCAAAATGACAGCGATTAAAAATAAATTTTAATTAACAATAGATTAGTTTTTTGTACAATTATTTAAACAACAGTAATGGATACATTAGTTTAATATTTTTTTTAAATTAATAAGCGATGTAAGAAGATACTAAACTAGATTGATTAGATAATTAATGTAATCCAAGTACTAAGAACGATGGTATAACTACTGTATGTACTATAAATTTAGCATAATCTTCACAACTTTCAAAAAGTATTTAAAAATATGATTTACTTATTTTTGTAAGTGAATTAAAAATAACAAATAGCTTTATTGTAGTCCAAACCATGTATCCACGGTACAATATAAATGTAATAGTAATTTTTATTATTAAAATGATGATTCAAACTGGTGAAATTTATAAATAGAAACAGCTTCTGTGTCTAAATGAACGTCTACTTTTGACGTAAAAAAGCGTTTCAATTTCTACCGGAGAAAATACACCGATAAACATGTACTTACGATTTCCGCAAGCGCACTGATGACTTTGCCCAACGTCGTCAAGCTCTTGTTGATATTGGCGCCTTCTTTAAGTCTAGTGCCTTTAGCTCCCGTGGAGTCGGCTCTTTCCGACCCGGCAAGATCGACCAGCGAGATTTTGCTTACTTTCTCCGTAACCAAGCCTGTCGAGTTATCTTGCCTCTGTTGTGTGAAAAATATTGTGAACACGGCGTGTGACCTGCTCGATGTTTCGTTCATGTTCGTTGCTGCGACCGTTCTATTCAACAAATACGTGAAAAGAAAATTTCAATAGTGCTCTTTACATTTATCGTTGAATCTCGATGATATATTGTATGCTTTATCCACTGTGTATTTAAACACTTTATTATAAACTAAATAATTCTAAATTTTTCTTGTAATCGTTAATCAGACTTTTAATATGTATTAATAGAGTGGTTAGTGGTTAGTGGTTAGTGGTTAGTTTTATTATTCTGAATCGATGCAACCATTTTTTAACTCAATGGTTAGATAGTAATAATCTAAAATAACTAGGAAAGAAAGGACAATACCTCGCTTTGTTGCCTTCATCGATAAGGTCGTGAATGTCTTCGTAGGACATGACAGCCAATTTAGAGAGATCCTCGACGTACGGCCCCAAAAGTGGATGCTCTCTGACCCTAAGATTACCCTTGTTCTTTGGATTGAGAAGGTCACGGACACGTTCGCAGTAAATTTCCATGTAGCTAACCTCGACCGAGTGTTTCATATCTTCGTTTGAGCTGTTATTGATGCGTCTGAACAGATCCTTACAAATCTGAGGAATGATGCCTTCTTGACCTTCTTCTTGTTTTCCCATCATCGTGTAGGATTTGCCAGCTCCCGTTTGACCGTACGCGAATATACAAACATTGTACCCTATGAAAAATTGATCAGTTTTAACGATGGTTCGTTAACTGGAATATCCGTCTCCATGTCTTTGTCGTCGATGAATTTTTTATGTGACATTGATTAGGGTTCTGCGCAACCCAACAAAAGTATGCTTCGAGACGGATCATTCTGGTGAATAGTGTGTGGAAAAATTATGATAGACTTTTAGTAGAACCAAAGGACATTTTGTATAAAGTCTTTATACATCAAATTGCTGAGTGATCCACGGGTTTTAACTTACGTATTTCCATTGGTTTATATTATGATTATGATGTAATCAAAAGTTTATGTTATCCGAATTACCGTTTATTGATCAGTCTATTAATTCCTTAATCCATTATAATCCGCAAGTTAGATTTATCCTCGATAAAAACCAAAGTTTATAAAATCTCAAAAGATGCAAATTACATATTTTAAATCAATAATCAATAATCAATAATTCAATAATTAGTAATTAATTCAAATATTTAGATGAATCGTTTTGTCGAACCGCCACACCATAACATTCATAAAATATTCATCATCAACGTAAATGACACTGCAATAATAAAGAAATCTAGAAAAATGAGTAATTTACCCTCAAACGCGTGCTCCAACATTTCTTCCCCAATATCCTTATAAACCATAATTTGAGTAGAATAATTGTCGTCATTGGGCTAAAATAGGAGAAAATAAATGAGATTCGAAGAAATAGTTTGTAGACATACTAATGGTAGAAAAATCGAAAAAATGAGCACAATAAGAGGAAAGATGCTGCCTCGCATCGTAAATTCATGATTCGCTCATAAAAAAACGTGAGATGACATTGCTCTAGGACTTATATTCCTGAATATTGTACGTCTACGTGCTTCGAATTACGTTGAATTTTATTTCATGCTCATTTTCGATGCTACCATTCTCAGGTAGTGCTCGTTTATACTCACGTCCATAGAAAAGTAAGAATAGTCGTAGTTAAAACTCTTGACTGCATCCTTCGTTCCGGGGGGAGCTTTGGGATTTGCTATTGCTGAAACACAAAATGCAAGTACCGATTATTAGAGTATTTACTTTTTCATCGTTATTACTTTACGAGAAGAGTTTTAGGATTATTAATTTTATATTTCCCGTCTTAAATTATGTGTCGCTGTACACCTACAAGATTGAATGGAACTACTTTTACTCTTTAGTTTTTAACGGCTACGTTTCCCGAAGTTATGACGTTAGAGGATATCTTTCAAATGCATTACTTTCTCAAGTTGTTATTTATATTAAAACGTTAAAAGATATGCGCATCATTTTTTAAAACGTTATACATTTTTAAACTATTTTTTAAATATTTACTCTGCTATCTACAATAGAAGCCTTACTTATTTGTATTAAAAGATTAATAGGATTTGAATTTGCGACAGATTATTCATATTTATTTCACACATTCATCGTGTAAAATTTATTGAATAATTGAATTTATATATATATATATATATATATATATATAAATGTGTGAATGTTTGTGTGTGTGTGTGTGTGTACAATATTGATATTTTTTGAAAACGTTTACATAAATAAACGTATATACAGATCACAAATATTAATTTTTATTTCCGTCACAATATCGACAGATTTGAATGGAATCCACATTTATTTCATAAGCAACGAGTAATTAAAAAAAATCTTTAAAATTAATCTATTTGTCAATCAACGAGCGCAATTATCTCCAATACTTCAAGTTCACACCCGTTAAAGCGACGCGAGCTGAGTTTACGAGAATTTAAAACCGTCAATATTAAATATCGACTGACGTCACTTCGAATCCCGTAAAACGTTGCGTTTGAATTTCAAATTATCGTTACTTCATATAATTGCCTAGGATATGTCATTGAGTCACCTAGTATTTACAGGATAATTTAATTAGTAATCCTAGATTAAGCTAAAGGATGACCAGGGATTATCGTGATGTTTATGTCAATGTCAAGTCAAAGCGCAGTGACATAGTTTTTAATTACGATAGAGAAAAAGAAAAAATAAATTTAAAGGTTTTCATTTCAGTAATTACGATTTTAATCCATCAGTTGTTAATTGTTTATTTTTACTCCATTTGACTAAATCTTCTTGTAAATTTTCCGATTCACCAGACATTCTTGACATTCGAAAATAGCAAAATTGAAATTTAAGATTTTATTTGGTTCTTTAATAGTAATTAAGAGATTATAGGAGCCTTACTTATTTCAATTTGCGTAAACACATATTTACTCTCGAACAAGTTCAGTCATGGTTGTATAACTAAATTAATGTCTTACAAGTTTGACTTGTTCTTATAAATAAACGTACACCTCAAGTAACAACTTACGATTTTAAAGCTTATTTAAGTTTTCTATGGCGAAAAGCATAAACAAAAACATCCAACAGTTTTTGTACTTGAATCAAATAAAACTATGATAGATATATACGTAGCAGCATTTTATAACTACGCAATACCCGATAGAAAACTTGTGTACGAATGTGTAGTAAAGGGGCATTACATTACTCCTCTGAAAAATCAGGTATGTTGCAATGAGAAAAGTGTATTACGTCGTGGTCGCACCAATGGTTAATTCCGAGACAGTGTGGGCGAATTCGCGCGCGACTCTTGCGTCATTCCCTATGGCTCTCAACTCTTCGATAGCCCGACGGTCGACCCACACCTATTTAGATACGCATTTGCTGACGGAGCATCACCGTATATCCATGTGTACATGTGATACGACGAACTCTCTGATTTTACTCGCAGTATTGAACAGTTGCGCAATTCAACATCATTTGGCAACTAATTTAACATGTTTACATGCACGATTTCTAAATAATTTTGGATACTAAATTTTTTATGGAAACATAATTTGCTGAAACAAAGTTCTTTATTAAAGAAAAATTGTAATCCAATACCATATAACCATTACCAATACTATGAATTTTCCAATCAAATAGTTAACCCCTCCTCTGCATGTTTCGTACCCTACATTCAAAAATCAATTCAACACTTCACACAAAAGATTTTAATTTCATAATTTAACTTAAATATTTATAAAAAAATAGTAATAATATAGGTTTAAGTAAATATTGTAGGATAGATAATTTATACTCATTATTTCATATTTGTGTTCCAATACTTTATTTTCATATTTTTGAGTAATTGCGCAAAATATCTTTCAATACATGCAGTAGTATAACAATTGTTTTAAGTAAAAATGTAAATTATCAAATTGTTTATTGTTTATTATTTATGTAAATAATGAAAATGTAAATTCAAACTCTAGTATTTCTATATGCACCTTTAGATTGCATCCTGTGAACTCATTACTCTAACTAGTTAGGAGTTTAAATTTTATGCTTCATGCGTTGGATAAAATTAAAAACTTTAAAATAATATTTTATCATTATTTATTAAATATTACAGTCTATTTGCCATACCACGATTTTTTATATTATACACATCACGTTCGCAGTTCAATATAAATGCAATGTTTCCACGTGTGTACAAATTATTTTAAAATATAAACATCACGAATTCTAAAGACAAAATGCAAATCAGCTTTGAAAATAATCTCTCAATAAAAATTGATTGAGTTTTTTTATACTTATTTTTTCTATTAAAATATATTTTAACTTTTTCTTTTGACAGAAGAAAGTCCAGTTTATAAATTCACAGTACTTTAATTAATTATAAATATAGAAAAAAAAGGAATATACATTCACTCGGAGCCAAAACAGACCAAATTCAATTGATATTTTTTTATCAATAGAACCATGTATGAAAGATATATAAAAATATTGTTCATTCGCATTTTGTGCCAGAATCTCTTGGCAGCCAGGTTTTCAGTAATAAACTTGAATAACTGTCAGCTCTGTTATTTCAATCAACATTTTTATTGATTTAGTCAGAAATTGAAATATTAAATAAATGTAATAAACGGGAAAAGGAAACATGTTTAAAAAAGTATAAAATGATAAATGCATAACGGTTTTTTTTCTAAAACACGAACGTTGAACATGCAAACTTTTCACTCTCCTGTTAGGAAGTTTTAAAACCATCGAAAAGAGAAAAGTCTGGACTAACTCGAAATAGAATGAATTTGATGTATGAAGTTTCTGACATTTCTAACAAACTTTCTGATCCCATAAAAGCTATTTTATTATATACTGAATCAGCATATATTTACAAATAAATAAACTTAAAAATATATTGATCGTTAGACCAATTAATAAAAATTCAGTTAATGTAAAAATATCATATTATAAAATAATCCACGTGTAAGACCAAACATTGATGTCTATCACTTACAAGTCATTCTACATTCGTTACCTTTATAGAATTATTACACTCTTTTATAGTACACAAATATTTAATATTAAGATACATAATATTAAACTAATTGTAAAAGTCTTTTTGAATTATCATGTTGAGATTTTAATTATTTAATTAAGGTAATTCAGTAATTTTAATAAAATCAATAAGTAGCTGAAGTATTAAACAGCTGGGTTATTTATTCATAATATTTCATCATAATTTTCTTTATTAATTCTGGTATTATTGTTTCTCAGTTCTTAAAATTGCACTAAAGAGTGCACCTACCAAATATTATTAATAATTAAGAAGTAATCAAAATTCATTATCGAACTTCACAATTTAAAAATATTCATAAACATATACTACATATATCTATATATAATGTATAAATAAAGCCTTTACAATTCATTCCATAGTAAAAAATGAATAAAGTCTTATGCGTATGAAAAATTACAATATATCTTGAATAATATATTTTAATTCGTCATTTTTCAGAACAAAAATCAGCCGAGGAAATTCATATCAACGATATTTGTGACGGCAGCGTTGACAGCGCCCTTTTACAATAAATTTAATAAAAATAATTCGATAATTCGATTATCAACTACTTGAATATAAAAAAAATTTTAATGTTTTGTTTTATTATAATATGCATGTCTCAAAGTTTAATATTTAACAAAGCTACAACAAAGGTTATTTTGTCTCATAATTCAAGATATCCACAAACTTTCGAAAACTAACACATATAATGTCACTTCAGTTTCAAGAGACTAAAGAATACATCATATATATTGAAAAAAAACTTTTAGAGTTAAACAAGACTTCAAAGATTTCTTTAGTCTAATTAATGTTAAACGATGTTTACATATGTGTAAATGTAAATACATTACAAATGCGTAGAAATACTTGTGAGATGTAAATATGTATGGGTATGCAAAGTTCAACAGCTTTGAATAAAATTACAAATAATTTTGGATGACTTTAATATTTGTAAATCTATTTTATTTATTTCAAACTTTAATTATCCTACTTATTTTGTTTATAATTATGTATATGTATATAGTTATTATTATAAATTGATATACTCGACTAAAACAAATTTTTAAATAGTTATATTAAGCGAATAGTTAAAAAGTATTCTTTCATATCTTATTTGCGTTATTGTAAAAATTAAATTTCTCTTTCCTCTTCCTAATTAAAACTATAATTACAAAATTATAAGGAATAAAAAAAAATAAAATTTTCTTAATAATCAGAATAAACTCTATATTGTGTATAGCTGAAAAATTTAATAAAAGTACATACACGAAGAAAATAATGCGAAGTAAATCTAATTATTTCAGGGGATGAAACAAGGCCGGAAATTAATACTGGTAGAGATTGACCGGAAGTAGACCGTGATCACAACGAACCGATGTAGAAACACATTAACGAGAATCTTAAACTCACATGTTTTGAATTCAAACTACCTTTATTCGAAAAAATGTATATAAATACTGCATTTTCTTTTTTACAGCGTGTTGATCTCGAATACCTTTCCAGTTTATTGAATCATATTTGGCTACATGAATATTAATGAATACATTATATTAAGTTTAAAATAGCATTGTGCTAAATTACGTGATTATTACGCTATATATTTTTAAGATAATTTTATTCATGCGGGTAATACCTACAAAAAAATAAGTTACTAAGTAGCAACGTTTACATACGTAGGTAAACATTAATTATTAAATTTTAATTAAATTTTCACACATAATGCTTTATAAATAACAAATACCTGAAGCTATTTAACAGTTTCAGTTTAATTAAATTTTAATTTGCATTTAGATATGAACTCAACATTACTACATTTTAAATTATTATATTGTATAAAATTCTGATGTGTCTGGTAACGTTGCAGATAATCTTTGATTTAATCGAGATTAAATAAATTTACTTTGCAAAAATATACAAATCAAAACACCGAATATGGGCTAGAGACATAATAATTAAATTATAATATAAAAATTTAGGATTCTATATACAATTTTATATCGAACTTTGTGGCCTCGATTCTTTGAAATCAAATACTAATCTTTCGTAAAACAATAATTATTTAAAAAATGCGTAAATTAAACTTTTACGTTTTTTAATCATAATTTCATGGTAAATAATGTTTGCATTTATCAACTCCCTCGCAATTTATGCCCTTCCCTACTAAGAAGTCACAATTTTCAAAAATGTCGAAGACCATGGAAATATCTAAGAAGGACCAACACCACGATGGAATCGCGCCAAGAATTTGATAGGGTTGATCGCACATGCACAGACACATACCCACACACACGCGCACACATACAGTCAGCCTCACACCCACATGAAGGAGGCGCCGCGAGGTCGAAAACAGCGGTACTCGCGTGACTCACGACTGCGGAGTATCGATCCACAGTGCGATTTCACGTCGTCTCATCTCAACGCGACTCGAGAAATTAGAAATTATTTATTTATAACCGAACCAAGTTTTATAGAGTTTACTTACGCAAAATGACATATGTAATGAAATTTTTTGACGTGTTGCCATTTTTATGATTAATTGATTTAGAGTTTACTTGGTGCTTTAAATTGGAAATTGGGTTATACGTCGTGAAAAATATTTACGCTAACGAAATGAGTAAACATCAATTTTCGAATTGAACTTAAGCTGTTAACTCTTCGTCATTATATTTTTCAACCAGTGATGAAATTATTTTTTAACACTTTTAACTCATTTCATGGAAAATCAATTTAATTTCAATCCAAAATTCAGTTAAGCCGTAAAGCATATTAGATGCCTAGGAATACGCAAAGTAGAATGAAAAATAGACAGAGTTGTGTCTATCTTTAGAGAATTTAAGACAGAATGATTACATGATTTATTGCATAAAAATATGGTAATCAAATTAATGCGAAATACGTCTAAATATTCGTACCTTCCGTATGTTAAATAATATCTAAAATTCAGTTAATTTAGCATTTATTTCAATTACTGGAGTTAAATAATTTTTCTAAATTATTAACTCAACCTATATTTTATTGTTTAATGCTTCACTTGTTTAAATCGAGTAATTTTTTTCTGCACGAAATGAACCGTCAAGCGTGTAAGTAATTGAGATTATTTCAGAATGATAAAAAAGGTTATTAGCCTACGTTACCAAGTGATTGTTTAATGCAACTTTCGGAATAACCAAAAACAAGAACATCAATTTTAGTCCCTTGTGAATCATTAAATACGTATCTAAAATGTAGATACTTTTCTATTTTTAAATCTATACATAATTTTATTATTAAAAATTCAACGTTATATATACTAAATACTGTAGGGTCTGTAGGAATTAAGTAATGAAGTAATGTATTTACGCCGATAAGGCAACCTCACATCTAAACAAAAAAAGTAAAATAAAATTTGTACTATCTGGAAAAAAGGAAGAATAACATTTTCTCTTGAAGAATAAAATTAGAACAATTAGTGGGAGACAATTATATATTCGTTTATTTAGCATTTTACTATGTGTACCAGCTGCTTTCAAAATATCATCCATAGAGCTAACTTTATTTCCCGTATTCATTATAAACTTCATTTACCATTCAACAAAGGTATACAGAAGATGAACCGTCGTTCTTCGTGTAATGGACCTCAGTTTCAGTATCATGGGTTTGAATTATGCATTAATCTGAGAATAACGATGCAAATATAATTGTAAAATATTTTACTCCGCAGTCACAGCTTTTTATTACACACATATATTACCGATTTACATTTTATTTAATTAAAAACTGTTTTTTATTTTCTAATAATTTCATTTTTGTATACAAAGTCGCATTCTCTTTTGTAAATAAACACAAATTTAATTAAGAAAATATACATCGTTAGTTTTTATTATAATATATTTTAGCGAAAAACAACTAACAAGGGGAGTACTTGACCTCCGGGAAACGGATCTTATCCTAACTTTGGTATATCTTTTGTAATGTAGGAAAACGAAGAAAGACAAATGATTGCTTGCCAATATCCACATTGACGAAAGTTATTCGACATCTAACAATAATTTCAATGATAATTACTTTTCATTACTAAATAGAGATAGATACTCAAAACAAAAACCAGAAGAAAGTTGAGTTCAAGTAAATATGGTTTGAAAAAAAGAAGCTTAAATTACTCAAGTTGCAGCAAAATTATGAAGAAAATAAGAAATTGAAGAATTGTAGGCTAAAAGAAACAATAAATTTTTCATATTAAATTTTGGTTAAAATTTTTTCTATTTCTTATTTTCTTCATAACTTTGCTCTAAAGTGAGCAATTTAAGCTTCTTTCTTTTTTTAAATTATTTCTACTTGATCCCAACATTCTTCTTATTTTTATAAGCAATTGAAGTGCCCTAGTAGAAATGATAATATTTAAAATGTGCTGGTTCGGTAGAAACAACGTAAGAAAAGTAGGTAGGACATGGGTAGGATGAAACGTTTTTTCTCGTTGTTTTCACGCATTTAATGGAATGGAAATAACCTCTAAATTTGTTTAACAGCAGTTTCTCGGTTCAATTGGACTCTAATCTCTGCAAATATTCTTTTATTCTATTGCTTTTCTACATTTATACACGAATTTCGATCATTTTCTAGCAAATAATTCCTCATTTCCGAGATATTTTGAGTTTTACTAATTTTTTCAAAATTTCACCAAAAGCATTATTAATGCGTCTTTCATAGCCCGGAACGAGTCACTAATCTTACCAAGCGAAAACTATTTTTTATGCTCGAAAATGCCTTGTTCAGGCGTAACATTTCTAGAAACAATTGAAGCCAAAGCATTTAATGCGCCAAAACAACGAGAAAAATCGTTTCCTAAATGCCTGAAAACTGATTCCATTTTTCACGCATTTCAATGCAAACAACCTATTTACTACCTCGAAAATCTTTTCGATTTCTACTAGGGTGAAAGTAATTTTAATTGAAATTATTATTTGATGTCGAATAACTTTCGTAAAAGTGTCTATTGGCAAGTAATAACTTGGCTTTTTTCATATTACTACATTACAAAAGATATATCAAAGTTAGGATAAGATCCGTTTCCGGAAGGTCATGTATTCCCCCTGTAAGTATTAAGTATTAGTAAATAAGAAATATCAATATCATTGATATTATATAATAATGGATTAATTGTGTTGAATTTTAAACATTTAATATTAAAGTGATACAAATAGTTACATTTTAAGTATTAGATAATGGGCTAAACTATAGAAAATGAATAATTAATTTATAATTAGTTTAGTTTCGAAAAGAGTACAGCGACACACGCACAAATGTATTAATAATAAAGGATCGAGTAAAACGAAGTAACGAGAATTTAAACGGTGGTTAAAAATTCTATTATTTAGTGGATTAAAAAATATTTCAAAATACAATAATTAAAAAATTTTCATTTAATTTAAATAATAAATAATAATAAATACTAATAAATAGGAAAATTATGAATTTTTTTAGAAACCAAGTTTACGTAAAATAAATACCATATTTTATGAGAACTTGATCTACCGAATTTACCCGAGGGTATAAGAAAATATATTTACTTTTTTGTGTCGATGAATACTTACAGGTGGTGTTGCCGTTCATATCAATGATGCATTGTGCCTCGCGGGATATCTCCCTCATATTGAAGGGACGAACCCGCACGGCTACCTTCACCGACGACATCTTGAGTTTCTTAGCCGCGGGCTGGACTCACTCGGTATCCCTCGATACGGCTCTGTAAGAAAAAAATATGAGGATCGTTTAGATTTGGTGTTGAGAAGGTCAACTACTATAAGATTTTATCGTTTAGTGCATCAGATTGCGTATCGGAAGTGTCAACGACGAATAAAAGGACACTACGTTGCTCACTTTATCGAGAGTTGGAGGACTATTAAATCGAAAATAGAAAGATCAAAATTTGAATATAGAGTTAAACAATTTCTTCAGATATTATTATTTTATAGTTTAATCGTAATAAATGTTTAGCACTCGTATTCGTTGTATAATATTATGATACAACTTAATTACAACTGATACAAGCTTAATTTGTATTGACAATATTTGTCTTCTTTGTTTACAATACACGAAAAATCAAAGTAGAGGAAGTTGCTATTCAGTTAGACACATTTGGTAACTATACGTAACAATGCAACACATTTAAACAACTAATTGAAAAGGACATATTTCTGTTGATAACGGTAAACACTCCAAACTTTTTGAAAGATTCATTTTTTTGAAACTTCAAAGAAAGCCTTGTAACTATAAAAATAATTCGTTAATATTATTATACGTAATAACTAGAATAATATCAGTTCAATATAAATTTTTTTATGAAATGAAGAATCTACGTGTCCAGCCTATAAACAGCTACTATTAAGGGAAATTTGCCTGCAAATGTCAGACGATTAGTCAACCAGAATCTAATCGACGCGAGACCAGCTAATTAATGTGCTGTGAGTACGTATGCATAATGAATCGTAGCTCGTTAAATCAGACTCTCTCTTGGGTGCCTTTCTATCATTTACCTGTATCTTGAATTTTGCGTTGGTAAATCAAAGTTTATTTACGAGAAAAAAATCAAAATATATTGTTGAAATTAAATTTATACTCATAAATTATAAATTATCGTTTAGAATATGAATGGATACATTACTAATTTTTTCGAATTTTAATTATTCGAATGTTTGCTATATTATGATTAGTGGAAATTTTTCAATGTATATAAGTAAGTATAAAAAAATGTTATATTTGTTAATTAATTATTCACAAAAATTCTGGTATTTTAGATTGGAACTGATCATACATGAAATTGATAAACAAGCTTTACACTGTAAACAATCTTATAAAACAAAATATGAAATTGTCAAAACTTAATTGCAATAATGAGAATTTACGATAGATAGCGAACGTAAACTAAATATATGCGCATATAACCCCCAATAAAATGAACTAAATTGTGAAAGCTTTCACTTATTATTTCCCCTTTCCGTAAATATTGATTTCGTGTATTATCGTAATCAAGTGGTTTATCGTGTTTCACAAAATTTTTTGTTGCCGAATTTTAATTCGAATAACCTATGACGTTAAATTCGTCAAAACAATCGATTGCAATTTAAAATATATGCAATTTAACAATGCTATATTCGTTCCAAATAATATTGCGGATCTTCATTTTAATATCTAGAATAAATTGAGATCCATCATATAGCTTGATATAAAATCAATTAAAATGTATTGAACGGAAGTATGATTTAATTAAATTCCAATTTTGAAATACTTACTTCGATACAATACTCGCAATTAAATCTTTATTTAAATTTAAAATTTGATTTTGTTGTACGTTAATAAAATATTTATATGTAGATGAAAATCTAATTTTTTACATTGTAGTTTATTTCAATAACGCAATAAAAATGTTTTCTTTTAATATTAAGTAATAAGATAACGTTAAGAAAATTAGTAATGAAAAATCTATACTTTACGCCAAAACTTCATTTTACTATAATATTCCGCATTTCAAAGGAATCTCCAAATTAGATCTTTTGAGATAATACAATATACATAACAAAAGTAATTAGATGTATAGTTTATGCAGATTTAATTTTATAAATTCAAGTGACTTGAGATGTGAGAGTTTCCAAGTTAAAAGTAATTAATTATTTCACTATATTAATTTTTTATAGTTTTATCCACATCTAAATTTGTTTTAAAAATTATATTGTATTTAATTTTCATATAGCCAACTATAAGTACTATAATTCATTAAACGCAAAGTAGCTCTTAGGCTGAAAATCAATGTCGTCGGAATATAACTTCTATATTTATAAAAGTCGAAAATTAAGCAATGACTACGTCAATGCAACTACGTAAATTTAGAAATAATTGCGCGAAAACAATCGATCTTAATAATATCAACTAAAAACGTTCACTGCACTATACGTAATGAAACTAATCTGACATCATGACTCAAATTTACGCGAACCTAATTGTTCTACCATTCCAAGTTTGTTCACCCTGCGTATTATAATTTTCTAAAACGATGTATGTTTGCAATTACAATTAGAAAATCCCATAAACAAAAATAACAACGCGTTTGTCGATTTATTTTTATCAGAAAAAAGTACCATAGCTCTAGGGCTAAAAGATGAGAGCCGTTGAATTTAACGATATTATAGGAGGATAGGTTGTGTAAATAAAGTCGTGTCGCAAACCGTCTTGCATTTCATTTCAATTGACGGGCATAGACGTCACATCGAGATTGGCGACTCGCTTCTATTCTATTTCGTCTTGGTTATTTCTAGCTCGGGGTGTTAAATAATAGGCGATACCAAGGTCATGGGGTAGTTCTGTTTATTCGACGTCAGTTTCGGTATACATATACGATACTGTTTCGTGCTCTTTTTTCTTTCGTCGAATTAAAGCAAATAAAACGATGAATTTATCTACTCAAGTAGTCAAATATTTGTTTATTTAGCAATGGTTGCGAAATTATTGTTATTTTATTTTTAATCGTGGCAATTTCAAGTACGTAATACAAGGCTTTCTACCTATTTCTTTTTCAATAGAAAATGGATTATTGGATTTGTCGAATTTATTTTTTGAAGATACGTGGGCGAAATACTTTAATATCAAACACATATTTTAAAAAGTTTTCTAAAGAAAATGGTTATATACAATTTTTATAAATTTATGATACTAGTTCGACTAGATGTTTTAGGTAGCAATATTTTGTGCACGAATGCCATTACTAATAACAATTTTATAATAACCAGCATTATAAGAAACATTGCTTCAGTATTTTATGAACGATAAAAATATAATATTTGTTTACAAGATGGTCGTATGATAGAAAGTGTACGGATTTTTGTCGGACAAAAAAGTTTAAGAAATATTTCAGACCAACCACTGCAAAGAGACAGAAACACGATTCGAACTATGCACAGGAAAAATTCGTACGATCCAATAACTTGTAAAATATCTTTAAAATTATTCATATTTGTCATTAATGTCAGGATTAATGTTATAAGAGAAAAAAGGTATAAGAGTGCACAACATAATCTGTCCAATTAGATATTCCACCAAAAGGTTTATTTGACCGAATGAAATTTTATTAGAGCCAAGTGAATTTGCCTCCGAGATGTGCTTTTCTACTTTGCATTAAAGTGCAAAAGCGAAGTAAATCAAAGCATAGAATTTCACTAACATATCGTTTGTAAATGCAAGAGTTTACCCTTGGCGAATGTCAATTTTGATCCGCGTGTTCATTCAAATCTGTAAAACCGATGCTAAACCCAACAGTTCAGATACAAAAATTAATTAATCTTTCCAAGATTTAATTAACGAATTAGTACCAGTTGAAAGTCCATCAGTAATCACGACATATATTGTCGATAATTATTGAAGAAATCATACTTGCTGAGCAAATCAAAAATGTGTACAATGTTTTGTTACGTAAACAGACAATGAATGCAACCATTGGTATTTTAGAGAAACATTTAGTAAATATTACAAAGCAGTTTGGTAAAAATTCCTAAACTCCCAAGTAATGTGGTCACAGACCGAAAAAACCGAAAAAATTACCAAACTGTTAAGTAAAATTTACAGTAAATGTAGTAAAATTTACTCTAAATGTAGTAAAATTTGTGGAGTTAACGTACTAAATTTTACAATTAAGCTTCTTGTAAATTTTATTAACTCTGATTTTTTCCTATACTGTTTACGAAATTCTATAAACAACAGTACATTTCGCAACGGGTGCGGAAAGACTTTATGCACTAAATGAGAGGTTTACAATACGAACTGAAGGCTATAAAGAGTTTCGTAAAAAAGCCTTTTCGAACCAGTTGCGGAGAGTATTTTACAGCACGAGATACCGAAAAGAAGTAATAAAGTTGCGATCTTTAGGTTAAAATTTTTAATGGAATCGCGTCGTTCGTTTGTTTACTTTAAAAGGACGATTCGATGAAACACATGCAAGTGACGCGGTGGCGCAATGGTAAGGACTTGGATTCTCAACCCAAACTTCGCAGGTTCGATCCCGCGATGACATCCAGAATTTTTTTCACTAATTAAATTTCATTTAAATATTTAAAATATCCATAACACTCGAATAATATACATAAACTCAAAAATAAATAATATGGGAGGAATAAAATTTTTTTTCTGATGTTAAAAAAAAAAATTAAAATTACAATTTAGTCTAGTAAAAATTACGAGATTCGCAGTTTGTTACCACATTACGTTGAGAGTTTAGGAATTTTTACAAAACTGCTTTGTAATATTTACTAATTATTTCTCTCCGTGTACAAATAATCTTAGAACCAAAAACTCAGAAGAAAGATATTAATTAAATGATTTATTTTATATATGGGCTCATTTATATAACTTTTCGGTTTGATGAATTATAATTTACGTGTATTTTACGTGTATTTTACGTGTATTTTTAATCAAAAATACCTATTGAACGATATTACAATCGAAAATCAACTATCGATTGCCACGCCAACTAAAGGAAAATTTCGAACAAACAATACGTAATATGATAAAATTTTGATTTGTATGTATATCTCATGAATACATACTGAGTTATAGATCGAATCTCGAAAATATAAAAATACCGTTCAAGTCACAAATAGCATGAAAACCGTAAGTTTGGAACCCTCCTATATTTTCTTATCTTTGATCATCGTCAGATTAGTACAAATGCTTTGAGGCGTACGTACACATAAACGTAAAATAATTATTTTTATTTAAACATAAATAACTATTATTTTGTACGTTTAACATGACATACTATTAATAATGTTTTGAAAATCAAGGTGATATATTGGCAATTTTATGATAAATAAATGTTATCAATACATATCGGTAAAATTCTTATTTTGAAAATATCCATTTAAATAACAACAGATTTTCATTTGTAATATAAATCGAAAAAATACTTAAAATGTTATATTATAAACCATGGGTAAGTATTGTTTGAAAAGAAGAAGGATAAAAATATAAAGTTAACACATTAAAGTATATGATATTCATCGAGAAAGTTTAAGATACTTTCACCTTATCTTCTTAGTTACGTAAAAGGTTCTTCCAAATTAATATATCAATCTACATAAACATCATAATTTCCAACAACCTCAGATTTCTAATGAAAATGAAATAAATTGAAGTTTCGTAGAATCGGTTAATCGAATATTAACAATATTTGCTATAATACCAGAGTGGTGTAGCTAGAATTAAAATATTCATAACAAACAGTCTAATCGATAAGTCGAGTCGACTCTGTTTACACGATAGAAATTAACGACAAAAAAATTACCAGCGAAGGAAGCATCGATTTTCACTATGAAAATTGACGGAAATGGTAAAATGGTTCGCAACTATTAGATGTAACGTGACCATGGAGAATAAAGAAGGTTATATACTTATTGTAAATCAGGATAAAATCATTATCTATACAATAATTTTTATGCAGCTAATAGAATTTCATAGGGGTGCAGTTATTCCAAACATTGCAGTAATAACATTATTTATGAATAACGTTGACTCGAGGTAGCTATATACAATAATAGATATAAAAAGTAATTACTATTTCCAGAGTTATTCGCGGTTTTTGAATATTTTAGATAAAGTAGCGTACGCAGTTATCAAGTTAAATGATAATTAATTGCTTATTGATTTTTTATATTAGCTATATGAAAAACAGATATTAATAAAAATGAGATTATCTTGTCCTTAGAAAGTTATGTGTTATTATACAAGTAAACTAATGACGCAATGGAAAAAAGACATTTTCTCCAATTACTATATGTAAACTGAGATTAATATCATTTTTCATGTAATTCCAATTTAACATTAACTATTTTATGGTTCAGGTTCATTTATATTTACATTACCTTATCAAAAAATCAGTATTGATCTTAAATCGTTCTATACCTAATTATTGATTATTTTCAAGGTCTCCTGAATTATTTATTGTAACTTATAAACGATATTTATACATCGAATTAATAACTTTTTCTGTTACACAAATTGGTATAATATTTATTGCACAACTTAAATAACACGTGTTTGAAAACCTTACTATTAATGCGACTGTTTAATTAAAAAAAACTTTATTAAAATCGCCTTAATTGAAGAATATTTATGTTTGATCACTATACGTGTCATATTTAAAAACACATCCAATAATATCATCAGGACATTATCAATTGCATTAAAAAATAAGGCAATAAAATGTAATACAGTAGCTATTGCATATTTAAATAAAAAAGTATATTCGCAATAATTATAATGCACATTCCTATACAGTAGAAATTACATTCTCATTTAACTAGTTTTTGGTGAAAAAGTCACATTTTGAACAATTTTAGTCAAATAAATGGCAAATTTCGACCGAAAATACATGACCCTTAATTAAATACCCTACCTAAAAAAGTTTACTTAAAAGATAATTAAAATGACTGAAAAAACCGACAATTAATTTAGAAAACAAGAATTGCCAAAGAAAAATGAATAGAGTAGGAGAAAAAGAAGAAAAAGAAGAAGAAGCCGTGACCGTGGGGATCGAGTAACAAGATACGGAAGAAAAGGGCGGAATGAGTCAGCCGACCGAACGAATCCAACCAACCTCCAAGCCCACCTCTTGAGTGGGCGTCGAACGGAAGAAAAAGAAACGAGACTATAGCTAACCTATATTCAAGACATCGAAGGTCGATTCTTTCGCCCTCTTTTGTCTCCCGGAAAATGATCATTAAAGACCGAAATCAGAAGATATTTTTATTGTGTCATGATTCTAAAGTACTACGTCTGACCTGACTACTTTATCCAATTGAACTTTTCTTTTTGTCTATTGAGAAAGAGGGATTATTTTTAATGTACATAGTGGAAAATGGATTTTCCAATAAAGATTATTAAAGCCTGTAAATATTTGTCTATTTCATGAGATTCAAATTCATTTTTAAACTTTTATTTTAACTTATTATTTATCACAATCCAAAAATGAACTTTAATCACGTTCATAACAGAAAAATAATCAATTTTTTTAGAAGTGTAAAGAATATTAAATACGGTCATTTTAGAGTTGTGTAAATATATTTGAATGAAAAAATATTTCCTATTTGATAATTTGAATCATTGGTTTGGTTCGACAATATTAATTTAATCATAAGGTGATCATAGATTACATTCGTTAACAGGACAATATACAACCAGCAATGGCCATATGCTCATAAGTGCGCGTTTCTCAACAAGGACACCAATTAAAGGAACGTAAGGAAGTTATTATATTGAATGCACCTTTCATGGTCATAAATTTATTTATTTTTTGCAAAAGTTAGTATTTTACTATTAATAATTTGCAAGTAGGTATTAAAATTTGTAATTTGAAACAACGTATGGAAAACATAATAAATCTTCTAGTATATCAAAAATACTCGTAGGAT
Source organism: Theocolax elegans (assembly GCA_026168455.1). Lineage (NCBI taxonomy): Eukaryota > Metazoa > Arthropoda > Insecta > Hymenoptera > Cerocephalidae > Theocolax > Theocolax elegans. Next base: position 43,807,900 of record CM047429.1, on the reverse strand, counting down.
ACTATAAAAACTAACCAAACTCTATAAACACTTACTTTTACTCTTTATTCTGAAAATCATTAAAATATATATGATGTTCAATTCGAAGTAGGTAAAAATATCAAATTAAACTTGAAAAAACTGAAAGTATGATTGGTAGGTTATGACAGGCTACTTAAAGAAGTGAGATCCAGACAATATCCCTATAGGGGACCCGCAGAATTTACGGACAAAATTTTCGAGTCAAGGATTAATTGAGAGCTAACCGACCCCAAACTACCCTCGACGGAATATCCAGGGTCGTATCCTTCCTCGATTATTTAATGAGACCATTCTTTTTACTTTTTCCTTCTATTTTTCTACGGCTTTGGATCTTGGTTAAGAAATGAGACAAATAGATTGATGATACCAAAGAAAATTGAAGTGGGTGTGAATGTAATGTTAATCGTAATTTCAAAAAAGATCCAAACATTAAATTATTAAATTTGCATACAATTACAAGTTTTTCAACTTGAATATATATTATAGGATTTTAATATTTAATTTTATTAAGGCGCAATAAATGTAAACGTGTATTTTACGTATAATATAATAATAATTATAAATATTATTATTCATCTAGAGAAAAGTATCCAATTTGTTTTCAAGGCAGCAAAGATATTGATGTACTCGGAAAATAAATTTTCCTTAAAATTTATAAATTCGTAATACTGTTGTATATGAAATATTGACGTAATTTCAATCTCTTTTTATAAAACTTGGAAAATATTAACGAACGTTACGTAAAGTACTTAATTTACACGTCGAGATGTGAGGAAACATTGATTTATCATCGATTGAAGTTTAATATTTAATAATTTAATCTTCTTTTGAAATTGACAAAATGTATGTTTTGATTTATATAACTATTAATATGGAGTAAAATAACGTGTGCAATAGCTTATTTAATGCGGTAAAAAAGTACGTAAAATTACAACTCTACATATAGATGAATACTATATACAATTATCATTGGAACAAAGAAAACTAAATTATCCATATTTGTTAAACCCACCGAATTGTATAAAATAAGGAAATCTCTCTGTATTATCATTCTGAATGAGTAGGTGGATTAAGTGGATTCCTATTAGATGTTAAGGTACGCGTCAGCTCGAAACGTATATTACCCGTAGAAGGTGATGTCACTTACTCACCAAGGCATATAAGTATTCCTGAAGCACAACTAGAATAGATAATCGAGCAACGCACCCTACACCTCTACTCACATAGCAATAACCCAATATACAAAATATTAACGTTAGGCTGGCTGAGTAGCCTCAGGAAAAAAGCTTAATCAGCCAAGGTCCCCATCAATGACACTTCCGAGTACGCAAAAGCTCGTCAGATCGATAAACCCGCAAGAGGGAGCTTTCAAGCGTCCGAAAGTTCGTTATCGATTTTCCTTAGTTAGAGTATGACTCACACACAAACACCTCACCCTGAGCGAATCACGTGAACGTTGCACTAGGTAGGTTCAACACCGAGGGTTAGGTCGAGATTGAACCAATACTGGAAGCTCGAGCTTCCTGGTTTGGTGATATCGCGGACATCGCGGGTCCGCACCCTCGATGGCTGCTGGTGCTCGACTGCCCTGTCTAGGATTTTATCCCCACCCGGTTGGGTGGAGCGCGCAGGCGTTTCGCGATCGGGGCGACATCTAGAGGGTGGGTGGATAACGTCCGAGGGTTTACCGCGAAATTTTAGGTATAGGAATGCCGGCTTTTCGAAGGATTACTATGCTTAGTGGCCAGATATATGCGTATTCCGCGCTCGACCTATACTGAACACTTTTTTATTTTATAACTTTTCTAGGGAAAGTGTTTATTTGTTGTTCTGTGGCATTGCAACTTCCGAGAATACCAATTTACGAGAAATACGATTTAATTATACACTTTATCTATAAGAAATCCGTCAATATATTTTGTTATTGATGATTTTAATATTTTTCGGATTGAATAATTCTGATCCCCCAAAAATCCTTATGAGGAAACACATAAGAATAATATGATATATTTAATTTACCATATTTGTTTTTATCGTTATACTTGAAATACATTGCCCGCAATTTGATAATGTTCAATTGTTATATTCATAGTTATAGTAAATTAATCATAAGGTGATCATAGATTACATTCGTTAACAGGACAATATACAACCAGCAATGGCCATATGCTCATAAGTGCGCGTTTCTCAACAAGGACACCAATTAAAGGAACGTAAGGAAGTTATTATATTGAATGCACCTTTCATGGTCATAAATTTATTTATTTTTTGCAAAAGTTAGTATTTTACTATTAATAATTTGCAAGTAGGTATTAAAATTTGTAATTTGAAACAACGTATGGAAAACATAATAAATCTTCTAGTATATCAAAAATACTCGTAGGATACTATAAAAACTAACCAAACTCTATAAACACTTACTTTTACTCTTTATTCTGAAAATCATTAAAATATATATGATGTTCAATTCGAAGTAGGTAAAAATATCAAATTAAACTTGAAAAAACTGAAAGTATGATTGGTAGGTTATGACAGGCTACTTAAAGAAGTGAGATCCAGACAATATCCCTATAGGGGACCCGCAGAATTTACGGACAAAATTTTCGAGTCAAGGATTAATTGAGAGCTAACCGACCCCAAACTACCCTCGACGGAATATCCAGGGTCGTATCCTTCCTCGATTATTTAATGAGACCATTCTTTTTACTTTTTCCTTCTATTTTTCTACGGCTTTGGATCTTGGTTAAGAAATGAGACAAATAGATTGATGATACCAAAGAAAATTGAAGTGGGTGTGAATGTAATGTTAATCGTAATTTCAAAAAAGATCCAAACATTAAATTATTAAATTTGCATACAATTACAAGTTTTTCAACTTGAATATATATTATAGGATTTTAATATTTAATTTTATTAAGGCGCAATAAATGTAAACGTGTATTTTACGTATAATATAATAATAATTATAAATATTATTATTCATCTAGAGAAAAGTATCCAATTTGTTTTCAAGGCAGCAAAGATATTGATGTACTCGGAAAATAAATTTTCCTTAAAATTTATAAATTCGTAATACTGTTGTATATGAAATATTGACGTAATTTCAATCTCTTTTTATAAAACTTGGAAAATATTAACGAACGTTACGTAAAGTACTTAATTTACACGTCGAGATGTGAGGAAACATTGATTTATCATCGATTGAAGTTTAATATTTAATAATTTAATCTTCTTTTGAAATTGACAAAATGTATGTTTTGATTTATATAACTATTAATATGGAGTAAAATAACGTGTGCAATAGCTTATTTAATGCGGTAAAAAAGTACGTAAAATTACAACTCTACATATAGATGAATACTATATACAATTATCATTGGAACAAAGAAAACTAAATTATCCATATTTGTTAAACCCACCGAATTGTATAAAATAAGGAAATCTCTCTGTATTATCATTCTGAATGAGTAGGTGGATTAAGTGGATTCCTATTAGATGTTAAGGTACGCGTCAGCTCGAAACGTATATTACCCGTAGAAGGTGATGTCACTTACTCACCAAGGCATATAAGTATTCCTGAAGCACAACTAGAATAGATAATCGAGCAACGCACCCTACACCTCTACTCACATAGCAATAACCCAATATACAAAATATTAACGTTAGGCTGGCTGAGTAGCCTCAGGAAAAAAGCTTAATCAGCCAAGGTCCCCATCAATGACACTTCCGAGTACGCAAAAGCTCGTCAGATCGATAAACCCGCAAGAGGGAGCTTTCAAGCGTCCGAAAGTTCGTTATCGATTTTCCTTAGTTAGAGTATGACTCACACACAAACACCTCACCCTGAGCGAATCACGTGAACGTTGCACTAGGTAGGTTCAACACCGAGGGTTAGGTCGAGATTGAACCAATACTGGAAGCTCGAGCTTCCTGGTTTGGTGATATCGCGGACATCGCGGGTCCGCACCCTCGATGGCTGCTGGTGCTCGACTGCCCTGTCTAGGATTTTATCCCCACCCGGTTGGGTGGAGCGCGCAGGCGTTTCGCGATCGGGGCGACATCTAGAGGGTGGGTGGATAACGTCCGAGGGTTGACCGCGAAATTTTAGGTATAAGGAAATGCCGGCTTTTCGAAGGATTACTATGCTTAGTGGCCAGATATATGCGTATTCCGCGCTTCGACCTATACCTGAACACTTTTTTTATTTTATAACTTTTCTAGGGAAAGTTTTTTATTTGTTGTTCTGTTGCATTGCACTTCCGAGAATAACCAATTTACGAGAAATACGATTTAATTATACACTTTATCTATAAGAATCGTCAATATATTTTGTTATTGATGATTTAATCAGTTTTCGGATTTGAATAATTCTGATCCTCCCAAAAATCCTTATTGAGGAAACACATATAAGGAATAATATGATATATTTAAATTACCATATTTGTTTTTATAATCGTTATACTTGAATACCATTGCACGCAATTTGATAATGTCACTAGGTTAATATGCATAAGGTATAGTAAAATTAACGTACACTTGTATATACCTTAAGGTTGTTTATTATACTCATTTACTATAATTCTATATATTCTCATATTTTCTTATATTAAGAATATACTGTTCCAGGTATTTATTACGCGTACTTTTAAAAAACAAACATTTTACTAAGGTTCAATATTATTCGCTTTTATCCATTTTACACGTACCTTTTCAATATAACTATTTATAAGATAAATATTGACTAAAATCTTATATTTGATTTGTTTTATTCTAGAAATAATTGTTAGACTTAAATGTGGTAGGTATATTTGTAAATACTTTAAGCTTGGTAAACAACGTGAAATCGGGTTACTAAATAATTTCGAACCCTTACTATTTTCGTATCACTGTATTGTTTAAAAGGAAAATACTAACGTTAACGAATATTTATTCTCGATTTTAAACTAAGCTTATGGAAAGACAAAGTAACAAAACGACTAAAATTCAATACTGAGATTACATTTATAGATAACGAACAAATTTTTTTTTTACATTGGATGAATCATGATATTCTAAATAATATAATTGATTAAATATTCTTTAAATAAATGAACGGTCTGAAACTTGGATAAACAGAGCACTTGCATTTCTAGTATAATATTCATAATTTGATTATAAACTAATTCAGTGCAGTAACGATATTTAAATTTATATTTATTGAAAGATTAAAAATTTAGCCTCCACAGTCAGCTAAATTGCATCATAAATTTTAAATTGCATTTTTAGACAGATTTATTATAATTTTAGGAACCATTGATTTAGTAATTTAATATTTATTTAATGCAAACTGTAACAATTTACAAAAATTCGTCCCTTTAAAACAAACACATTTTCAATATTTAGGTTATTCTGGTAATATTATTCATTATGTAACCGGAGAAGAATAAATTTAAAAATATCTTAACCATTCTTTATTCTTTTTCTTTAACATACTACCTAAATCCTACTCCAAATATACTAAAATTGTTGAAAAAATTGTTAACCAAAAATTTCATACCGTCTCCTATTGTAATTTCACATACTCGACTCAAAATTCAATTGAATCGACAATGAAATATACTAGATCTTAAAAACAAAAAATCCACCCTTCGAAACTTCAGGAAACACCATCAATTCGCACGAATTCTAACTTATTACGTCTGAAATTGGAGTCGACTTAAAATAAAGTCGGATCCTCTTTAAAAACGAACGTTTTGTTTCGATTGGACGTTTCATATACAAGTTGAGAGATCAATAGCAATTTTCATTGAGAGGTTGCAAGATTTACAAATTCATGTAATCGTTGCAAGATAAAAAATTTAGTTAATATAGAACGATTATCAAAAATGATATCTTTTTTATGGTAGATAGCGTACGAGTAATTGGATATAGGTCATCTGTAGTTTTTGAATACAATTTATGAACAAGTGGTGCGAATCAATGTATACATATATAAATCTTTAAAAACTCATTTCAACTCCAAAAGGTGAACTGTATACTGAAGAACTAAGTTAATATGTCGGGTTTATATACATTAAAAATTAAGTGTTATTTTTGAGTACCGTAAAAAATATTAGAATCAATAATTAAAATATATGGGTAATACTTTTGTATAGTGTACAAAAATAGATCTAAAATTATTTATGCATAAACTCAATGTGTTTAAGACTTGATGGATGCACAAGCCACTCTGTACCATCCAGATTTTATTTTGAGAGGCACTATAGATTTTAAAGGCTTAGTATTATTGGTTTTATAAATATAGCTTTAGACTGAATGTAAATAATATATTATAATGTAAATGTGTATGCTTTCTGATAAATTTAACGATAAGTATAAGATAAACATTAAATTTTTATTGTTCGAAACGTGTTTAAAAATATTACTTTCTGTTATAAAATATTAAATACATTAAACACAGCAGTTTACATTTTCATTAGATATCAAGAAGGTAATTGTATGTTTTTAAAAAATTTATGAAACATAAGAAACTCTGTGTCGCATATCTCGTGTGCAAGTATTCCGTTTCCCCGCATATGGACCACTATGTAACGTTGAGCTTTATGTCGTCCACGTATTTACCATATCTGCACTGAAAGTGCACGTAAACTCTGTCCTGCAACACTTTATTTCGCGCGTTAAAAATTATTGTTTTACAGAGATTTCCGTCCAGCTTTAGGTCTACTCAAAAGTTTAACCACGAATATCTAATAAGAAAAGTTTCAGAGCTTTAAAAATGTTTGGAATACCTAAATACGAAGGTATGTTTACCTTTGATGAGTTCTTAATATTTCTCAAACTAACTGTGATATAGTTTAAAATTTTAAGAAAAAATTTACTTTAATACGGCCCATCCGCTGAAATGTACCTCACACCAATTTTTTGAACGATACAAGTTAAATGCATTATCTTACCAATAAATATTTTGCCACATGACTATACAGATACTCAAATACCAAGTAAGGAAATTCACAGTACGGAAAGTACGCTTATCTTACTAAATATTACATCAATTATCCACGCAATCGTATATGCTGAATCGTTCTTTAATTATGAAAAAAGACTTTATTACTTAAATAATTTAGGAATGGATTGCACATATCTTATTTACGTGAAAAAATCCAATCGATATTTAAATATAAAATGAAGACGTATATATAATTCGATTTCCTACACTTATATAGGTCGTACATTAACCATACTTAACATTTCAACACGAGTATTTTATACGGCTAGGTTATTCTTAAAATGAGAACCTGACGCGCACATTCGAAGGAGCTTGCAAATAAATTTGATTGGGCTTCCCTATTATTTTATATTAAATAAATATAAGGATAATTATACAAGGGGTATCGTTTTCTTTTCACCGATCACATAGTTTTTGAACAATATTAGAATAAAAGATAACACATGCCCTTTGTAAAATGGTAAAATAGATATTGAATATGTATGAAGACAAGGAATGTTATGAGTCAGAATTAACCTGTTGATATTAGAAGGAACCGTTGTATGGTTGGCATCCAACCATCCGTCCAAGTATTGACTCGATAATTGAGTACTTGATCCTAAGTTCATTTCAAATACACGATTAGATAAATATCACCCAATTGAATAAATACCGTTATACATATAATTGATAAAATTATACTTATTAACAATTTTGCGCGATTCTCAAAATGAGTTGGCGTTAGCATAGTTATAATATAAATCAACTAAAAATGGTTGATAATTTACAATAGATCAATTAATCTATAGATCTAATCTACTAGGAAATAAAGCATATACAATACGTCGTAGTACGTATCATCGAAACGTATCGTTACAATGTCAACATTTCGATGTCATATCGTATCACAATTAAATTGGGGACCATCAAAAATGTTTATCAGCTATTCAACATGTGGTCATCAACCTATGCCCTATCCCTACTCAACAAGATTGGAGAACATCTTAAAGTCATCGTGCATTCTCCGTCTCGGTTGAGAAGATGGCTGCTGGCGCATGCGCTGAAAGTTGATCAATAGCAAAGTGACGTCACCTCGGTGGAGGATCGATCGGCCAACGGGTGGCGCCCAATTTCTTGGTGTACGCGCGCGCGCACACATACACACCACCACCACCACCACCAATCAATAAGGAAGCCACTGAGGCTACCGCGACGACGTCGTCGAGAAGCCCGGGGCTTCTTATCAACACCCGGTTAAATCACATTTAACTGTCTTCTTTCTCGAGGGGTTGATTACTATCTGGTAGTGAATTGACGGTCAGTTACTGACGTGATTACGGATATAAGCAAATATGTATCACCGCAGCCACTACTATACAACTATAGGACTGATTGTAGATGGTAGACGAATTGTTCTACGAGTAACAAGATAAATTATAAAAATAATTATAAATGTACATATATTTGATATATTGACTCTATTGATTCGATTATTCAGGTTAATCTTTAACTTTTATATTCTACTGATTGTTTTTTAACAAATGCCTGATTAACCTAATTTACTATTAAACGAAAGAACACGAGCATTCTATCGATTGCAAAAATTCAAATTTAAATAACTAAATAATTATTTATTTCTACAATCGGGTATTGTACAAGTTGATTTTTTGCACTATTTTAGTATATTATTTTTTTAATTTCATTTGTAATATTGATTTAAGGTTTTTTGATAGGATATTGACGTTGTCTGCGTGGAATCTGTCGCTCGAATAAGAAAACGTGTAGGTTCTAAGAAAGCAAGCTTAGTAACGGGCTGATAGTATCGTCGTAAGTAAGGTGTACAGTATATCAGATTGCAATAAATATGGATAGAAAGCGTTGAGAGTAAGAGAATATAATGACAGTGATAAATAACTCAACATGTATAAAAATTTTGTGAGGTTATATACATTAAATAATGTAAGTAACAAATAAATATAATGTTTTTAAAAAATTTATGAAACATAAGAAACTCTGTGTCGCATATCTCGTGTGCAAGTATTCCGTTTCCCCGCATATGGACCACTATGTAACGTTGAGCTTTATGTCGTCCACGTATTTACCATATCTGCACTGAAAGTGCACGTAAACTCTGTCCTGCAACACTTTATTTCGCGCGTTAAAAATTATTGTTTTACAGAGATTTCCGTCCAGCTTTAGGTCTACTCAAAAGTTTAACCACGAATATCTAATAAGAAAAGTTTCAGAGCTTTAAAAATGTTTGGAATACCTAAATACGAAGGTATGTTTACCTTTGATGAGTTCTTAATATTTCTCAAACTAACTGTGATATAGTTTAAAATTTTAAGAAAAAATTTACTTTAATACGGCCCATCCGCTGAAATGTACCTCACACCAATTTTTTGAACGATACAAGTTAAATGCATTATCTTACCAATAAATATTTTGCCACATGACTATACAGATACTCAAATACCAAGTAAGGAAATTCACAGTACGGAAAGTACGCTTATCTTACTAAATATTACATCAATTATCCACGCAATCGTATATGCTGAATCGTTCTTTAATTATGAAAAAAGACTTTATTACTTAAATAATTTAGGAATGGATTGCACATATCTTATTTACGTGAAAAAATCCAATCGATATTTAAATATAAAATGAAGACGTATATATAATTCGATTTCCTACACTTATATAGGTCGTACATTAACCATACTTAACATTTCAACACGAGTATTTTATACGGCTAGGTTATTCTTAAAATGAGAACCTGACGCGCACATTCGAAGGAGCTTGCAAATAAATTTGATTGGGCTTCCCTATTATTTTATATTAAATAAATATAAGGATAATTATACAAGGGGTATCGTTTTCTTTTCACCGATCACATAGTTTTTGAACAATATTAGAATAAAAGATAACACATGCCCTTTGTAAAATGGTAAAATAGATATTGAATATGTATGAAGACAAGGAATGTTATGAGTCAGAATTAACCTGTTGATATTAGAAGGAACCGTTGTATGGTTGGCATCCAACCATCCGTCCAAGTATTGACTCGATAATTGAGTACTTGATCCTAAGTTCATTTCAAATACACGATTAGATAAATATCACCCAATTGAATAAATACCGTTATACATATAATTGATAAAATTATACTTATTAACAATTTTGCGCGATTCTCAAAATGAGTTGGCGTTAGCATAGTTATAATATAAATCAACTAAAAATGGTTGATAATTTACAATAGATCAATTAATCTATAGATCTAATCTACTAGGAAATAAAGCATATACAATACGTCGTAGTACGTATCATCGAAACGTATCGTTACAATGTCAACATTTCGATGTCATATCGTATCACAATTAAATTGGGGACCATCAAAAATGTTTATCAGCTATTCAACATGTGGTCATCAACCTATGCCCTATCCCTACTCAACAAGATTGGAGAACATCTTAAAGTCATCGTGCATTCTCCGTCTCGGTTGAGAAGATGGCTGCTGGCGCATGCGCTGAAAGTTGATCAATAGCAAAGTGACGTCACCTCGGTGGAGGATCGATCGGCCAACGGGTGGCGCCCAATTTCTTGGTGTACGCGCGCGCGCACACATACACACCACCACCACCACCACCAATCAATAAGGAAGCCACTGAGGCTACCGCGACGACGTCGTCGAGAAGCCCGGGGCTTCTTATCAACACCCGGTTAAATCACATTTAACTGTCTTCTTTCTCGAGGGGTTGATTACTATCTGGTAGTGAATTGACGGTCAGTTACTGACGTGATTACGGATATAAGCAAATATGTATCACCGCAGCCACTACTATACAACTATAGGACTGATTGTAGATGGTAGACGAATTGTTCTACGAGTAACAAGATAAATTATAAAAATAATTATAAATGTACATATATTTGATATATTGACTCTATTGATTCGATTATTCAGGTTAATCTTTAACTTTTATATTCTACTGATTGTTTTTTTAACAAATGCCTGATTAACCTAATTTACTATTAAACGAAAGAACACGAGCATTCTATCGATTGCAAAAATTCAAATTTAAATAACTAAATAATTATTTATTTCTACAATCGGGTATTGTACAAGTTGATTTTTTGCACTATTTTAGTATATTATTTTTTTAATTTCATTTGTAATATTGATTTAAGGTTTTTTGATAGGATATTGACGTTGTCTGCGTGGAATCTGTCGCTCGAATAAGAAAACGTGTAGGTTCTAAGAAAGCAAGCTTAGTAACGGGCTGATAGTATCGTCGTAAGTAAGGTGTACAGTATATCAGATTGCAATAAATATGGATAGAAAGCGTTGAGAGTAAGAGAATATAATGACAGTGATAAATAACTCAACATGTATAAAAATTTTGTGAGGTTATATACATTAAATAATGTAAGTAACAAATAAATATAATTTTTTTAAAAATACTACCCTTTGAATACTATAAATAGTGTTTTGATAATAGATATTTTTCGAATAAATAAAATGCAACTGTTATATACTAGTGTTACACCGATAGAAATAGTAAGCTACTAAAAGTGTTCAATTTTAACATAAAAAAGTATTCTTTAAGAGTAACATTAAGAAGATTATCTGCTTCGATTTAAAGGAGTTTTTCTATATAATATGTACAACGAAAATAAACATAGGGTAGAAGAAATTGTATTTGAAATTTATTTAATTTCCTAGATGCTCTCTTCCATTTGTATAAAAGTTTAAAAGCGAATATTTTAAAATAACTTACTTTTATTGTAGAGATAAATAATTTTACATAAATATTGAAAAATGTTTAACATATCATTTTAATGTACTAAAGTACTAATAGAAGACTGAATAGTTTTAAAGTATAAGTAGCAATAAATAAATGAATGGTTATTTAATTTTCATTCTACAAAATCAAGTAGAGTACTGTGTTTGTTGTGGAATCAAAATTGTACATTAATAATAAAAACTATTTTAAAATCCATATAATACTTGTAATCAAAATTAAAAAAGTGAAACTACAATCCATTCTTAATTACATTCTTAAATTAGGTACAAATTATTCGAGTCCTTCCGACACCGACGTTTATCTCGAAGACACAATATTGATATTCACTGCTATGAATGTACATATTTTAGAAGAAAGTTCATTTTACGAGCGCTTTGAAGGTATCATAATTCAAGTCAGTGCGCATCTACGAATACTAAACTTTAATCACGAAAAAAACTTGTATGAAACGTTTAATTTATCGTTTGGAAATGACAGATTCGACACTCCTGCGGTTCTTAAGTACATATTTTCATTATCAAAATAAATACTTTGAATTGTTGAATTCTTATATGTCTTGCTGCGGCGGTAGGAAATATTGTTATAAGTAAATATTATGGCAACATAAAAAATGTTACATATATATATATTATATATATTATAACCAAATAAGTATAAACATATTTTACAAGTTAAATTAAGAAACAACACGAACCATCAATAACTGGGACGCAAAAAATATTTTGTAAGGAATATATGAAGACAGCGACAGCGATGTATTATGGCAAATTTACAGGAAAATTAAAAAGTATACGCATAAAAAATTAGTTTACAGGTATATGGTACAAATTAAATTTTACATAGTTTAGTATACAATTTCAAAACGTCGCAAAGCAATAGTTTCTAACAGTTCCAAGTTTAAATTGTGCAACAATAATTTTTAAGTTTTAATACTTTGTACCTACCACTGCAACTAAAAAGGCAAAGACTTGACCTCCGGGAAACAGATCTTATCCTAACTTTGGTATGTCTTTTATAATATGAAAATGTGAAGAAAGCTAAAGTATCTCTTACCAATGGCCACTTTTACGCGAGTTATTCGACATCTAATAATAATATCAGTAAAAATTACTTATAATTTGATCGCTTACAACTCGGAAACAAATAGAGGTAGGGTAAATGTACCAATTCCTGCGGCGTCAAGCTGAATCAGCCAATTTTTTAGTCTGTTTTGTGAAAATATATCAATATTGATATATCTAAATTATTTAAACATAAAGTTTAAGCTATTAGGTAGTTAAAAAAAAATACTTAACATTACTATTTATCAATTAAAATTTTTTATAATAAAAAACTTTTCGCGTATCAAAATGTACATATTCCTGCGGAATATAAAATGGAATGAACGTATTAATGCGGAACTTTGCCCCTATTCCTGCTGTTAATAATTTAGGGAAATACTTTTTATAAATAATAGTTTTTACTTACCATAAAGTTTTAATTACAATAATATTAAGTAAACATTAGAGTATTTAATTAGTAATTTGTTTATTAATTTAAACTTTAACATATTTTATAAATATGCACATGCAATATTAATAAATTTTTAAATAAAACAAATAACTTTTCTAAAAATCTAAAAAATCTAAAATTACTATGCATTGCCTGTTGATCAACTGAGCTTCTTTATTTTTTAAGACTTTTTGTATCTATTGATTCTTTTCTTTATTTTAAATCATTTTGTTTCTAAATTTAAAAAATTTCCATTTATTTTAAACATTCTTCTTGTTTGCGTATTTTTTCATTATCTTTTTGTAAATTTAATTCTTCTTTTCTAACCTTTTCTTTATTCTTTATTCTTTATTTAACCCATTAATAATTACAGATTTATTACATCTGCAAACCCTATAGAGGTAAATAAATTAACCTGTACATAGCTTATATACTAACTTAAACTAATTAGTTAATGAATAGCTGCATTTCTGCAGCCTATAACTAATTTATTCTTAAATCTAATATATATTATTTTATTTAATGTTCCAATAATAAATAATGCATCACAGCAGTGTGCTATAAGCAACATTGTTATAACAGAAAAAATATATATACACATTAATGCAGTATATATACATTTTATATTTTACAACTCATTATATTCTTTCCTGCTTCCTTCTTTGTTTTATTTTGTTTCTGCCTGTCAAGTTTCTTTACTTTTGGAGTTATTAAAAATATATTTTTACACTAAACGTGAAATTATAACTGCGATAAAGGTACTGCAGAGTAGTGTAGTTTTTAGGTTATGTACTGACACGTTACTGCGCAGGAATACGGACAATTGCGTCAAATTTTCGCCGCAGCGATGCGCGCATACTTTGCGGATACTGCCCAAATGCTACTGACGATTTTTAAATAATTATTTAAATAGATTAACACTTTTTTAATATTTCAAATAATAAATAATATATTTAAGTAATGGAAAAATCTTTTTTCGTAGCTTAACAAAATTATTTACTAAATTTTAAGTGACTTTTAAGCTAGCTAATTTGTGTCGAAATCGTTTGGAAATGAAGTCATTTTATTCAATTTTTGACACTGTATTTTTAGAAGACCTGTACTTAATTATAAATTTAATATATATTACTTATTATTATTTATTCTGGTACCAATTAACCCATAGTAATCGCATGAATTTTTTTAAGGAAAAAAATTGATTTTTATTTATTTTATTTAGAAAAAAAGAAAAATCCGCAGGATTTCGTACACGCGCAGGTATTGGTACATTTACCCTAGGCACTCAAACCAAAAACCAGAAGAAAGTTGAGTTCAAGTAGATATGGTTTGAGAAAAACGAAGCTCAAATTGCTTAATTTGGAGAAAAGTTATAAAGAAAATAAGAAATTGAAGAATTGTAGGCTAACAGAAACAATAAATTTTTCATATTAAATTTTGGTTGAAATTTCTTTAGTTTCTTATTTTCTTTATAACTTTGATCCAAAGTGAGCTATTTGAGCTTCGTTTTTCTCAAATCATATCTACTTGAACTCAACTTTCTTCTGGTTTTTGGTTCGATTGTTTATCTTTATTTGTTTCCGAGTTATAAGCGATCAAATTGGAAGTAACTTTTACTAATATTATTATTAGATATCGAATAACTCCCGTAAAAGTGGCCATTGGCAAGGAATAACGTGGCTTTCTTCATATTTTTATATTACAAAAGTAATACCAAAGTTAGGACAAGATCCGTTTCCGGAAGGTCATGTATTCCCCTCGTTAGTATGGTAAATAATTTAGTTTCACATAAACGTTTTTTCCGTAAAACGAATAAATGAAATTCTAATTTTACGCAACATTTGAGAGGTAATTTTTACACCTATGTTCTAGAGCATCTCTTTTTACGTTTAAGTATCAAAAGTAAAAAAAAAGTAATTTCTTCATTGAGCACAGCAACCCTTTGTACATTATTTACTCAAATAACCCAGTGAGAATTCCACATGTGTTGGTTACCCCGAGGCAGAATTTCATGCGGCCCTGGTTTGTTCTTACGCGGGCTTTTGTCCTTTCTCGAGGACAATAGCAGTTGGGATATCTTGAGGTACTTTTCTAGAGAGCCAGGTTTTTATGCACTTTTCCTCGAGTGATCTTGTAGCTCCTTTTATTTTTCCCTTTTTTCTGTTAAGATTTAAAATGCAAATTCTTATTTCTTTCGGTAGCTGCAATAAGCAAAAAGTTTCGTTTCCAAACGTTGGAAACTCGTGCTTTGAGTTCCATTGAGAATGGGTTTAATCAAACGTTGGTGCAACTTTGTGAAACGTTTTCAACGAGGGGAATACAAAGTTTTCCTTCTTTGGATTAGATTATGATTCCTGTTTTAACAAGATGCCGTCTACAGAGAAGAACTAAAAGCTTGGATTTAAGGAATTTCGTTTCAACGATTTCCGGGCCGATTTTGCGGGTTACAGCTATATACCTATACACACACAGCGACTTATCCTAGTTTAAGTACTCTTTATCTGATTCATGTCGCACACAGTGGATAAATCCGTAAAACTTGAAGATATAATCAGAAGAAGACACCAAGTTATCATCGAAACATCCTCCTGCATCAATATAAAAAATGAATTATACTATTTATATAGTCTTCAAACGAATCATACACTCAGCATAAGTTGTGCATGCATGAATTACATTTTTTTAGTAATTCTAAAGAATATACCAATCTACAAATAATGTAATTTACTCCAAGGTTAAACTAAATCCGTCGAGTAAATAATCCAATTTGATAACCATTAATCATATCATAAGATTATCACAGAAGATAAATTATCAGGGAAAACTACGAGTGTTGCTTGTCACCATCTCGTATAATAAAAATTTGAAGCATCAACAACTCCATTAATTCCCAAACTACATAGTCATCCAGGAGATATGTAAAATAATGTCAAAAAATCTCATATACGTTTATACGGTGCTTTTATATCATTATACCCCAAGGATATTCGCGCTTAAGCGAGAAACGCGTGTTTTTTCGTCGACCACACGTGCGACATGGTTATGAACTGCTCTAGCTTCACCTGCTACCCTCTTGCCTCGAACCACGTGAGACGACCTCTTTATATACGCACAAACTACACTTATACCTCCCTCGTGTGGTTATACTTTCTTTTTTATGGCTATTACGCATGTATACTTTTCCACGTGGAGATTTCATTCCAAGTAATATTCTTGAATTTGTATTCAGTAACATGTATAAATATGTGTTAGAATTTTTTTGGATTTTCTTACGGTTATGTACTGTCTACTCTCTACTTCTCGAGGTTTTCGGAGAAATTGTAGGTATAAATTACACAGATTTGTTTATATAACATCCTAAACTAACAGGTAATATAAAAAGTTATGCATATTTCTTCAATTATTTTTGTATTACGTTTGTAGTTCTCAAATTTATTTACTTTTGATTGTATCAGAAGCAAAAGAAGTTACGAATTAAGTGGTGAAAGTTATAGTACTACGTAATTGCAATATTACATTATTTACATGAAATACTGACATTTATAATAATAAGTCAATATTCTCAAGGTAATTACACGTGAAATATTAATTTTTACAAAAGTAATATATGCCAAAGTAACGACATCCGAAATTTTAAAATTGTCCTTCAAGGTAAAATAGAGAAAATAAAAGTTTATTCATTAATATACTTACAAACTATTACAAATTATGATTTACACAAAAATATTATTATTTTACCTACCGAGAGAATAAAAAGATAAAAGAAAAACTTTTTTGAAAGTTATGACATTGCTTTAACGTGTATTCTAGATTTATCAAAAAAGTTACAAACATATATAAAAAAAAGGAGAGGAATTTTATAAACCTAATATAACATTAAATAAAAACTCTTTGAAAAATCATTAGAATTAGTTTAAGAAGTATGAAATTATACATATATCGACTGTTAAAAGTTTTTTAATTCCAAGTTCAGTAGTGACTAATTAAAGGCGTATTACTAGTTCTCTGATGTCAGAGTATGTTTTCACTCTAAAAAGAGAAATGGCAATGACAGTTTCTCTTATTGAATTCGACAAAGAGTATCTCAAGATATCAATTCTGTTATTCAGTAATCTAACAGTTTGATTATCGCTCGAAATGAATATGCTTCGCGCGTAACATGATTTTTACATAATTTGTCATCTGGATTATCATAAGCGATTCGTTATTCAACTCGTTGTTCAATTTTCCCGGAAGAGCGACTTAAAATCTCACAGTAATCGTATAGAGACAAAGGTATATCTTTTTTACTCATATTTTTTTAAAATATTTATTTTATAAGATATTATTTAAGTAACTTAAAATCGCGAGTTTAATTGATTTGAAAACTTTATCGTTATATATTTCTCCACCTTTTGGTGAAAAACAAATATATTATGATTGTAAAATAGTTTATATATAATAAATACACCCAATTTTTAACGAGTACGTAAAATTCAGTTCACAATAGCGAAATGAAAATGAATCCATTGATGTAGACTTTGATTTCACGTAGGAAATACCTTGAATTCGTGTCACCTGCCCAAGTCAATATAAGTACACATTGCTAATAATCCAGATAGAGATAACGAATGTGCCATCCGTACAGCCCGAATGGCTCATCAGTCAATTACTTCGAGCGGAAAATGACGCTAAATGTATGAATTATTGTAGGACGTTGACAAGGGACTAAAACTGATTTTTTTCTGCCGAGGTTAAACCAGACATAATGACGTCGATGCAAACGTCAAAAGTTAACGGAAGGGAATTTGCGATGATCGATTATCTTCATTGACAAACAAACGTACTATACCTATACGTTCCCCTTGTATGGTTCGTTTTATAGGATTAGGAATAGTCTTAAAAGAATTTAATATACAAACTTACGCCACACTGACATCATTTGCCTGTCTTAAAGGTGAGAGAACACAATATTAGGAAAGCGGAAATTAAATATAGGCTTCGTTAGAACATGACGATGTTATAATGGAGAAATAAAAGTTTGCGTGGCCGATCGCTTCGTAAAAGTTTGATAGACATCATTTAAAACAATTGTTTAACCTAAGTTATTTGCCATACGTTATTTCCTATTTATACATTTATGTATCCTTAGTTTGACAGATTAGATAGAACCAACGTCATTCATTTCATTCCATTTGTAAACAATGACATTTTATATTTTAACGCTGACTCATTCTTCTAAATATTGTAGTTCAAGGTTTTTCAATTTTTATTTATATTGACATTCGCGGAAGCTTTATCAAGGATACTTGGACATCCATTTGCGTGTGTTTACCTCTAACACGAAATAATTGGGCTTTATTATAATACTTATTATTATTACGACTGCATAATAAAAAGAATGTAAAGAAAAAATTGAAAAATCCATTAATTTTTATTGTGGTAGTCGAGCGATTACACAAAATATATCTATCGTAATTAAATTCTTATCCGGCTTACATCTTGTCACGTATATCGACGTGACTATATGTATAGTATGAGAGGTGTTGAGTGTCGAGTGCACGGTAGAAAATGTAGACGATTGCAAACGATGCACACTTTCGTCGTAGACAGTGGCTCGGTATATAGTTAGAGCACGCGCTTCAACCTCTTGAGCTTTGAATCCCATTGTACAGTTTTTTTATTTCTACTATTTAACGTATACAAAATTAGGTTTTTATTAAGTACTACTCGACCTGACAGATTTTAACGATGGAATTTAAAAAGTCTTCGGTCCGTACTGGCGAACGTAATAATACAATAATATTTAGTATTTGAATTTAACTAATCGATTATAAAGAAAATACAGTAAATTAACGCCGTAAATTAACACAATTTTTTAGTTTTAAAAAACAATAATATTTTTGTTGTATATTAGAACTTTATATTTACACAAAATTTCATTTGTTTTACAAACCGAGTAAATTGATAATTGAAGAAACTACAAATTCGAAATAAGACAAAAAAGTTATCCAAGCTATAAAAGAAAAACGAAGGGATCTCAATTATATAACGTTCAAGTCTGACCTTGAACAAACTAAAACGTACGAAGTCTAATATAATTAGACATTTATTCCCTAGTTCAGTACATAACGATACAGTTTTCGATGCAACGCTTAAAAGAGAATGGCAATGACAGTTCTCTTAATTCGACAAGAGTATCGCAAATTCAATTCTGTATTCAGTAATCTAACAGTTGATTATCGCTCGAAATGAATATGCTTCGGCTAACATGATTTTTACATAATTTGTCATCTGGATTATCATAAGCGATTCGTTATTCAACTCGTTGTTCAATTTTCCGGAAGAGCGACTTAAAATCTCACAGTAATCGTATAGAGACAAAGGTATATCTTTTTTACTCATATTTTTTTAAAATATTTATTTTATAAGATATTATTTAAGTAACTTAAAATCGCGAGTTTAATTGATTTGAAAACTTTATCGTTATATATTTCTCCACCTTTTGGTGAAAAACAAATATATTATGATTGTAAAATAGTTTATATATAATAAATACACCCAATTTTTAACGAGTACGTAAAATTCAGTTCACAATAGCGAAATGAAAATGAATCCATTGATGTAGACTTTGATTTCACGTAGGAAATACCTTGAATTCGTGTCACCTGCCCAAGTCAATATAAGTACACATTGCTAATAATCCAGATAGAGATAACGAATGTGCCATCCGTACAGCCCGAATGGCTCATCAGTCAATTACTTCGAGCGGAAAATGACGCTAAATGTATGAATTATTGTAGGACGTTGACAAGGGACTAAAACTGATTTTTTTCTGCCGAGGTTAAACCAGACATAATGACGTCGATGCAAACGTCAAAAGTTAACGGAAGGGAATTTGCGATGATCGATTATCTTCATTGACAAACAAACGTACTATACCTATACGTTCCCCTTGTATGGTTCGTTTTATAGGATTAGGAATAGTCTTAAAAGAATTTAATATACAAACTTACGCCACACTGACATCATTTGCCTGTCTTAAAGGTGAGAGAACACAATATTAGGAAAGCGGAAATTAAATATAGGCTTCGTTAGAACATGACGATGTTATAATGGAGAAATAAAAGTTTGCGTGGCCGATCGCTTCGTAAAAGTTTGATAGACATCATTTAAAACAATTGTTTAACCTAAGTTATTTGCCATACGTTATTTCCTATTTATACATTTATGTATCCTTAGTTTGACAGATTAGATAGAACCAACGTCATTCATTTCATTCCATTTGTAAACAATGACATTTTATATTTTAACGCTGACTCATTCTTCTAAATATTGTAGTTCAAGGTTTTTCAATTTTTATTTATATTGACATTCGCGGAAGCTTTATCAAGGATACTTGGACATCCATTTGCGTGTGTTTACCTCTAACACGAAATAATTGGGCTTTATTATAATACTTATTATTATTACGACTGCATAATAAAAAGAATGTAAAGAAAAAATTGAAAAATCCATTAATTTTTATTGTGGTAGTCGAGCGATTACACAAAATATATCTATCGTAATTAAATTCTTATCCGGCTTACATCTTGTCACGTATATCGACGTGACTATATGTATAGTATGAGAGGTGTTGAGTGTCGAGTGCACGGTAGAAAATGTAGACGATTGCAAACGATGCACACTTTCGTCGTAGACAGTGGCTCGGTATATAGTTAGAGCACGCGCTTCAACCTCTTGAGCTTTGAATCCCATTGTACAGTTTTTTTATTTCTACTATTTAACGTATACAAAATTAGGTTTTTATTAAGTACTACTCGACCTGACAGATTTTAACGATGGAATTTAAAAAGTCTTCGGTCCGTACTGGCGAACGTAATAATACAATAATATTTAGTATTTGAATTTAACTAATCGATTATAAAGAAAATACAGTAAATTAACGCCGTAAATTAACACAATTTTTTAGTTTTAAAAAACAATAATATTTTTGTTGTATATTAGAACATTTTAACCTATTGTTGCACCGAATTTTTATATCTTTCATTTGTTTTTCAAAACGAGTAAATTGAGTAAATTGAAAAACACCAGTAACTAACAAAAGAAATCGAAAATAAGACAAGAGAATGCATGGTGATCCAAGCGAATCAAGAATGGCAAGACGGAAGGCTGAAGTCTCAAGTTAATTGAATGAAGCGGATCGAGTCTGACCATTGCGCGAGCGTAACTACTCAAACGTACCGATCCAAGCGCCTCTAAGGAGAAATTACACACGTAGGCAACGACAGGATTTATCGCCCTACAGTGATTTACAGTACCCAAATAAACGCGCTTCTACAAAGAAATATTTTCTAGACTTGGTAATCCCCATTGGTATCCCTTCTCCTCCCTTCGTTCTTTAATTCCGACGTCTTGTACGGCAATCGATTTTTTTTTATTTTTAAATTGTCAGCTTCCGTTCATTTGATCGAGCTTTCGAATGAATTGGGTTATAGTTTGGCCTCTGGTTGTGACAATCTGAATTAATCTTTATTCAGGATTTCCCATTACAATCTATACTTGAAAAAATTTAATATTGTTTGACCATGCGATACTTTTTCAATGTTGACTCAACACGAATATTCCGTTTACAATAATCCTAGGAATCTTTCACTGATGAGTTATATTCGTAAATTCAAAAAAATTATTCTATATCTATATTTTAATTTACTTAATTAATTTTTTACGTGATTTATCAACAGCAATTGAAACAACTATTATAGTAAATAATTGATACCTATGAGTACTATTACATGGAATTCTAGTCATGAATCAATAAACAGTATCGTAATAACAAGAATAAAAAAAGAAAAAAATTGTAAAAATCGTTATTATATACTGAATGGACGTGAAATGATTTCATAAGTACCTATAAAAAACTGCGATCCTGGGAAATTGAAAAGCACCATAAAATGAAAGCTTTGATTAGCCATACTTATCGCGTAAAGGTTATCATTACGTATTCAAAGAAATCTTAGACATTAAAGTACTTTCCAATCACCCAACTTCAACTGAGATTTGTAAATCATTGTTATTAATGATTATAGTAACTGATATTATCAAAAAAGTGAATTTGTTTTACACATTTAAAATATTGTATTGTATAAATTATCGATAAGTGCACAACTATCGCTATTCAAAATTATAAGTATATCAAACTATTAACTCGCTCGATTTCCCAAATGCATTCGAGTGGAAGAAGCCACCGCACACAAGCTTCGCGTGACTGACGGATAATTGGATCTTGAGTATGGGAACCTTTTCATCCCGCACAACGTCATATCGTTTCATCCTAATTGCGCGATTTCTCAAAATCTTACCCGATTACTTTTCAGTGTTCCCTCCTAAACTGGAGTTAACGGGGGAGTTTTAATTTGATTCGATTTTCATTTCAGTCTCGGTCGAATTGCTCGGTAAAGTTTCAGATGTAGTTCGATATAAATTACTAATAATGATCTAAAAGTAAAAAGTAAAAAGTAAAAAGGAATAACTACAAGTTGATCTCAATAGTAGGTTAATAAAACATTCAATTTATATAAGTATCCATTGCAATTTTATAAAATCAGATCCGTGCGCAGTGAACCTCCCCAAAAATGAATAATCATACGAACAATGAATTTTATGTAATGTGTAATCTATGAAGCGGTAAATAACTAAAAAGTAAGAGACAGGTATTCATTTACCTGATAGATCAATACGCCACAGTGTAAAGACCTTTGACCTCGATTATCGATTACTTACCTCTTTGTTATGACAGAGCAGATAAAACTAGGGAAAGTTATCTTTCCGAGTTATTCGTCTCATTTTTTTCTTTGTGCAACAAAAATTTTATACGAAATAGATATGAGTTAATGTAAGTATATCCTACTTATCAATTTTTAACTTTCCAATTCCAACCCAAGTAGAAGTCTTACATTTCCCCTATATGTATCAAACGCTTTTCCTTCCACTTGATAGCCATATTGGAATTTTCGCCAAAATACCATTAAATAGTTATTAAAAGGAAAAAAGTAATTCGCAAATAATTAAATATTAAGTCGAAGAATAAATTAATACATTTACAGAAATAGAAAATCGCTAAATATATTCTTGTTTTATTTTGGGAAACGTGTAATAGTTTAACAAACTATAAGCAACATTTTATACATAGTTTGAGTGAAATACGCGTATTAGATACATTTGGAGACAATTCTAATTGTCGAAGATTTCTAATGCATCGACACTGTAGAGTATATAATGTAATGCGTAAAGAATAGTCAAAGTTTATAGTAGATAACAAAAAAAATCTTTATTCACCGTGAAAAACAGTTCTACAGTTTACTTTAAACAATAGAAGCGAGAAAGATTTAAGAAGAAGCTTGATTGCTGAATGTTTCTACGGTTGAATACATCGTCACGATTCAAATAAAAACTTGGTGTTTGACTAAGTAAGGTTCTGTTAGAAAAACAAAGTTTTATTCAGACCTACATCTTCTACATTTATAAAACTAAATGTAAACACGAATTCGGAAGAAAGTAAGTTAAATTTAAAAAATGGTAAATTCCTGTAATAATTAAAGTAATTTTTATTTTTGAAATATAAAGTGACGAGGAGATTAAAGTGTATAACGAGTGATTAAGACCACGAAATGTGAAATAAGTAGCTCAAACATGTAGAAAACACCGGGCGAAGGCAGACGAAACTACCTCAAGTTTCCGAGATACAGAGCTGGTTAGAAGCTCCATTCGGAAGTTTCGCATCATCTGGGAGAAACAAAGGTGTGCGAGAAAATGTATACGAACCAGCATATAGAGTTACATACTTTGAGGTATTTTAGATGCAACTAAATAAACAAATATATACGAATTAAAAATTTATCAATTATTAATAGTACATACAGTTTTGATAGTATTTATTTAAAAATTTTAATTTCATACAATTTAATAATACACATAGTACCATTTCGTTAATACGTAAAACAAATTTACAATAAAAATACCGTTAAATTGAATAGATAATAGTTCACATATTACCTTGGAATGTCTCATCTCATATAGCGGAATAAAACTCTACATTTCAAAGCTATAAATTTTCCTTTTGTTGGGAAAGAAAAACAAGAATCGAGTGTTATAACAACGATATTCATACGATAATATAAAAAAGAATATTGCGCTAAGGTCGAGTAAGTTTTCCTCGGAAATTATTGACATAAAAGGAGTTTCATTGCAGTTTTATTCGAAAAGGAAGTTCGATCATAATGGCGGTAACGTAAATTGAACGAAGCACGAAGAAGCAACATTTAGAAGTAGTTGGAGCGGCACGTAATAAACGACAATGGAAGGTGATCGAGTTAAAGGTTGAATTTTCCTTAAAACTAGTATTCATATACGCTTTGGTGAGAGTAAACAAAAATATTCGGTGAATCTAGAAAAATTCATTGATTATTTTCCACAATATAAGGGAAGAATGTAAAGGTCAACCAATTCTTCGAGACCGTCTAGTCAAATAGTAAATGAGGATTTTAATGAATTTTGATAAATACCATCGATAAAGTGCGAAATGAAGAAGTAAATTAAGAATAAAAAAAGTTAAATCTATTATTTATTTATACTCTTATTACTACAATGAAAAAAAACATGTCAGTTTCAAAGAGAAGAAAACATTCAGAATATCAATTTAGAGAAGATAAACAATTTAATGCATCTAAATTTTGCAAATATAATATAATATAATTATAGACCTAATTGCTATTAAGTACCCATTCTTTGAAATTTTTAAATAGACATAAATAACAATATCAAAGAACCACACAGTAACATTGAATTAAATAAAAAAAACTTTCTGAAATCTTGGATCGTAAAACTCACATTACGATAAAGTTGGATTTCTTATCCTGTTTTGAGACACTCGATAGCACCGCAGCGATTCATTAACGAGCGTCAAACCTTCATATTCCCCGAGTACTTGATGTCAGTTAACAGACAATCACTACCCAATTGATCCCAGAAGGTCAAGTACTACTCAGTTTTCTTTTCACGAACTTGTTGTCACACTCCTTTACAACGTTCTTCCAATAAAGGCTAACTCTATATTTTGGTAATAAAGACAACTACTAATCATTTTTTCTGTTTTCATACTATTAAAACATTTCCTTTAGATCATAAAAACATATTGATACAGACTTTTTCAAGATTTATATTTTTCTTCACGATTTCTATTATACCTTTCAATTCGAATGTTTTGGGTACTCTATACACTACAACAAGTAAATATATGTATAAATAACTGTATCACTTACAAATAAAAATATAATTCTCAGTGAGTCGAATGATACAGCAGCAAAATATAATGATCCATAAAACACATAGTTCAAATTAAACATAATGACAAGTATTTATAAAGATTATAATTATTAATCACTATGAATTTTCTTCCATAAAAAAATAAAAAATTAATACTGGAACATAAGCAATTTATATGTACGACCATGATTAATCAAAAAACTTTAAGTGACAAACAAATTGCAGTGCATATATAAATTTTTGTAAAAAGAACAAACGAGGTAATATAAGGCGAATGTTAACTGTTGTCGTTTTTTTGCATACATAGATTACGTGTTAATACGCTCATATATTAAATATAAAGTTAAAAAAATTTATACCCGAAAAATATTCATATCCTCATTATTACTACTCGTACAACGTTATAATTTTCAAAGAAAGAAATATGTATTTAAAGGATAAATTGGGACACATATGTTTAAAATGTTTCTTATTGACTTTTTAACGCAAAGGTCAAGAGTTGAAATACATTTTATTTTACATTTTCATTAAGTTTTTCTATCTATTTGCTGACTCGCCAGTAAACATTTCATCCAATAAAATATATTTTCATTATATTTTATAATAAAAAAGAACGCGAGCATCCGATGTATTTTAATTTTGTAAGATATTACCTTGCAGAATTTAAATACTACTATATGATAAATTAAACTTTACAATATATGTTACTGTACTAAATATATATATACTTATAATTAACCCTTATATTTTTAACATGTGTGTTAAATAATATTAAATTACATATTTATTGAATTCTGAATAAGACATTGTATACGAAACTTCATTAAATACTAAATAAATTTATTGTAAGTATAGGTAATAGATCCGCCAAGAGCATCACTAAATCAAACCTCGTGCAGCCCGTTAATGAATACATCAGAAGCATGAGCCTCGGTGAAACGTTAATTAAGCTACAGATGAGTAGATAATGATTGAATGTCGAAAATTTAATAATGCCCGGAATATTAATACAATATGTTGCAATAAATTTTATTAAGAATCATGTGCACCTACGAAATTCCAAAACTTTAAGAATATCCTTGAAATGAAATAATTTCTGTATTAAATAAATATATTTAACAATACTTAAATTATTGCAAAAGAAAAATTTTATCAAAAATAGTAAAAGAAACCAATTTAAATTAGTCTTATTGCGATTCCAATATAACATACGGTTACATTGTAAAAGTGTTCATGACGTAATCAGGTTAAAATTTGATATAATTCGCATAATATTAGAAAATTAAGTTCGAAACATATAAAATGTCCATTAAATAGTAATTGAATTAAAAATTTGTATAATTGATCAAATTCATTAATTAAAAATATATATTTTAAATTAAATAAGTTTTTAGCAGTACCAAATTGATTGCAAAATAAATACTCTGAAAAATAATTTCGTAGATTCGATAAAATATTTGTTTGAATAAAGACATTCAAATATTTGCTTGAAACTAAAAACAATTATTAAATTACAAAAATGTTAATTTAGATACCGTTTTTCAAACTACAACTAATATTTATTAGTTTCGAACAAATATTTGTCAGGGACTATTCAACCAATTGTTTTATTGAATTAATTGTCTTTTTCAGTGTACTAACAAATGCATATATGTATATAATTTTTCGCAATTCATACTTCAAGATATCTCATTAATTTAAAAACCCGTTGACATACTTTACGAACCCTAGTTACAATTAAACATTCATTCCGATATGAACCTCAGAAACTTTCGTATCAGATGATCTATCTGTAATCTTGAGTAAATTACGCGCAGGCACACATACACGCGGGCGTAGCAACGAAATTATACTTAACCCTCTTGGGATTTGAATGAGTTGGTTTAAAATATTAAATTCTACTGGGTATAAACTCGAAGACGTTTTATACAGTTTGGAAACGTAAAAACTGCACTTACCTCGAAATTATACGTTTAAACCACAAAAAAGGCCATTGGTACTGCTATTACACCGATATGTCGTTACAAGGTGTGCACTACAGTATCATCTGTAAAATAGTAATTGCAATTTTACTTCTCACTTGTATAATAAAAGCAAGTAATAAAGAAGATTTATTATTTAAAATATTTCATACTTTTGAAAACGAGCTTTATTGCATAATTGCGATTGATTATAACCACGCAGTATTTATTCTATAATACGAATCCTTTACGACAAATTAATACAGTATTATTAAAAAATTATTAAAAAATTAATAAAAAATTACCACATCAAAAACATCGTGGTGTACTAAAGTAAATAGAAATGGAAACATAGCGTTTCGAACGCTCAATTGTATTACGGGGTGCATATCCTGGGAAATGTTAGACATTACTTGTCTATGCAACGTTATTACACAGCAAATGCAATGGAGGTGAATAAAGTTAGAGGGAGTAAATTGGATTCCGAGTGTTTAAAGTTATAGGATAAGCGCAATCTGGGAAGAGTATACTTTCTATTTTTAATTGCAGATTTCGTCGGTATTATTATCAAATATCGATAATTTCTCTAATCACTTACGTTAAATTGCAGCATGTTCTACTCTAGCAAAAACGTCAATAATATCAAGATAGTTGATAAAATTACAATAATTATTTAATTATACAATGATTAATATTGCCAATATATTCTAAAACTTAATTTGTCGAGAAAGAATTTCGAGTATAACCTTAACTTTGACGTCACATTAAAATTGACGATTAATATAGTACTCGTCTCAAAAGTAGATCTAAGTTAGTCCACGTTCAGGTAGATATATCTATGGGAAATACCCTCGAAAGTTCTTCGGACGATCCGACAGTGAATGACCAGCAAACGAACCCCGACGTCTCCAAAACAAAAAAAAATCGTTGCATCCCCAGAGAGTGAAGAAAGTCACGGGTCAAGAGAGGTGTAGGCGAAAATATACGCGAGGTTCGTTTGCCGGTTGCCTTAGGGTATCGCATCCCGCGAGGCGCAATGATAATTTATCACACGTACGTGAAACTGCGAGTGCGCATGCCCACCTTATTCCAGCAAATTCGACACGCCCCTCGGGGGGTGAAAACGCGATGGCTAAATGGGAATCCCTCGTAATATGTTTCTTTTTCCATCGTTAAACACTGGAGTGGCTAATCAATTTTTTCGTCACAATCGTTGCCGAGAGGTTAATTTTTCGTTGCTAAGAGCTCTCGCATTGATTCATTGCGTTCAACTTTAAAACTTATAAGTATCTTTTTTCTACACTACTTCAAAATATTTTTTTATTCAATATCTATATAATATATACTGATATTTTTATTAAATTTTTTAAATACTCTTTTATAATGTATGGTTTTACTTTTTAAAAACAATATTGTTTATACAACAATATGTCTTTGCAGCGCACGTAATTCATCCGAAAAGTATATTTATAAATGTACCTTTTATTAATTAAGGAAGATACTGTAAAGTAATATTTACAAAGAAGAAAGTCCCATTTTTCTAGAGAACTAAAATAGATAATTCAGTTATATCTATGCGACTCGAAGTAGAAAAGGACGTGATACGATCAGACAACCGTAACAGAACGTGCACAACAAACTATGAAAATGAAGAAAGTTTGCACCTCTTTCCTTACACGGGAACATTAAAACTACATTATATGATTTTCATTTTTTATCCTAGTTACCCTGGTTGTTTCAAATTAAGAAACTGTTGTATTTTATTTTATATGAGTATATACCGATTTTCATAACTAAACATTTGCACCTGTAATGTATATACTTTTATTCTAATTATTATATTATATTATAATTATGTGAGTGTTATTATGGATACATAGTAATTGAATTAACTACTGTTTATACAAAACAGACTATAAAGGGTAGAGAAAGCAATTCAAGACACAAAATATGATATTTATTTTTGTTTAAATCCTGCATATTTAACATCCATTATTAAGGGGCGAAATTCGAAATTGCCACCCTAAATATCGATCCAGTAACGCTTTCCAGGTCAACCACGAAAAACTCGAAAAAAAGCTACGCGAGGGAAAGAGACTCGTAGCGTTTCCAAGCACGAGTGTCGCAAAAGCCGTCGGTTGTACATCACTCGTACAGGAAAGTCTGTTCGACTTCCCCAGACTATGTGAAATAATGAATAAGCACTCGAACCTAAACAACTTCCTACAGGATAGTCACGATAATTGCAAAGAGCGTATCTAAAGAATTAGCTACAGTCGTTAATAGTATATTTTTTATCGGTTAAAATAATGTTTACTGTTTTATTCTAGTTGATGCTTTAATAAAACTATTACAGACTTTTACGGAAAAATTATCTTATAAACATACAATCAGTTGATAATTAACTATACATTGTATAACTTCTGTTACGTACTTGAGAAATAACTAAGAGAACATGAATGACTGAAATTTAATATTTAATCCTTTTTGACTAAGTATGAATGCTTGTGAAAATTGAATTTGTTATAATTATAATGTACATGTGCGCTAAGTTATAATGTACTATATGTGAAAAATAAATCAAATAATTTTTTAATTTAATCTATACAATATTCCTTCAAATATTAGTGCTAAGAAACAAAGAAAATATATACATTTATTTGTTTAACTAGTGTCTTTTCGACATATGTATGCGATGTCTTTTTATGAAAAAAGCACTTGTTGAAAATACATTCCTCAATGGTGGTTATATCAATCGGTTGGGACTAAACCTACGAATTAACGTCCAACCGATCGAGTTATCGAAGACCTCCAAATGTATAAGTATTTTTATTTTACAATTTATTTAAAAATATATATTCTAAAATTATCAAGTATAATAAAACAGAATAACATCATTTTAGATCTTTGATGATTTATTTATACTTATAGCAGAAATTAAATGTTTATTAGAAATATTTCAGATAATATTGTTTGCTTTCATCCATCAAGATATTTTAGCTCCCCATCCCGTAAAAACATAATATACCATTTCAGCTTAAATGTAGATGTTTTGATTTTCATGTGTAAAGCAATAAATAAACATTAGACTTTTATGTATCCTGACAAAATGGTGGCTAGAAATATGTTTGATGGCAACGTGTATACATATATACATCGTAATTGCAACGTAAAATACCTTTGTAATACCGTTTAAAATTAAACTATCGAATTAATTAATGTTCTACTTTACATCATCAATTTATAAATACACACACACACACACACACACACACACATGTGTATATATATATATGGGGTATTCCACGTGAAGTGGTCCGATCAAAATTTTAAAATGCCCCAAATTTTGGGTACACATTGCAAATGTTTTTCAGAATACAGAAAAAAATTTTTAGGTACTGGAATTTATTAGTTCAAAAGTTATTCTAACCTCAAAAAGTGAACTTTTTCCAGTTTTTTTCAACACCAGCTGGGTTCATCGCTATTTAACTCAAAATCTATCAACTTTTACTATAGAACATTATATGTAACATTCGTTGCTAATTATTTAAAGAAAGACAAAAAATTCGCAAAAATTAACATGGTATTTCCCATTTAAATTTTTAAAAAAATTTCGTCTTTCTTTAAATTATCATAACTTTTTACAGAATTGAAGGCCATAAAAATGCTACAGATCATTTGAAAGGTATTGCTCCAAGCTTTCTTTTGGACTTTTGGATAAAAAAATCAATTGTGGCGAAGTTAGTTGTTTTTTAAGTTGAATGTTGACATGTAGTTTATTTGTCATTAACCTTGAGATTGGAAATTCTAACCCAGAAGGATAAATTCTAGACATAATTAGCAACGAATGTTACATATAATGTTCTATAGTAAAAGTTGATAGATTTTGAGTTAAATAGCGATGAACCCAGCTGGTGTTGAAAAAAACTGGAAAAAGTTCACTTTTTGAGGTTAGAATAACTTTTGAACTAATAAATTCCAGTACCTAAAAATTTTTTTCTGTATTCTGAAAAACATTTGCAATGTGTACCCAAAATTTGGGGCATTTTAAAATTTTGATCGGACCACTTCACGTGGAATACCCCATATATATATATATATATATATATATGTATTAAAATAAATGTTCCAAATACTTAAAATACATAACTAATGGTACAAAACAACGTGTTATACATTACGTTAGATAGAGTGGAGTTCATTTGATATAATTGTGTATTCTGGATTAACAAACTTCGGGAAAAGTGTTACGTAACATCTTCTTCACGTTTGGGTTACATTTTTATTCAAACGGTAGACCAGTATAACATTTTCCAATAAAATAATTATATATATCCAATACTAATATTAATTGAATTTAATGTAATTTTACTTCTTTATATTTTCTCTTCTTTAACTGTAATACAATATCCATAGATAGATGAAGGAACAAATTTTGTTTAGTACAAACATTAGTTTAAAAAAGTACTAAATAGAGTTAATAAATAGAAATATTTTATTTTCCATAGTTTAGAAATATAAGGTTTTATACCTTAATTGTTTAAAAAATTAAATAACAAAGATAGTTTCACTTACTCTTCAATATAAAATTTAAGCTTATAGAACAAATTTAATAAGATCAAACATTTAAAGTTTAATCGAGAAAATTATTCATTTATAAATGTACAAGATGTATTTATTTTTTTTAATTACAGAAAAAGTTAATTATTCTTTATCAGCACACAGTAGAAAACTAATTACAAGTTAAATTAGATAAGAATTATTTCATTTGAAAGAAAAACAACTTTAGAATACATATATTCACTAGGTAATTATTTCACATGGCTACAACAATATTTAATTAGAATAAATTATTTCTATTTACTGAGGGAAAAATATAGTGATGTTTTTTTAACCAAAAAAATTTTATAGCATTCTTTATGAAATAATCTAATTTTGTATAAAGTACTGAATTTATGTAACAGAGGATTTTATGTTTACAAATGTTTGTAGTTTCATTATAGAATAAAAAATTTGGAGACTCCCGTAGTTACTCAATGTTAAATTATCAAAAGGACTGAAATAATTTAATCAATCGCCCTTGACAAAATGTAGTTTATCGATGGTATACATAGCTATACAACTAAAGCACAAAGTTTATCACCTACGATTGAACCAGTGATGCACTACACGGAAAAGCCAGCTGTAACCATTATTCTTGATATAGTTCGTCAGTAAATATAGCCGACTTATGCAACCTGACAGGTATTACAAATTTAAAAATCCTTGCAGTTTACTGCTGTATACGAGATGCTTTTGTTTTGCAATATCATACATCATTATTTTATCTTAATATTTATTTCAAGCGCTAACTGCAATAAATGTAGAAAAATAAGTTTTTTAATTACGCTTTTTTCGGTTAATTTGCTTAGAATGAAAATAATAGTAAAACACATTGTCAGTTGTCTTCGAATTACATAAATGCTAATAAAAAATATAACTTATATCGTTGAACCTTAGACTCACCCAATCCTATCAGCAAAACAAGTCTCGACTATTTTCAAACAAATGTTTTAGTTTTCTGTACCTTGTTTTTGTTTGATACAAAAAAAATCTTAAACTGATATTTGTTATACATGTGTATTATATAATAAAACGCATATCACGTTAAATAAAACGGACCGTTGGGAAAAAGAAGTAATTTATCAAAATTATACTAGGTCAGGGTATTTTTTATGGATTTGCGTGGGATATTGGAGAGTAAAGAAATTCTGGAACCCTTTGTAGGAATTCCATCAGCATTTTATGACTTCTGATATTAAAAACTCAGCCTATAAAACTTGTTCTTTCTTTAAATGGTGAAGTTAGACAAATGTAAGAACTTTAGAATCAAATGTCAAAACATATTATATTTAGACAAATAACAATATTTATATTATACATAAATCTACATTATTTTTTCTTTAAAATTAAAAAGGCAAAATATAATTAAATTTTTACACACGCACATATCTTTGTGTACAAATGGTACGGTAAATCAAACGACGACGCATCAAATAACTGATGCATAAAAAATATTTTATAAAAACTGACGCGTAATAAGCATTTTCAATGAATATAACATAATTTGTTCATCAGCATCCACCCAAAAACTTTTTCCATAATATACTGCTTTAAATTTTAATTACTCTTCAAAAATATTAAATAAAATTATAAATAAAATATGTTATTCGTTTATTATTTATTTACACAAATAAATTCCAAACCAAAAACTATAAAGGAAATATTTAATTATAGTTTACGTTTTGACTATATAAACAACTTCACTAATTAAAATAATATACATTTCCATTATAAACGAAGCGTTGTATTTTCACACGAAAGTCACAAACAAAATTTTTTTTTATCAAAGCCTTACATAAATTTGATTCCCAAGTTTTTCGCCCTGAAACAAGAAACGTCGCAGAAAGCCTAATTTAATTAAACTAAAAATAAGTAAATTAAAACTAGCTCCGCCATAGCTTTCAGAAATATTATAGCAACAATTTTTTTTAGCCGAGCATATAAAAGGGAGGTTCGTTAGGTGAATTTTGCGAGTAACTCCAACTACTAAATTGCGTACTTTTACACTGAAAGCTCCAGGTTTAACGCGTACCGTCACCCGGCAAAATTACGGGTGCACTTTCAAGGTGGTGGACCGCAATATCACGAGATCGGATACGCAATAAGGACAAGTTGAAAAGTATAAAAGGAATGTGAAAGGTTTCAACGTTATTTCAACGAAATACTATACTGATAATTAATAGGATTTGTAAATTAATTTGGAAATAATTAAAATTATTCTAAAAGATTAAACGTAATTTAAATGTGCGCGTTGAAAAACAATTAAAATTAGATGAACATTATACCCGAATATCAAAATCAATATGTTATCACTAATTCCGCTTCATAATAACTCGATTAATATGCGAAGCATCTTGAACCTTACGTATTAACCCAAAGTATCTCAGCGCGAAGCAATTTCGAGGCACAATTACAATACCACCAGCATAAACAGGATGAGAGTACTGTGACTGCCAGCCTCCGCAACATCTCATCCAAATGCAATAATATCACGCGCGTACATGGCCTTTATTCGCTTTTCGTTTCAACCGGATGAAAACAGTTCGTAGCCAAGCCAATGAGCTATTCAAATTATGCAAATACGAATCGATCACTGCTCGGTAATTGTTTACGTGCCCTTCAGAGAGCTATTTTATTATTCAAATAACACTTGTATTCCTCTGCAACTCGTGTTATTGTTTATTTATTTATTTGATTGAGTACTTATACGTTAAATATCTTATATATCATTAGTACCAAATAAAATTATGTATTGTAAATTAAGTATTTCACGAATTAGACGTTCGTCTGAAATATAAAGACGTTCAATCTAAATATTGGAATGATATATATGTATATCTTAAATATTTTTAGTACATTATTAAATGTTAAATAATCGAAGATCAGAAGATCAAATAAGTTTTCTTTTTATTTAAGGTAAATTATGACTAATAACTTTCCGTTAAAGTTATAAATCCTATCGTTATGTTTATATAATATTCAATTAAAATACTCAGAAAAATCCACAATTAAAACTAAAAACATAATGAATAGATCGACAAAATTGATTTTAAACAAAAAAAAAAATTTCAGAAAAATTGAATTAACAATACTTTGAATGAAAGTTATATACGAAGTATTAATATCTAAATAAAAAACAATTAACGTATATTACTAAAAGCAAATATAAGTCCCTGACGGAGGGATATTATTTAAAGCTCCATTCGCTGTACGTATAGAAATAAAACAAGTAACTAATTTCAGGATTTGTATCAAAGAAAGTATATACAATTTTTACTTTAATAAAGAGCTAAGTATAAACAAATCGATTCTTTCATGTACCTTTAGATGTAGATTCAAACACTTACCAATATAACTGAGAGTATATAACCAAATTATTACTCCAAAAGTTTATAAAAAATGTGTATATCGTCGGCTGAGTGGAAGAACAGTCTATCTCGGAACTTGCTTGGAAAACGCCCTATCTCGCGATCTGCTTGGAAAACGCCCTATCTTGGAATTTGCTTGGAAAACGCCCTATCTCGGAACTTGCTTGAAAAACGCCCTATCTCGGAACTCGCTTGGAAAACGCCCTATCTCGCGCCTCGGTTGAAAAACGCCCTATCTCTAATGAAATTTTTCGCTTTCAAATTTTGTAGTGGCACCACTGCGCAACTTAAAAATTCTAAGCTTAAAAATCTCCGTCTCTCAACTTTTTTTTAACCTTTATTAACTTAAAACATTATTTAAATTGCACACAGGTCGGCTGATATAATAAGTACTCGATACATCGCCGCTGATAGACAAATAAAGTCAGAGAAGTCTCTCTTTCGCTGAGGAGTCCCGATGACGCCTAAACAATATTTTCCCGAATTTTAAACACTTTACTAATTAATTTATTTTAATTAGAATGACCGTATTTTTAAGTTGCGCAGTGCAGGTGCCACTACAAAATTTGAAAGCGAAAAATTTCATTTGAGATAGGGCGTTTTCCAAGCGAGTTCCTAGATAGGGCGTTTTTCAAGCAGATCGCGAGATAGGGCGTTTTCCAAGCAAGTTCCGAGATAGGACGTTTTCCAAGTAGATCGCGAGATAGGGCGTTTTCCAAACAAGTTCCGAGATAGACTGTTCTTCCACTCAGCCGACGATATCATATTTACAATAATATATAAAATTTGTATTAGATAATTATACATAAAATAACTATGGTAAAAATATTTGCTTAGTTTTTTCTTATCGTAATATTATTAATTATTTTTTAGTTTGGTTGTTACATATATTTGGTCTAACAGCGAAAATACAACATTTTACATTAAAACATAACGTTATATCAAAAAAATTATACGCTTAAATTCAATATTTATTAGTATACATTATAAATGCAAATGTCATTTTATACGGGCTAAGTCTTCCTCTTTTTAGACATTATCTACTTTGCTTTGAAAAGCTCGTATTTTCTAAAGTAAGCTAGATAGGAGCTATATATAATTATTTTTAGGATCAATTATTTAAATAGTTACTTATGCACTCAGGGAGTAAACATAAGCATTTATTCCTGGGATGAAAATTGCTGCCCGAGGTTTAGCGTTTGGCAGTAATTCATCCAAGGGATTGATCGTCTTTTACTCTCCAAGTGCATACCTATACATTAATTTTTCACCCTGATCAATTAAAAAGTCAATTTATGTGATAAATAGTACATTACGGTATAATAGAGTTGGGTACAATTATTAATATAATAAATTAATACAACAAGGCTAAACTAAGTGTTCAAAACAAAAAAATAAATCTAAAGTAAATAAATTGAGTCTACGATGAATAAAATGAGTTTACGGAAAATAAAATTAATCTACGGGGAATAAAGTGAGTCTACGGAAAACAAATTCATCAAAGGAATAAAATGCCATTTTACTCCATTTACAGGTGTTAATAAGTAGACCCTTTTCAGATGCTCAGTATGAAAATTATGGTTATTATCTTTTTATTGACTTTTATAATTTATACAAATGGCGATTAAACTGGCCAAATATTTAGGTGTGAATCAAACAAGTCCCTCTTAAAGTCTCCATTACATTCGAATTAGTCCAGTGATTACGAAATCCCGAGAAACCTAACGAAGATTAAGGACCAAGGGCGAAAACATTAAAAAAGTTTCTAAGGGCAATAAAACATTCTATAAACATAACTTATATGATTTACTAGATAATATTAACGCAGATACATGATTTCTCGTAACCAAGAGTGACAAATATTGTTGTCCAAAGCAGACATTGAATTGATCAAACATATTTAAACTCTTATACAATTAATCGCAATACGAGATAAAATACAAAAAGGAAGACCATTCAGAATTATTAAAATAAAAAAATGCACAGTTGCATTTATACAATGAAAACTGAAAATAAAATTTATCATTTAATAAATAAAATCCCATCGTTGACGAATAATCCATAACAATATTTACAAAACCATAGAAATTTCAATCACATGATCATAACTTTTTCTATAAACATAAAAATTTTTCCCATAAATATAAAATTTTTTCTACAGAGACATTTGCAATATATATCGTTACTCTCAAATATACGAGGGAGAAAAACGAGGGTTAGCAGATACTCAACCAAGCTGAACAAAAGGAGTTTTCGTGTACACTCGTATAGCATCTGCTTTGTAAAGGGAAAATCGAGAGGCAAAAGGGCCGAGTGTATATAGGAGAATATAAAGTACTCAGATGTAGAGTACCTACCCAACGCTACAGGTTACATCAACTTTTCTCCCTTCTTATCGATGCTGACGGGGAACAGATTTTTTTCTTCACATGTTGATGTTGACACAAAGGTAACAACGAAACTTTATTTTACAAAACATTAATAGGTAAAGTGTGTTTTTATTATTTTTTTATTATTAAATAAATGATTTGTTACATAATATACAAAAGCTATTGTACTTGCTACTTTCTGTATTTCGTAATTTCAAACCTACAAATATTAGTTTAAAAAATGTCTACCTTTTGTTTCTTTTTGAAAATATGTACATTCATCACTGTTTTTCTACTTGTTTTCCATTCCGCGTTAAAAAGATAAAAAACATTATTCACCTATAATTTAAATAAAGAAAAATTGAAATGAAATACTATAGATGGTTAAAAAGCTATCAGTACTTTTCCCGATAATAGAAAAATTCTAGGTAAGTATGAAAAAAATATTGTAAATAGTGTATAGGTAAAAGTATACAAATGAAAAAATATAAGATAAAAGCTATACGTAAAGTATGTTTAATTTATAAAAAGAAAGTATAGAAAAATAAATATATATTAATTATTGTAATATATAAACATTAATAGTGTCACATATTTTTATAAGGACAATCAATGACTTGCAAATTTACAGAGTTAAACAAAACAACATTTGAATTATTTTCTTTCAGCCATTTATCTTACTATAGGATTGGCCACGGCTTTCGAATCAGATATCTTAACCAAACTCTAGGATATGTTTTGTAACGTAAAAATATGAAGAAAGCCAGATTTTTAGACCGTAACGCGTTAATTTACTCAAGTTATGGCTAACTAAAGCCCATTTTGTAAAAAAAATTAGTTCTACTTTGATCGCTTATATCTTGAAAATGAATAAAGCTAGTTACTTAATCTATGGTTTAAAAAAAGTTGAGATCAAGTAGGTATGATATAAAAAAAAGAAGCTTAAATCGGTTAATTTGGAGCTAAGCTATAAAGAAAATAAGAAATTCATGAAATTTTGGCCGAAAACGTCAATACTTTTTTACTACTAAATTTTAGTTAAAATTTCAGAAATTTCTTGTTTTCTCTATAACTTTGCTCCAAATTATTTGATTTGAGCTTCTTTTTTCAAATCACATCTATGCTTTCTATTTAATCTTTGCTTTCTTTTAGATTTCAGATTGAGTATCTATCTTTATTTATTTCCGAGTTATAAGCGGTCAAAGTAGAAGTAATTTTTTTACAGGCCTGCGATGGCTCGGTCGATTAGGGCCTCGGGCTTATAATCTGGAGGTCCCATGTTCGATTCCCGGCCCCGGCGGATTGATACAAGCATCACTGGGGAATGTATTTTCAACAAGTGCACCGATTTGGAAGCATAAAAAGAGCGACGTTAAAATAATAATAAAAAAATTTTTTAAATACGGGCTTTAGTTAGCCATATGTTGGGAAAATTAACGCATTAGGGTCTAAAAATCTGACTTTCTTCATACTTTCATATTACAAGACATATCCTAGAGTATGGTTAAGATCCGTGATCCAAAGGCCGTGGCCTCTCCTAGTTATAGTGTAACATCAAAATTAAGTACGATCTCTCATAAATACATTTTTTAATTATACATTTTTTCACTATAAAATTCAGGTCAATTTCTTATCGTTTAATAATAAAAATCCAAATATGATAATCTGTAAGAAATTTGTACATTCACACATATCTATAATTGTATTAAGAAGTCTATCCACGTAAAGATGCCAAAATTTAATAACTAGTACATAACTTTTTACGTATACAAGTATCTCGTAATCAATAAATCAATAATTATATACCTATATCTTTATAGTTGAAGCAAATTTAATGTTTTAATGTATCACAAAGTCTTATATTAATGGATTCTAATTAATTGCTTTATTTCTGGTGTTTAAAACCTACCTATACTAAAATTGAATTGTATAAAAAAATTTAATATTTTTGTTAAAAGTGACCATGACACTTTGAAAACGAAAATTTTGTACAACGTTATGCATTTTACTCGTATTTGAGTAACGCTTTTTTACGTAGAAATAAAATGTAACAATTTGTGAAATTTAACGACCCAGTGATAAAAAAAGTTAGATTATATACGCGTGTATATATGTATTTTTATTAGAAAGTTTAAGCACACATGTAATAATATTGGATAAAAGAATCACATAAAAACGTATATTATATTCAGGAATTCGAAGCATTAGAAATGTGTGAGAAAACTTTCTTGCTAAATGTATGCACTTTGAATGAATAATTTTTGAAAAATAATATTAAATTTGGAAAAAATGTATTATTTTTTTATTATTTTATAACATTGTAATAACTAAAATGTTTTAAACATTTGAAATACCATACACATTTGTTGTAAAGTATAACAAATAAAGTTCTGCAATGTGATTTCACAATTACGTTATGAAAAAGTATACGTGTTTAATTGTAAAAATACAAGAAAATAGGATAAAATTTCTATTCAAATAATTACTTAATCGCTAGTTTATTGGTTATTATATATCCTTATCTCCCTAAATCAAAGTGCGTCATTGAAATCGAATCCAATGTTTATTAATAATCACGAAAATTACAAAAGTGCGCTATTATTGAAATGACTGTTGTTGTGTGCTGTAAAAAATAAAATGTAGTTTAATTTTTATTAATGTCACAGAGAACATAGATTTGTCGACAAATAAATCCGAGAATAAATTTTGTCGTTGTTTGTATACAAAGAGAGCTTTTTTCGTGCTGGATATTTGCTTTGTTAATTATATTGAACATTATTAATGTTTGCACATTTTCGCTCGCATTAATTATAATATTTCTATGTGATAGCAAACACAAAAGAAGAGATCGAACAATAAATTAAACATTAATCTTCGAGACATATAACATCTACTACCTTGAGCTACGTTTCGAAAATCGGAAAAATGAAATAAATAAGACTAGATTTCATCACCTTTAAATTACTGAAATCCGTTGAACAATCTATATTCAATACACCGAGTATTCGAGGAATTAAATGTCGAATTAAAGTTAGTTATATACGAGGTATAGTATATCGAAAAGACCGCAATTGCCGAGTTCTCAAAATTCGGATCCTAAAGTGCTTTATTTTTGTAAAAGCTTCTGAAAAAAAGGATTACGAATGAGCAATAAAAAGTAAGTATACTGGATAAAATTGGTCAATGTGAGGAAATTTAAGTTCTGTACAATTAATGAAACATGTTTTTGTTATTACAATTAAAATTACAATGGATTTTTTAATTGTATACAAAGAAAGTACAAGGGGATGTCAGACCCAGAAAATGGTCATTTTGTACTTTTTTTTATAAACAAATGAATAAAGTTTTTAAAAAACACCGTACGTCAAGCCCTTAGGTACGTTTTAAATAATATACCCAAATTTTTCCAGATTTTTAAATCCATAATATG
Organism: Theocolax elegans; assembly: GCA_026168455.1. NCBI lineage: Eukaryota > Metazoa > Arthropoda > Insecta > Hymenoptera > Cerocephalidae > Theocolax > Theocolax elegans. Next base: position 43,766,589 of record CM047429.1, on the reverse strand, counting down.
ATCACGATGTTTGGGTTGAAAGATTATGCTTTTTTGGACTAATAATTACCGACCAAACATTGTTTACTCAATTATTATTTAAAAAATGCTTTTTCGTTAAAAAATCAAAACGTTAAACCCTTCCTTATGTTTTCAGCTGTCCGTATGAATTTTTTCAGATTTTTAATGCAATATTTTAGATATAATTTTTGGGTTGAAAGGTGCAGATTCCTGTAATTTAGGTCCGACATCCCGTTAAACGACATATTGAATTCATTGATGAGTCATAATTAACGACTTTAATAATATCGTATATGAAATTATTCTGACACTAAAACATATGCATAACAATATATTGCTTATGCTACATAAGATACCTGAAATACATTATAAACAGCATTACGTGAAAGGACTTTATTTAGCTTATTTTAATAGTCAAAATGCACATAAGTAAAATACTGAAATTCAAAACGCACAAAAATAGTAAGCAAAATCGTGATCAAAATGTGATCTTGAGAATTCAATTTACAGTCTCTATATAGCCATTATTTACTATATTATCCGTTTTGTCCAACTATTATATAATTATGGAAATGCTTTTTCATAATTATAAGAGATAGTAAAAAAATTAATTTTTCAAGTTAAAATAATACAAATAAGTAGTTTATTGTGACATTTTTTTAAAATGGTAACTTTTTTTAACAATTAACAATTTATTGTTTCCGTCGATATCACAGAGGTTAAGAACCCATATCGATTATGGTTTTTATAATAAGCTTCGTAAACCGAATCGTAGCGGTTTAAAGCAAAAATTAGTCATTTAATATGCAGCTAAATGGTCACATTTCCGTAAGCTCCAACCTTTCTTTGTAAAATTTAAGAGTACATTAAAGTCAACTTTACACAAAGAAGTGAAGTCGTATTGTTATAAGTACTCCACTGTTATACCGTGAAAGCAATATTTACGATTGTTTTATGAAATGAAATATCCAATCACTACACTGAGAAAAATGTATAATAAAAATTATTAAAAATTCTAATAAAAATTACTATAAAACATAGTAATCGGTGGACATATTATACTTTTAATAAAAATTTCTATGTTTTGTAGTGAAATTTGCAATGTACAAATTTTACTATGTTGACATAACAAATTTTATTAAAAAACATAGTCATTTTTATTATTTCGAGAAAGAGTCAAATTAAAAATAAACTTCTACTTTCATCTGTTTACATTTTAACGTCCGTTACACATTTATTTTATTGTTATTTTACACTTTACTATTTACAATTTGAAATACATACAAATAATATTTATGAAAATCATCAGAAAAAAAACCAAAGTCAGAGATGGAGATTAGAACCGACGATCCTCCGAGTATACAAGTCCTGCACCTATTACCGCCTGCACCACCGGATAATTTTATTTCGGTTGATTCGAATCGCCCTCATATGTATTTTTGTGATTCACAAAAACTTGTATATTTTGTTTATTACATTTATTTGTTGCGATATTACAATTATTAATCTTTTTTATTGATTGAACATTACCCCGTACAGATAATGTAAAAAAATAAATTTATTTATCATCAATTAATGACAACATATACTGAAATTCTTGAGGTTATGTAGAAATGGTGTATTTTTCCTATGTACCAATTTTATTATTGACATGACACATCTTATTATTTTTAATAAGAAATTTTACTACATTACATAGTAAAAACATATTCAGATATATTGTTTATTATGTAATAATTATCATTTACACAAAAATATATCAAGTATTACTATGAAAGTCACAAATTTTGCTATATTGCGTAATAAAATTTACTATGTTACCTAGCAAATTTCGTTCACTATATTTCATGATTTTTGCTATGTAACAGAGTAATTTTTATAAAACTCAATTGATAAATTTTGCTTCATCTTTTGGTACTTTTTATTATGCTAATAATAATGTTTATTTAAAATATTATAAAACCTTTCATAATGCAAATATATCCAGCGATTATTATAAAACATAGAAATTATTATTAAAAACGTTGCAAATTATATTATAGCATTTTTCTCAGTGTAGTAATTATTAATTTTTCGTATAATGACTTGATGACGATTAATTATATAAATAATATTTTTGTAGTGTTCTCTATTATAACCAACGCAATAAGAATAGAAAATTAAAAAAAAATTTATTTTATCAAGTTATCAAAAATATTGAAGCTCGGAAGCTCAAAAAATCAAAGGTTAATGAAACAAACATATATCTACATTTTTTAAAAAAAAGTATAACAGCATAAATAAAATCTGTCTTTCTTACTTCGAACTTAATGATATACATTTAAAAAATGTTCTTACAATTATGTACACGAGTACTAGTCCAGGCAAATTAGACTTTTTTCAAAAAAAAATTTTAAGAGATAGTTTTATTATTGGAAGTTGTAGGGGAGGGTGTCAGGATATTGGGGTATATGTTTGGGGTCAGTACGGGTGGTGGAAAATTGTTTAAATAATTCGAGGAAAATACGAAAAACAGGTTTTTCGCTTATAACTTTGAAACCGTTACTCCTATTGAAAAAAGTGAAAAATACTTAATTATAGGAATTTACAAAGTTAGCCTTGTTGATTTGATATTTATGAAAAATAAATGTGTATATTTCACGAAGTTAATTGAACGACTGTGATATTTTTTATTTTTCGCAATAATCGTGTACTGTAACATAATTATATATTCATTACTAACATCTATACTTTTTTAATAACTTTTTATTAGAATGTAATTACGTTTTTTGATGCTATAATTATAAACAATAAAGTGTATTATATTTCTTATGTAAATTATTTTTTATTTAAAACATAAACCATGCCATTGTTAATATTTGTGTATGCTATATCAAATTAAAAAAAGGATCATGAAAATCGGATCATTAAATCCTGATATATCACCAAATTTTTCCGTTTTTTCAAATATAAAATGTGCACTAGACAGACTGATCAACTTCTGTCGCGGGTCCGAAACGCGTACTGCGCATGCGCTCCCCACTTTTTTCTTCATGCGTCAGTTGTAAAAAAAACTGCCGCTTTTGTTAATAACTTAATAAATTGAAATACTGTAGTTTATTGCTATTATTTTGTCAATTCCGGTAGATTAACGCTTGGTCTGTAGTATCTGTAAATTTCAGCACTTAATATAAATAAACAAAGTCATAATTATTGTTTGAGAAAAAAAAATTATCTCAGCACCAGAGCATCATACAGCAATCAGTAATGTAACTTAAAATTTGCAGAAAAATCCTAGTAATTTAATAGTCAATATGTCGATTCGATATAAAAAAGTTTTTCATGGTATTTTTAATTGTTAAGATATCTTCAATTTCAAGGTCACTTTTAAATTACGATTAAAAAATCATCTTTTCATTTACAGTACGTTGTAGGTCAACTCTTCCAGAGTAAAATAAGCTGAAACAAAAGTATGTGGCATGTCTGTACGGTGTAGACATTAGATTTTTCCGAAACGTCTTTTTACATAATAAATAGAATTGTTTAAAAACTACTAAATATTTGGGGATAAAATTTATACGTGTTTTTAAGCCAACGAAGACTTGATAATTTCTATATTAAAAGTATGTAGAAGCTATACCAAATTATTAAATTGTATAAAACTGAAAAAATGGCTGATATTGACAGTGTTTGTTTATTGAAAAAAAAAATTAATAAACAATATCGCACATAACAAGGCTAACTTTGTAGGTAATTTAAAGTCCTATAATTAAGTATTCTTTACTTTTTTCAATAGGAGTAACGGTTTGTAAAGTTATAAGCGAAAAACCTGTTTTTCGTACTTTCTCAAATTATTTAAACAATGTTTTACTACCTGCAACTGACCGCAAACATATACCCCAATATCCTGACACCCTCCCCTACAACTTAATAATCCAATAATAAAACTGACTCTTAAAATTTTTTTTCAATATGACCTTTTTGAGTTTAATTTGCCTGGATTATAAAGGGAGTAGCCAAAGAGCATCATTAATCACGTTTCTTTCACTGCACAATAAAATTCGTTTGATACAAATCGAATCTCGCGTATAAGTATAAGTATGTACAAACACAAGCACACTATAGAACTGAAAAGTAAAGACTTCCGTTGCAACAACAAAACAAATACAACAGGGTACCTATACTTATATCTATTAGACAGTCAATGAGTCATACAAAGTGAGCACTTCAAAAAAAAAGAATTTTCTTTCTCTACGCCTCTTCTCCTCGTTCGCAACAACGATCCATCATGTGTCAGTTTATAGCAGAACGTAAATCAACGGTGCCAATAGGGAAAGGTAGATCACAACTTAAGACAATGGACGGGCCTAACAGGCGAAATCGCGATGCGAACGTCTTCAAATGAATTAGTGCGAAAAAATAAAATGTAATAATCTTTTGACTTACTCAGATTATCGGGAGGCCAGACGCAAAAACAGCTGAGGCTACCTCGGCCATACTGACCGTTCCTATTCCATTATTCCAACTATCTAGTATATTCGTCGACATACAGAGTTTTACCGCGGATATTTGATTTTTGAAAATTTTTCTTTTTTGTACCCTGCTTTATTTTAGTTAATAATTAAACAATTCGTAATGATCAAATAAATGTGATATTCATAATTGTCAAGATAATTTATTAATGTAATTCTCTCCATAGTGATAGTAAGTAATAAGTTTCCAAAAATACTATTTACACATGTTTTTAAATAAAATGCGTTCATAAGTTTAATCATTTTTTTATTTAAAAGTATTGAAAAAAAAACAATTTCCCTAAAATGTAGCAACATTGTTTCAAAATGAAATTAAATACAATGTATATAATTTTTTAACATATTTTTATGAAAGTATGTGTATATCAATGTAACTTAAATACTAATTGATGTGATCACAGATCTTATAATATCTAAAAAAGCGTTACTTATTTAGAAAAATGAAACATTATAAAACTATTGATATTGATCAATTTCATATGTAACGCTAACCTTTTCAATTGATTTATCAAATGCTCAAAGCTAAAACAGATATCTAACTGCTTGCTGCTTGTTTGAAACGACCGTTAATATCATTCCAATTGGCAATATCAAATATTGCCTTTACATAATCTGGTCGAACATTTTTATACTGTAAGTAATAAGCATGTTCCCATACGTCGATACCAAACAAAGGAATAAGACCAGTCGTTGCCTGCAGTGGGTCTTGATTTGCGCAAGTAGCAATTTGAAGCCTCTTATCTTTTTTACTATAACCCAGCCAACCCCAACCAGAACCTTAAATAAATTTTTAGGTAGTTTAATACATGCAAATAAACATTACTTAAGTTAATACATTAATTTTAATTTTAATATTACCTTGAATTGCAACAGTTGTCTCAGATAATCTCTTTTTCAATTCATCAAAACTACCAAAATCCTTATCAATTTGTTTTATAAGAACAGCTGCAATTATTGCAAAATGTTAAACAAACTTTCTACATCACCCACAAAATATTTGATAATAAAAAATTTTCATACCATCTGGCTTGCCACCATGAGGAGAAAGATTATTCCAAAAGATTGAGTGATTCAAATGTCCACCTCCGTTAAATTTGATAGCTGGAGCTAAGGCAATTTGAGTATTAACATCTCCTTTTGCAACGGCCTCTGCTAACTTTTCTTCGGCAACATTAAGATTATTAACATAAGTAGCATGATGCTTGGAGTGATGTAGCTGCATAATTTCAGCACAGATAATTGGTTCAAGCGCTTTATAATCATATGGCAAATCTGGTAATGTATGTTTTGCTCTTACAAGAGCATCCTTACCTTTTCTAAAAATATACAATTTTTTTTATTAATTTTCAAGGCTCCAGTTTATATCTAGGAACTTACATAACAATTACGACAGTGAATATTTAAGATCAACACAAAAAGTGAACGATTAAGCAATACAATATTTGACTTACAAGGCACCGGTAACAAATGCACGCCTGGCAGCAAACATGTTTGATAAAAAAATGTTTGAAGCAACTACTTGCCAATTCGGAAATTAACAATAAAATTTGCTATTTGCCCGATGTTATCGTCTTGACCGGGCGGCTACAATATAAGCGTTGTAAACTCGGTTATGTATAGAAAGCATAATACAGCATATTCCAGAATATGAAAATTTAGTGCTTCTAGTTGAAGCCACTGGAGACGCTAGTGATTTGAATCGTTCTATTTTAAAAATTGAAATTAATGGAAATATAATGTTATATTACTCAAATTTATATAACGTAATGGAATATACACAATAATTAAAAAAAAAGTAATCAAAATTAAAATAACTTACAATTAGTATTATTTCAATAAATAGAGTGAAACGAATACAAAAAAATTTTTAGGAAGCAGAATAATTTTTTAGATTTTTTAATAAAAATTAAAAAAAAATTTTTTTAAATTGTCAAAAATTCTGAAAAATTATTTATTAATTGGATAATTAATCTTTTTTTAAGAAAATTTTTATCTTTTGCGAAATTCACAAAAAAATGCAATCTGACCTATATGGTTCCTGTGTATTTGCCCTACAATCTATCTATCTATGGGTATGTTATATTGCCAATAAAAGTCCAGTTAAAATAGGTCTGAAATCGATAATTTTTGTACTATATTCTGCAACCTAGTTTTACAGAAAATTATATATAGTCCAGTTAAAATAGGTCTGAAATCGAGTTGTCGCAGAAATGACTGCATTTTTGATATTTGGTAAATCGAGGTCGGAGAAAACGAATCTGAAAATTGCAGCTTCCTAGGTCCAGGGGTTCTATGCGAAATAAACTAGCGTTTATAAGTTATTTTAACTTATATCTCAATAACGCTTAGGTCTACGGCAAAACGACTTGCGCCAAATGAAAGAACATAAAATTTAGTATCGGAAACGATTTTTTATTCGATTTTTGAATGTGTAAAAGAATTTTGAGATAATAAAAGAAAAAGGAATTAAATTCATTTGAATAAGGAGAAGATGGGAAGCGCAGACGACATGGCCGCCACTCCCCCTCCCCACCCGCGTGGATCTAAGCGAGGCAAATTGGATCGTTTTGATGTCACCTCACGACACGTCGAGAATTTTTTTGGGCGCTTTAAATACTGCAAAAGTAAACATAGCGGCATGATCTGAAGAAATGGGCATTTTTTAGTTTATGCAGTGTCGACTTATTAGAAAGATGTTTTCCTCTATATAAAATATATTGTTTTCAATTACAGTGTATTAGTATTACTATATAGTGTGGAAAAATTTGTGTGCTTTCTAATATGTAATTAAATAAAATTTTTAAAGCACCTATTGTTAATTGCAATTATTAACTTTTCCCAGTTATGGGTATGATACCCACATTTTAACGGGGTGCCATAGTCAATATTTATCCTCCCTACCTTATCGGCAATCGTGATTATTAGTAATAAATGTGTAAATAAAACAGTACGTGAAAAAATAAGAGAAGAGGCGCCTTCGTTTATTAATAATCTAACTGTGTGCTGAATTACAGATTAAAATTATATTGCGTTTTTGAGAAAGTCTTACCAAAAATGTGAACCTAACCTCAACGAGGTGAAAAGATTTGATATTTTTGGTAAGACTTTTCTCAAAAACGCAATAATATTTAAATCTAAAATTCAGCACACATTTAGATTGTCAATAAACGAAGGCGCCTCTTCTCTTATTTTTTCACATACCATTATACTATTTTATTAATTAATCATCAAAAATTGAGTATGGAACCCCCTTAAAGATGTAAATAACTTCGAAAATTCCAAAAATTTTAAAACCTAATCATAAAAATAAATTTGAAAAAAATCACAAAAGCACAAAACAAATAGAATAACGTGACAGAGATTTTTACGAAATAATTAATTATCAATTAATTATACATAAATAACCATTTTTGGTCGGTAATATATAGCTTCATGATTCTCGTTTGCCAAAAATCTCGTTGATTTATCAATAAAAAATTTGAAAAAATTCACAAATTATCTCCAAAGAAAACGCAATATCGTTGCAGAACGTTTTTTTTTTTTTTTGATAAATTGAATTCCTCGTTTAATAAAAAATAATTCATTTTTCTGTTTTTTGGAGTTTATATCTAATTGATGCTTAAACGTCCTAAATTTTATTAGTAAGCATAGATTAATTTCGCATGTTATAATTTAAAAGATATAGCCGATATAAAAATAAAAAATTTAAAATAATTATAAAAGTTTACAGTATACATAAATATTTTAACATTTTTGTTTTAATTTTTGTATTGAAAATAATTAAGAGTAAAAATGTTTAAAACATAAAAAGTCTTTGAAAAATAGTTAAGTCTAGATGAAGTTAAAAACTTTAGTAGTATATTTTAACATGTTTATAGAGTTTATAGTATAAGTTTTCTTCTATTCATTTTCCTAATTTGGGAAAAATTTTTTTTTGAAAAATATACACTGCGGCTCATAATTTTTGGACCCCTTCTGAAAAAAATTCTGTAAACTTTAAAGTTTTATATCTCCGCGAAAATATGACATACAGAAATGGGAGATTGGGTTTTGGACAAATATTAGTAAGCCCTTTAAAGTTCCGTAGGTTTCATTATAAAATATATATTTTTTAGTTTTTTATAAAACCTTGAAAACAAAAAAATTTTTTTGACTTTTACTTATATTTAATGACACGTTAATTTTAAAGAAAATTTTTTTTTAAGGTAAACCTATAGAAATAAAGGAACTTTATCTCTCTTTCGGAAGCCGTTGGGTTTATCTCTACGATTATTTTTTTTGTTTAAACAAATTTGTAAAAACTTGACCATTTTTTTCGATCAAAAACATATCCGCCATTTTTTTATTTAGAAAACAATGCAAAAGAGAAAAAGTGAGCGTTTTAATGTAGAATACGTTCAAAGTTTGATAGATGATATAAAACAAATTTCTTCAAAAATTCGTATAAAATATAATGAAAAAAATTTTTTCTTATATACTACATTAAAAAACACACACTTTTTCTCTTTAGCATTTTTTTCTAAATGAAAAAATGGCGGAGAAATTTTAGATCGAAAAACTGTTTTGTAAATTTTTTACAAATTTGGTTTTAACTAAAAAAATTATAAGTAGATAAACCTAACGACATTCGAAAGAGAGTTAAAATACCTATATTTCTACAGGTTTACATTAAAAAAAATTTCTTTAAAACAGATAAGTCATTAAATATAAGTAAAAATTTTTAAATATTTTTTTTGTTTTTAAGTTCTTATAAAAAACTAAAATGATATGTTCTATAATGAAAGTAACGGTACTCTAAAGGGCTTATTAATATACCTTTCCAGAACCCTGTCGCTAATTTCTGTACGTTAATTTTTCGCGGATATATAAAACTTTAAAGATTATACAATTTTTTTTCACAAGGGGTCCAAATTAAATTATGAGCGGCAGTGTATATTTGCTATTGGTTATGGTCATATTTTTAGATTATTAAAAAATTGGTTTTTGATAATTTCGAATGTTGCAGATGATATTTTTTAATCATGCTAAATATATAATTCTAGAGAATAAAAAACCTTTGCTCTTGATTCGAAGTTTTCAAATGTATTAGTTTAAAGTTAAAAAAAAACTGATTTTTCTCAATTTATTATAACTCTGAAACTGATCGGTCGAATATGCTGAAAAAAAAGTGATAAAAACAGGGTTGGGCAAGTATTCTTTCGTAACTTAACGTCGAATAATTAATTTAAGTCACTTAGAGCAATTTCACACAATATTCGACGAAAAGTATTCGACAAACACTTTTCGTCGAATATTGGTATTAGATCAGAAGTATTCAACGAATACTTTGAATCCAATACTTTTATTTAATTTCTTCTTTCAATCGAATATAAATATTTTTTTCAAAACAACAATGTTTAATACTTGGTTTTAATTGAAAAAAGATTTTTTGTTTGATAAAAACAAATAAAACTAATGGGAACATAATAAGGGCTAAATTATATAAAAAATTCAGAAAACCAAATGACACTTGAAAAAAACTATAATGTGGGGTATTTTTAAAAAAATTTTATTTTGTGTTTAATTATTTGATAAATGTTAATATCTAAATACTATATACTTTTTAGTACATTGTTCTTGGAAAATGCATTAATCTGTATAAAATAGATGCGGACTTTGAACATAGATCATTAATATTTTTCATATTTTTTAAATATGAAAAATATTATTTTTTAAAATCGTATTAGGAGAGCATGATGGTTAGATTTTTAACATAAAATAATTTTTTTAATAGTAATTGAGTAAGCAATGTTAGATCGGTAATTTTAATTCGAAAAAATAGCAATATATCCAACCCATGTTAAATATACATGTTGAAACACTTAACCAAAAATTTTGAAAAAATTTATGTATATTGTTTAAAGGAATAACTTGAACGCCTGGCTGTGTCTGTTTTTCGAAAATTGATCCGTATTACATTAAAAAACTTAAGAAAATTGCTATTTTACGGTCCAAGTACACTTATCACAAAACTTTAATAAAATATTTTGCACATTAGAAGGCAACTTCTTTAGAAAAGTATATCTTGATGCATTAACACAAAAAGTATTAATTATTATTTAGTTAAATAATAAATAAACTTTACATGCAACGGACAAAAGTTAATAATTGCAATTAACAATAGGTGCTTTAAAAATTTTATTTAATTACATATTAGAAAGCACACAAATTTTTCCACACTATATAGTAATACTAATACACTGTAATTGAAAACAATATATTTTATATAGAGGAAAACATCTTTCTAATAAGTCGACACTGCATAAACTAAAAAATGCCCATTTCTTCAGATCATGCCGCTATGTTTACTTTTGCAGTATTTAAAGCGCCCAAAAAAATTCTCGACGTGTCGTGAGGTGACATCAAAACGATCCAATTTGCAAATCTCGCTTAGATCCACGGGTGGGAGGGGGAGTGGCGGCCATGTCGTCTGCGCTTCCCATCTTCTCCTTATTCAAATGAATTTAATTCCTTTTTCTTTTATTATCTCAAAATTCTTTTACACATTCAAAAATCGAATAAAAAATCGTTTCCGATACTAAATTTTATGTTCTTTCATTTGGCGCAAGTCGTTTTGCCGTAGACCTAAGCGTTATTGAGATATAAGTTAAAATAACTTATAAACGCTAGTTTATTTCGCATAGAACCCCTGGACCTAGGAAGCTGCAATTTTCAGATTCGTTTTCTCCGACCTCGATTTACCAAATATCAAAAATGCAGTCATTTCTGCGACAACTCGATTTCAGACCTATTTTAACTGGACTATATATAATTTTCTGTAAAACTAGGTTGCAGAATATAATACAAAAATTATAGGAGTACTCAACTCCTCTATCGGTAAAATACATTACTTATATACCCTTTGTCTAAACCATAGAGTACATTATTGTGTTGCGTTGCATGCAACCCAATTCTAAGCGCGAAATTTCAAAATTTTATATAAGAAACAAATAAATATATTATTAATTAAATTTGTAAATAATCTACATTAAAAATAATATGAAACGCGTACAATGCCAGAGAGAAGGAACATTATAACGAGCGAAAATTCAAACGGCGTGACGAAACAGATCGTCATAAACATTTGTGCGTTGCATGCCCGAGACTCGACTCTCGAGCGAGAGTAAGAAGAGAGACTAAACGAACACACGCAATATCGCGAACAAACCTATAATTGCGAAGACGGAAAAATTGCGATACATCACTATCTTATATTTATATATTATAATAATGTAACTTGAGTGAATTCGTCCGCGCGACTCGGTCGATTTAAACGTTGTTCGAAAAGCTGTGCGAAAAAAACTGTAAACATCAACAAAGCCGAGCAGTTTATAACTTTGAATTCGCTAGAGAGCTAGAGTTGACTGGTTAAATGATAAAGTGGTAACAAAAATTAGAAAAGAAACTTGCGATTTTTAATAAATATTTAAGTACATTTGTATACAAGATTATAATAATACAATTATTAATTAAGTATTACAATGGATAAAACTGGATCAACGTCGGAACTGGCGCCAAAATCTATTAGCAAACAATTTTTTCAATGGGCCGTCAAGTGGTTTTATGTAAATGTGCAGGAAAATGTAAGTACTCCATTGCACACGGCAAAAATAATTCAGTTATCAAGCATAAATAAATCAAATAGTATCGTATTTATCATGTAACTTGTAATAATGGAGTATACCAACATAAATATGATAACTATAGCTAATTATATATATACAGTTTATTTTTGAGTGAATGGTGGGGTTATATTTATATATTACTTAACGAAATATCGACAGTACCATATATAATGTCTTACACAAAATAATTTAATTCTTATTAAATTATATTGTTATAGAACTGACCGATATCTAACCATTCAATTCTTTTAAATTATTTGGTTCTAATAATTATGCTCTCTTTAATTATTACATTTTAAAAAATAGTTTTACACTTCTTTAAAATACTTAAAAAAAATTTTTTAAATGGCGCTTTTTCACGAATATCTTGTTGATAGTAACATAACTGTAAATTTTTAGTTACATTTCGTAAAGTTCTTAAATTTCAATAATTTTTCAAAAATTTAAACTTCCCATGTGCAGCACTTTGATTTTGATGCTCATTCGTGCATTAGGTCAACCGATAATTGTCAAGTATCAATTAACCTGATGAACGAACGTTCACAATTAACTGAAACTTAACAACGCTCATCATTTTATTCCAGACAAGCGCAAGACCAGACATCCCGAGCATCGTCTGTCTGTTACAAGCGATCGGTTTCAAGCTCCGAGAATTCGAACAGCGCGAACACGCCTCACCCGTCGAGGATCCCGTCAACAGCGAAAAAATTCGAGTAACCATGGAGTGCGGTACCTCAAAAATGATCGCCGTCCTCGAGATGGACGAGGTGAAATGCGAATGCCTGGACAACGGGGATCCGAAAGACGGGACGTTCTGGAGCATATCGGGGACCAAACCGGTGGGAAGCCTCGTAAGACCACCTCGTTCCATCATAGTCACTTGTCACTTGGTCCGCCCCCCCCCCCTCCAACTCCAACTGATCACCCACTGCACTGTATTCCATTTCCAGGTGAACTTGAACAAGATTGAGGAAACCGGAAGCAACCTCCTACCCAAGATGTCGAAGGAAGTGACGTCCGTTGTGCGGGACGTTGTTTATCGACTCCTCAAAATAATCAACAACAAACCCGAGATCGACCAAAACACCGAGGCAGAGTTTAACATGCCCGTCTCGAGCGCCAGCACGATGATCCCCAAATCCACTGAGCTCAAGGATGGCCAGCAGCTCACTCGCAGCTACACCGACTTTTACGACTCTAATTTCAAACCCTGCACTGCTGCGACTTTCAGCTCGGTAACGTTACTCTCCAAACCTCATCCTCTCTCGCCCCATCTCCATCTCCATCTCCATCTCCATCTCCATCCCTCTTTCCAATTCATTCATAAACGTCCCCGAAAGAGAGCACGAAATTTCCACGTCTCGTTTTCCTCAGAATCTCTCGAGCTCAAACTCGAAATTTAACTCGACGAGGTGCGTACAAGATGCGTCGGCGAAGCGGCCACCTCTGCGGAGACAGAGGAATTTCGAAATCGTGGAGAACGAAAGCATCGACGAGCCCAGAACCTCGCCTCCGAAGATCGCCAGCTCCCCCGTGTTCGAGCACCTCTGCACTTCCCTCGGGCAAATCTCCTTGCAGAGCAACGAGGAGCTCGTCGGACTCGCCGACTACGTCGTTCGGGCCCACCAGATCCTCGACAATGCTGTCAACTTCATCATCAAGAAGCTCCCGATCAATTCCAGCCACTCGTCCATCGAAGGTACGTCCACGTCGAGCCTAAGTGTCGCGCGCTTGCAACCTCGAGGTGATCAACCAGAGCTCCGCGGTTACTTTGCAGAGGAGGGGAACTTTGCGAAGCCGAGCGCCCCGCCACTGATGAGCAGCAGCTTTTGCGTGAGCAGTCCCCGCAGCCGCGGTAGTAGCACCAACAGCCTGGCGAACCGCAGCATCAGCAGCGGCTCTTGGTCGAGGGCAGGCTCGGCGAGCTCAGGGGTGGCCAGTCGACCGGTCGGTCCCCCGACGGCGAAGAAGCCGGTCGGTCGGTTGCCGCCCCCGCGCGACCGCAGCAGCTCCTTGGGACAGGTCCCGAGTAAGTCCGGACTGCTACCTTCCGAGAAAAGTTTGACCCTCGCCGCGGCGAACAGGCGAAAGAGAGCCAGCAGTCTGGCCAATGGTGCACCTTCGACTTCGGGTTTAGCTTCAACTGCGGGTAATGCTTTTGGTCTCACTTGACATCTAAATAGTTTCGCGTAAAACCGTAATTAGTATCAAGTTGCTTTTTATATGCGATTGATTGTCTCATACTTATATGTAAATATAGTTCGGAGTTTGACGCCGACAATGTCGAAGCTGCCCGGGGCTGTCAAGGTGTCGGGGACGGCCTGCAGGAACGAGAAAAACCTGAGTGCCGAAAGAACCGCGAGTGCGGCCAAGAGGAACGTCTCTCCGGGTTTCAAGGGTCGAGCCCCACCATCGGGCAACGTTCAGCAGCAACGAGCTAACGTTTCCTTTATCAAGGCGCCAACCAGCGCCTCCAGATTAAATGCCTCCAAATTTGGTTTCACCGCTTCCAAAAAGTAGTCATTAACACTTACGCAAACTGACTATTTTATGATAAAAATTAGTATGTTTAATTCGACTTATATTACATATAAAACCTTTTAACTGCAAATTTATTACTTAAATCTCATTTTAATTTTAACTTGTCAAGCACAAGATTTTACTTTGTAAATACCTTTGTACAATGAATCAAGATTGGCATCTTGTAAAGTTGATAATATTTTACGACTCATTGTATTTTTTAACATTTAGTGGATTAAATTGAAGTCAATTTAACCTTATTAATATAGTAGATTATAAATGAATGTACAATAATTTATAATTAATTAATTTTGGCCATGATTAAAACAAAGTTATAATACAAATTCAATCTACAAAAAGAATCAACCTTTAAAAATCCAAATTCGTAATAAATCCAAATGAATATAGAAATCGTATTCCATTAAATAAGTATTAAATAGACTGTTTGAATAGAATGGGCAAAAAAAAATAGGCGAAAAATGTGCCCATTTTTCTCCTATCGATGAAACGCTTTTCTCACATTTTATGACCATTTATTAGTGTAAAATCCTATTTTTAATAAATTCGAATGCGTTGCATATAACATATAAAAAAGTTACGAAGCGAGTATTTCGTACAATTACTTTTAAATTATTTAATAATAACTTATCGGTTTTCCTCGGTAATGATTAAGTGTAAAGTTGAATTTCACGATTACTCAAAGAATAGATAACATTTTTTTTTATTTTTGATTAAATATTCACATTAATTAGAGAAGGCATCAAAGATTTTTTTTTTAAAGTTAACGTATTCTTAAATGCATATTAATAGCAACAGTAGTTTTTTAAATCATAAATATAGTTTTTATTAAATAAAATTCATTCATTAATTCTCTATACATAATGAAAATGTAACACATACTATCGTTATACATATGTTTAGCAATAAATCACATGTAAACTACAATACCGACAGAGTGAAATATTATTATTTGGATATTCAAATATATATTTATATTAAAATATTATATTTTATGTTAAAACAAATGATTTGATTAATGGACCGGAGCCTTAAATCAATACATAAATTTAAAACTTGTACTTAATAATTCAAGGAGCGTAATTTTTTTTTAATATCGATTGATTAGTAAGTAATAAAAATGTAATATTTTTCATTAATTGGTTTTATTAGTTATAATAAAAATTGATAATGTTAATTACAGTTAATAAATAAAAATGTAGATAATTTATTAAATTCATTTGCATTTCTCCTGTTCAGTAGCTAATAGTTGACGTGTGCTAAAGAAACCGAAACGTGTATGTAATATGTCAATTTATTGAAAATCAATTTATTTATGACTTTCACAGTATAGTAAACATGTCGATACATTGTGAAAATTGAAGGGAATTGAAAATTTCTTATCAAGCGTTAAACACGCATGCGCAAATTTGCGCGCGATATATAGTCCCCTCCACTTCCAGCGCAATGTACTCGGGCCATATGCCAATTGCCAATGCCATTTTCGGTGGATCACGGGACACCACGGGTAGAATGAATATGTGTATATGTACATGTGCGAGATAATGCGTATGGATATGCATTGAAGTTGATACGAAACGAAAGAACGGAACCTCGGGGTAAACTGCGTTGGTATGTTCTAATTCTCAGTAGTGTGTAAATATAGAAACGCATCGCGCTTCAGCGCATGAAACCGTCGATCAAATAACACACGCATACACGCATACGCGCGCGCGCGCGTACACGCACTCGACTCGCACACGCACACGTCCAGTCAGGAAAAGGGAGCAGAGTCAGCAGTGGAGCCGCGAAGCTGTATAGACTGGTGCGGCGGGGAGGGGTAAACGACGCGTGGCGTCAAAACGCATTCTCGTGTGACCGTCACAGGACCCAGCGACGTACAAGGACGTATTTATGAGTGTGTGTGTGTGTGATGTCAGCTCGATCGAACGCGAGCCTCCGGTCGTCGTCATCGCTGTACGCTCCCAGCTCGATCGACCACCGAGAGATACGAAGAATAATCTATAAACGATCGGTATCTAGGACTTTTAGTGGGTAGCAACAAGACGTAAGTCTAATGATTTGATTACCATAATCTAAACGTTACGTTTACGAGTCTAACGCCAAGTGCTTACTTCGGCTTTTTATAGGATCATCCATGTGTGCTCAAACGTGGGATTGATAGACCATACCTACTGGCAGTAATGGCAGAGGAGAGCACCGAAGTTAAGTCAGCTGGACCATCATCACCTAGGAGTCCCCATAATGCTGGAAAGGCTACCAGTCCTCGTTCACCTAGACGCAGGGTCAAACTCACAGAGCAGCAGCTGGACACACTTAGTAAGGATGAGTTGGCAGCCAAATGGCGAGAGCAGGACTTGTATGTGGAGTTTCTAGAAACCCAGTCCGCAACCCTGGAAGGTACTGAGGAGTGAGATCGTCTCACTGCTTACTCCTACTACTACTACTACTACTACTACTACTACTACTACTACTACATTTCTTACAAAATTAAAAAAATATTGACATTGAACCGCGAGACTTCTCCACTGTCTAGTGTTTGGTCTTGTACAATTATTCATTACAAATTAGGTATAAGGGTAACAATAGTTTTTTATTCAATTGTTTATTCTTCACGTTTAGGGTTATACTTTTTAATATAATTTTTAAGGTGATGTGCTGTGCAATATGTAATGTGTAATAATTTCAAAGTGATATATCATAATATAGTCTAATCTAAAGTGATACATAATATAAGTTGGTGACATGTAGAGTGCCAAGTTTATTTGGTGCATGAAAAATGATGATTGGTGCATACTTTTATTTGATCGTATTGTACCTATGTGTGTTAGTGTTATGATAATTTATTTCAATTTCAATCTTACTTTGCTATGGCAATGTGGGAGCTAGTGAGTTGCAAAGTATTAGTTTAGTGCAAAAAAAATCCATCCGAAGCTGTTGATAGAAATCTACAAAGTATCATTAGTCGTCTGCATCATTTGGCACTGTACCTATTTTTCTCTTCTCTCCACATGAAAATTTCCTATATAATATTTAGTTTTTATTAATACCTATTATTCATCCCTTTAGTCATTTATTCATCCTATGTTTATAAATACATAATCCTTTAACTCCTTCATCCTTTTTGAGAAAGATGTGTCAATTATGTTAAAAGTGAAACTGGAACGAGTATGATGTTCTTGGAAGAATAGAGGTATCAACTACAACAATCGCCAATGACTGAAACACAGCACCTCACCATGATGCTACCAGTGTGCTGAAGTACCACCAGTACATATGATCAAAGTATGCGTCAATTAAAGATGTCATTTGTCGGACAAATTAAAGTCACTATTTATATTACCTTTTTATGTGCGCACATTAAATGAATATTTTATTCTTAAACCTGACTAATTTCCATATATCAAGATAACTAGTACTTTGCGATTTTTCAAATATCAAAATAAAAATGGAATAGTTTTTTTATTTACTAACATATTTTGTTTATTTGTAGGAAACACTTCTCTACAGAGTATTGAGAATTTGTAAATCGTTGTTATAAATACTAAGTACTGTTAATTATATTAAAGCTTTAATTAAACTGAATGTATAAATAGTACAATGATTTATAAAATTTTCAAAACTCTTAGGAAATAAAATAAATTATAAATAATTTAAATTAAACAAATTTAAAATTAAGTTTTACTAAAATTGCAGGAGATGTTTCTTCATTAAGAGAATCTGAAGAGAAATACAGACAACAGTTTGCAGAGGCATCGCATAGAGAGAAAATTTTAGTAAGGAGGCTTGCTTCCAAGGAGCAGGAATTACAAGAATATGTGGTTAGTAATACTTATGACAATTACTTCTAATTATTTTTATTTTATATATTAAAATGCATACAATTTTTTAATAATTACAATATTTCCAGAATCAAATAACTGAAATGAAAGCCACCCATGCACCGTCCGCTGCAGCATTAAGATCTACTCTTCTTGATCCAGCTGTAAATATACTTATACAAAAATTGCGTCAAGAATTAGTGACAACAAAAGCTAAACTGGAAGATACTCAAAATGAACTAAGTGCCTGGAAATTTACTCCAGACAGGTAACATTTTGTTTCAATTAATTTTTCTTATTTTTCATTTATAAATAAATATATAAAAAAGACAATCATTTTCATTCTTTTTTAAACTCAGCAATACGGGAAAAAGATTAATGGCCAAATGCAGATTATTATACCAAGAAAATGAAGAATTAGGGCGCATGATATCCAGTGGACGAATAGCTAAATTAGAGGGAGAACTTGCTCTTCAGAAGAGTTACAGTGAAGAGGTTAAAAAATCACAATCTGGTGAGTATTTCGAATTTATTGATCTTTTTAATCTCATTTAAATATAACATACAATTGCAAGTATCATCAGAATAAAATTGAAAGTATTAATATGTTTTTTTTAAAAGTAGTCATTCTTATATTGCTATTAAAAATGTATAATATGAGAAATATTTCAAAATTAATAACCTTTAGTTCAATAATATCAAATTAAAAAAACTTAACACATTTAATGATAAAAACATAACGAATTTTTATTCATTTATTAGAAATGAATTTCTGTTAAAGCTAATAATGGAAAATTCGAATGTATCTATTAAAATTAATTAATTTTCTTTAAGTAAACCAGAGTATGTAGTATGAAACAAAGTAAAAATATATCAATAAAGAAAAATATAAAATTTATTTTCAGCAAAAGTATCAGTATGTAGTTGATTGATTGTAAAATATATACCTTTATAATATTGACATAAGTATTTGAAAAAGGTTTCAATTGCATACTTAAATAAAGTACAAAATAATCATAAATTGGCATTGCAATGAACCGTTGACATTAATAAAAAAAGTTTTGTAGTAAAATCTGATAATTATAATTTTATTATTCCTAAATTCAATTATTTTATTCAATAAATGGAGAGCTATACAAGATTTAAAAATACTCATACATATGAAATGTGAAATATAAATTTCAGAACTCGATGAATTCCTACAAGACCTAGACGAAGACGTTGAAGGCATGCAGAGCACGATATATTTTTTACAACAAGAACTGCGTAAAGCTCGTGAATCGGTAACCTTATTACAACAAGAAAACGCTTCATTAAAATCGACTAGCGGTGAAAACAATTTGACAAATGGTTTGTCACCTCATACACCACCGATCAAAAAAGAAGAACCAGACGAGAACATCACAACTGAGGTGAAAATGATAAAAACCGAGGATAGTGATAGGTATAAAGGTGCTAGGACTCCACCATTACCACCGGAAAATTCACCTCCAAACGCGAGTGTTGAAAAACCGGAAGGTAAAGCGGAACCAAATGATGAGAGTTCCAGTGACTCTGCGGCTCTGATTATCAAAGTTGAGAATGAATTGTTGAGTGAGCGTGAAGAGGAGGACGAGACGAGGACTAGTAAACGTACGTTAAGGACTAAAACAAATAATCGCGGCAAGACGAACGGGGAGGAAGTGATAACAAGGACGACAAGGGGAAGGGATAGGACAAAAAGGGACAAAAGTGTGCCAGGTAGTGATGACGAAAGGATCCATAAGAAAAAACGTAGAGGTAGCCTCTTATCTCTCGAATATAATGAGGGTGAGGAGGACGCGTTGGTACTCACCAATGGCGAAATGTTACAAAGTGATCCGGAATGAACGATACGGTTTATCGAATATTATCATTACTAACTTAATGGGCTCAGGTGAACGTTCGCAACATTGACAGCGGAATTGTAAGATAACATCGGTATAATTATTGTCTTTTTTTATTTTAACAAACTACTCGTTTTGATGATCAAATAGTATTTCTGTATAAAAAAATATCTATATTTTAATTTCACGCTGTCTCTTCCATTTGTCATAAATACATAATCTGAGCATTCGTTTTGTGAATCGTTCGCCGGTTTTAATTTCAATTCTATTCTATACTCTGTATAAATTATACATAATTAATTAACAATAACATTTATTTAGCATAAGTGAATAAAAACAAAATTTGTATATGCTCTCATGAATCCGAATAATATGTACTCGACAAAATTAATTATGTAATATAATGAAAAAGTGAGGTTTATAGTAACTATAAACGAAATTGCGTAAAAGATTATGAGAATTATAATGCTGTTTCATTTTAAAAATAAACGGACAGTTGCTAACAACGTGTTATTAAAGATTGTGACATGAAAAATGAGAAAGCAATTTCACCATTGTAATAATAATTTTTTCACATTAAAAAGAATTGTACAAAGTGTTTAAATTACTGTTTTCGATTATTGACTTATATTCGCGTAATATTTTTCTCATTATCCAAATAAATTTTGCCACAAAATAGTTCATGTGTTCTTAAGTAATTAACATATTATGATCGAATCAGGATATTGATTATGTTCTTCACCTAATTTTTTAATTAACTTTGAACCTTTTCTTTTGACAAAATTCCATTCGTAATTTGACTACAGGTTACTAACAGATACAAATTGTAATTATTTATTTAACATTAAAACATCTTACGGATGTAACTGCAATTGAACCGAAACAAAATGAAAATAAATCATGTTAAGGGAATTTTAGGAAGATAAATAAAAAGATCTATTTTCAAATATTTGCAAATTAATTTCGAAATCCTAAATACAATTTGACACTCAGGGTGTGTAAAACATTTTCTTCCATTAAGAACGTGAGAAAAATATTGAATGTAGGGTTTACGTTTGCAGTTTTCAAATCAATTGCAAAAATGTGTAATATTTATGAACTGATTCGTATTGTTGTTCAAAAACTACTCACGAAATCAGTGACATATATAAATAGTCTAAATAGTCATATTTGTATAAAAAAAAAAACAAATTTTGTTAGAAGTATATTTTTTACTTACAAAAAATATTATAAAAGAAATAATGTATTGTACTTGTTATAAGAAAAAAGTGCATATATGTAGCATAAATTTGAATTATGTTACTGAATTTATTTATCACCTAATAATATCCTACTTCATCCACCTTATACTTCTCATATATTTTATACCGTTTAACAGTTTTATATTAAATACTTTTACATGAAAACTTTAACCGTTTTTACTTTAATTTAAAAAATTTTCGAATACATATTTGTACAAATGTATTTAAATTATTATAGATATATTTTATATCTATAATTAAAAATCACATCACCATGTAAAATTATCAGATAAAGCGAATCAATCGACAGAAGATAAGGTTTATCAAAAAAGAAGTTGTTATGACTTTTAACCCTGTATAGATTTTGCTTTCTTTGCGCAGTATAATCGATCTTACGCGAATTTGTTGAACAATGTCCGAGGTAATTTCCATACGTTTTTTTACACTTCAACATGCATATAAATTATTGTATTTTAAAAACAATTGACCGAGTGTATATAATAAATAAATAAAATTTTTTATCATAATTAGAGTGTTTATTTATTAATTTTTAATTGTGCGTGAGATTAATCTGTGATTATTTACCTCATCGTCTTATTTATAAGTGTGATTTCAACAGGGGAAGTACCTATATATGGGCTATTTCACGTCAAGTGGTACGATGAAAATTTTAAATCACTCCAAATTTTGTGAAAAGACTGGAAATATCTTCCAGAAGATAGAAAAAAAATTTGAGGTGTTAAAAATAATTTGCCTAAGAGTTATTCCACCATGAAAAATGGAAATTTTTCAATTTTTTAGAGAAATTATTATTTTCAAAGCCATTTGTCTCAAAATCTATTGATTTTTTTGAAAAAACATTAGAAACAACTTTTGTTCAAAATAATCTTTAGAACTTATCTACTTGGGTTACAATTCTTAATTTTAAAATCTTGAAGAGATAGAACGCCCGGAAATATTGAATATCAAAAAAAGGCGACCACGCCACAATCGATATTGATCTAACACCGCTCAAAAGATCACATTTTTTGAGAGCTTTCGAATGGCGGTGGTTAGATTATTGGCCAAGACTGCTGGTGCAAGTTATGCCCTAAAATACATGAAAATTAGTGATTTTATGAGGTTTATGGCGTATAACTTACACCAGCAGTCTTGGCCAATAATCTAACCACAGCCATTCGAAAGCTCTCCAAAAATGTGATCTTTTGAGCGGTGTTAGATCAAAATCGATCGTGGCGTGGTCGCCTTTTTTTGATATTCAATATTTACGGTCGTTCTATCTCTTCGAGATTTTAAAATTAAGAATTGTAACCCAAGTAGATAAGTTCTAAAGATTATTTTGAACAAAAGTTGTTTATAATGTATTTTCAAAAAAATCAATAGATTTTGAGACAAATGGCTTTGAAAATAATAATTTCTCTAAAAAATTGAAAAATTGCCATTTTTCATGGTGGAATAACTCTTAGGCAAATTATTTTTAACACCTCAAATTTTTTTTCTATCTTCTGGAAGATATTTCCAGTCTTTTCACAAAATTTGGAGTGATTTAAAATTTTCATCGTACCACTTGACGTGAAATAGCCCATATATATATTATTTATGATAACTAATTTTTTGTTTAATTTCAATATAATTTCCTCTATTTTTTTAGGAAAAATTAATTTTTTAACCATACGTATGTATACTATATAATAAATTCTAAGTGAACCATCTAAAAATAATCTATTGAAAAACAAATTAAATAAATATGTAAAATAATGATTTACACAGGAATCTATTGATTTTCAGACATTTGATATTTTTTATGTATTCTTTTGTTTTATTTGATTTTCCTACTTTAAAAATTCTGGGAAAAATTTAGTAAGTTGAGTATCTATTTCCGTTGACGACCTAATTTTAGGTCATTCATATTTTATTCCTGTACAAAAGATTAAAGTAAATTTGACTTTTTATTAGTAACACATCGATTACTAAAATATTAATTGTTAAAATAAAAAAGTAATGTTAAAAGTTAATTAATTGACAAACTATGTTTATTTTAAATTAATTTCAATAACAAATCACTCATTATGTATTTAAAAAAAAATATATATGTATATATTATAAAAAAGTAGGTCAAATGTTACATCACCTACGTCTATCTATTATTAACCAAATATTAGACGGCCAATTAAATGATTGAAAAAGATACATTTTTTAATAAATAATAAAAATAAATAAACTAACGATTATATTGTTAAAAAAAATTGAGCAATTTTGTTGCAGTGTAAAAATGAAAAATTGTGGGGCGGACGGTTCGTGCAAGGCATTGACCCGACGTTGAAGAAGATCAATGCATCCATCCACATGGATAAACGGATGTACGAGGAAGACATTCAGGTCAGCGTTTATATTCGTCCTCGGCGTTAAAAACACTAATATTTGCAATAATTTTTGTAAAATTTAAAATATTTATATTAATTATACATATATTTTTATTCATGCTTATATTTATGAATTATAGGCAAGTGTCGCGTATGCGATAGCTCTGAATAAAACGAATTTATTGACGGATATCGAGACTGAAGATATTACGAGAGGTTTAAATCAAGTAATTACATCAAATTATAAACACTCATTAAAATTTCTTGAATTTTTAATCTTAAAAAATGACTTAATATATTATATTTATAACTTTTCCGTTTGTACGAAACCTCTTTATACTTTATTTATGATTTAAACAAAATATTTCATTTTATTTTTAACATTTATTCTTGATTTGCAGATTTTAAAAGAATGGTCGACAAACGAATTCACTTTGTTATCTAATGACGAAGACATTCATACAGCCGTAGAACGACGACTTACAGTACGAAAAAATCTACACTTAATTTAATTTAATAACAATTAAAACATATCCATAATATGCCTTACAATTTATTTTATCTGTTTATCCACAAGTTTTATGCGTATCACGCAAACAAAAAACATATAAGTATTTCATACATTTCGAATATAGATTTTTATACAATGAAATATTATTTATACGCGTATCTCTATAACAGAAAAAGTTTTCCTGCATGTTTTTCTGTTTATCAACAATAAATGGATTTTATCGTTTGATATTTGCAATGTTTGTTAGGAGTTAATCGGAGACACAGCTCGGAAATTACATACCGGTAGGAGTCGAAACGATCAAACGATTACCGACACGAAGCTATGGCTGCGAAAATCTATAGATGCTTTGATAGCTACATTGCGCGACGTGATTAAGGTATAGAAATAATTACCTAACATATATTTGTATAGATGAACAGATGGCATTGCATACTATCTTTACTTAGTTTTTTCTTTTCTATACAATATATATATATATATTTGAACAACTCCTCTTTTTGAATTTCACTCTGATCGCAAATTAAATAGTTAATTGACTTTTGTGTGACGATAAATACATAGGTGATGATTTTACGAGCAGAGGAAAACATCAAAGTCATAATGCCAGGATACACGCACTTACAACGTGCACAACCAATTCGATGGAGTCATTGGCTTTTGAGGTAAAAATTCTTTAAAAGAGCGGTTCGAATTTACTGTTTTCTTTTTATAAAATTTCTCAGATATTTGCCGTTAGGCAGTATATTATTTCCAAATTGATCTTTATAACGGATTTGTGTATACATGCTGTTACAATAATCGTACAATTTTTACAAAATTGCACTAAATGAAAATGAATATAATAATATATTGAACCGTTAATGCACGGCATTCGTTAATTATAATATTGATTTTAAACGGCAGCTATAATATATACATGATATCATCATATCCATGTATAACATTTTTAAGGGGATGTCGGATTCAGAAAATGATAATTTTTAATATTTTTTTATAAACAAAATAATAATTTTTTAAGAAAATCCTGAACGCCATGCCCTTAGGTATGATTTAAACTTTATACGCAAATCTTTTCAGATTTTTAAATTTGTAATTAAATTCTGATTTTTACGTTGAAAATTCATGGATTTTTCGATCAATAATTACCGACCAAAAATTGTTTATTATTATTAAAAAATTTTTTTCTAAAAAAATAAAAACGTAATACCCTCGTATTTATTTCAAATTACCAATATGAATTTTTTCAGATTTTTAAATTATTATTTCCATAAGATAATTCTTATGTTGAAAGGTGTAGATCCCTGTAACTTGGGTCCGACATCCCGTTAAGCTAAAGTAAGTATAAAGGTATAAATTAAACAAATGTCAAATTAACTTTTTAACTTTATTTCAATTACGATGCATAACAGTGTTACTTTTAGCATCGAAAATAGTGCGTAAAGAACAACTTTGCAATTACAGTGTGAAAAATACATGATCTTGTGCATAAAACATGGATCACTCCGAGTACTTTGTAAATTAATGAAATGATCAATTACCAAAGATAAGCAAACAAAGTGAATTAGCTTTTTTCGCTTTTACTCGCATGTCTCGCAACCGTGAATTAGTCCTTGTGCACGGAACCGATAAATTAAATACATAATACCATTAGATATTTATAGAAATAGGATTAGCTGCAGATATAAAATGATAAAAAAAATTTTCAGCTACGCATGGAGCTTAAAGAAAGATACGTGCAAGCTCCAGGAAATTCGTAAAACCGTTAACATTTTACCCTTAGGAAGCGGAGCTTTAGCGGGTAACCCATTCAACATCGATCGAAAAGCGCTAGCGTCGAGCCTCGAGTTTGTTGGAGTCACGGAAAATAGCATGCACGCGGTCGGTGATCGCGATTTCATTGGTAAGAGAATATACACTAGCTTGTATGCATGTATATACATACATACCTGCACGT
This sequence comes from Theocolax elegans, assembly GCA_026168455.1. Classification (NCBI taxonomy): domain Eukaryota; kingdom Metazoa; phylum Arthropoda; class Insecta; order Hymenoptera; family Cerocephalidae; genus Theocolax; species Theocolax elegans. The sequence continues at coordinate 43,740,118 of CM047429.1, read as the reverse complement.
GTATACCTATACGCGTGTCGCGCGAGAAAATTAATTAATAAATGGCCGAGTCACGCGACTATATATTTTATTTCCTTTTATGACATCGCGTATCGTTAATAAATTTATTTTTATTTTATCTAACGCCTTTTAATATTTTATGTATTATTTATTCCGGTTAGTTATATAATGTTAAACTTATTTAAAATTATTTTTGAAATCGAATAGAGACCAATTACGAGTTGCGCGCATTTTCGTTATTTTCCCTCCTAAACTGCATTTTCCGCTCGAAAAACAATTAAACAGATTTGAATATAAAAAAAGTATAGTACATTTTATTTATAATTAAAAATCATAGCTGATTTCCTGTACTGGGCTTCGTTAACTTCGATGCATCTTAGTCGATTTGCCGAGGATGTCATTATTTACAGCAGTCAAGAATTTGATTTTCTTAAAATTTCTGATGGATTCTCAACTGGTAGCAGTCTTATGCCTCACAAACGAAACCCCGACAGTATGGAATTAATTAGGGGAAAATCTGGCACAGTACTTGGTAAAGTACGTTTTTTCTTTTCATTTTTACATTTTTATACAAATGAATAATAGCAAAAGTTATATTTAATAATAATAGTATATTTATACATTTACGGATAAGTAAAATTTTTAGTATACAAACAATAACCAAGTTAACTATATAAATAACATAGAACAATCGAAAGTATAAAATAAAATAAAAGATCTTTGCTTATATAATAATATCAACATAAATAAACATCATTTTAATCTGTTTATTTTAATGAATAAAAATTACCGTACTTAAAACAAAATAAATATTATCGAAATTCCTAAATAACTGGCGTAAAAAATTAATAACAATATATTTTATTTAGATAAAAACAACGCTAAAGAAGGGATTAAGTGAAAAAAGCAGTTTCTTTTGCTTGATCAGCGGAACCATAATTATTTTTGCAGTGTTACGATACCTTTGTTTGTTTTTACATCGCAGATTTGTTTTTTTTTTTCATTAAAATTGCGAGGTATAAGTTTCAATGAGAATTTGATCAAGATATAATAATTCAATCACATTATCACTCGAACCTTGATAAAACAATTTTAACAAAAATTGCACATTACATTATAGATGGAAAAATGGCCATTTTTCTACTGTCATCGTTACAATTTTATAAAAATAGTAGTGAAATTATATTTGCATTCATTTAAAAGGAGAAAACTCAGAAAAATATACGGCGTTTAAAAATAAAAATTTGGTGATTAATTTTTGTTATTTATAAGTACATTAATTAAAATCTTTATAATTTATTCCAATTATATAACTAATAACATTTATTCTTAATTATTTAATTATTTTTCAAATACATATATGAATCAACAATGCAACGTTGAAATCATTTAATAAATGAAAATTTTTCCATATATATTTGAAATTTTCCATATATGAATATTAAATCTATTAATCAATATATTTAAAAGAAAACTTGAATGTAAACTTATAATTATAACTATTAATAAATCGCAATAACTTATTAAATGATTCGATCCTTAATGGCACTAAAATAATTTATCACAATATTTAGAAATTAATTAATGCAATTTTATCGAATATTATTTTTTCAAACTATACAATAGTAAAACATTTTTTGCGTATTTTCAATTGAATTTTCCATATCCTTTCTTTAAATCACAAAATAAATTTGACCGTGAAAGCAAATAAGATTTTATTAAACAGTTGGATTGAACAGTGCGTAGGTTTTTTGACAACCCTCAAAGGAATTCCATCAACTTACAACAAAGATCTTCAAGAAGATAAAGAGGCACTGTTTAGCTCTTATGATATAGTCACAGATTTGTTGAGGATTACCCATGGCACTGTACAAACTTTCCAAGTGAATGAAGAAAAATGCCATAGAGCTTTGAGTTTAAATATGTTAGCAACCGATCTTGCTTATTATCTCGTCAGGAAAGAGGTGAGAATTCAAACATATAATACATTTCTATAAAATTAATTTTTATACACATAAACCTACTATTACAATTGATTCATAATATCTAAATTTACTTTTGTTTTATTAATAGTAATTTCATACGACCCAAATTAAAAAAAAAACAAAATAAATTTTAGTTATTATTTTATAAGAATATTTATTGATTAGTAAATAACTTTACTTTAATAAGAATTTCAATTTAATTTTTTAATTTAATTTACACATTCGAATTTTTCAAAATAAAGTATTAAATGGTTTAATTCACACATTTTATTTAGCTCCACTGAAATAAGTATTAAAATAATCTTTATTTTATTTAATATATAGAAAGGTGTCCAAGGAATAAAAATGTATGATGCACATAATACTTTGTTATAATCATTATTTATTGATCCATTAAATCAATAACTCTTAAATAAAAATTTTAATAATTATCTCTTTTGATTAAAAATCTTGAGTTATTTAAGTTTTTGGTTGCCCCTTAAAATCCTAATATGACTCTTATCAAGGACTGTAATTAAAATTACAATATTTAATTAAATATTACGAAAGTCTAATAAATTTTTTCCGAGCTTGTCTTTCATAACCTTAATTAAAAAAGGATGTAAAAATTGAAGTCAGTCCTTGAACAAAAATCAGGTTACTAAATAAATAAACAAAAATGTAAATTTAGTTCATTGTTTCTATTACAAATCGAAGAAACTTAATAATTAAACATTTACATTTTTCAATCTTAACAATGATTTTATAGATTCCGTTTCGAAATGCACATCACATTGTTGGACAAATAATTTGTCTTTCCGAAACCGAAGGTATTCCGATTGAACAAATTACCGTTTCACGGTTAAAAGAATTTTCGTAAGTACAAGATTAGTTGATAAATTTTAATTTAAAATTTCAACTGCTTAAAAAAAATCTTATTTTTTCCACAGACCAGTTTTTGATGAGGATGTCAAAGACACATGGGATTTTGAAAGTAGCGTGGAACAATACAAAACACATGGGGGTACAAGTTTGACAGCGGTACAACAACAAATTAACAATCTTACCAATTGGTTGTCAATAAACAACTAAACTTCTTCATCAGCTTAATAAGCTAATTACAAGTTATCTTTTGCGTGACATTTAATTTCTGTTATTAATTTTGTTACATTTTTGTATCGTTTCACTTTCGTTTGGTATAGAAAAATCAGTTATCTCTTTTTTTTGGCTCAACTGAAAAATACTATTTCATTAATGACTTGGTCTTTCGATTAGGAAAACGGGTAAGACGTACTTTTTTGTTTTTATCAATAAATTTACAAGCTGTATATTTCTTTTGTTGAAGAAGGCCAATGATATGTAAAAATACATATATTATATCTATATACAATACTCTAGAATATAAGCGCAGTAACCAAGATATACACATACTATACATATAATTACAAGTGAGATTTAATCAAATAGTTAAAGATCTCTTTCTCATTATAATGGGACAGAATTGTGTTGGTTAGTCAAGACTTTTTATGAACACTACATTACAGAATAAAAATTTTCTTTCTGAACTCTTCTGTTATGAGAATTTTTTCTTTTTCCGAACTAGTATTTTTTCATCTATTGCTACATCAAGACTAATGCTTCTTTGTTTGAAAACAAATTATAATTTTTACATTCGTATATAATTTTTTTCACATCATTATCGGTAACACTTAGACACAAATGCACCCAATAAATGACCGAAGGAACTGGAATTTGAATGAAAATTAAAAAAAAAATTCGGTACCATTTAAAATTTTAACCTACACCAAAAGATTGTTCTGCAGAACAAATTTCTCGTTTATATTTTAGCTTAACAAGAAATACGAACATCTCGATGCTTATTTAATTGAAGAGTCTCTATATAGATCAGTTTAATCTACCATAAAACGTTCAGCATTAAATTATTTAAAAATATCTTTTCCATACAATATTATGTAGTTAATACATACTAATATAATTCATACATTTGTAATGTATATGTATATACCTACATACATACATGCGTATATGTACATATACATATGCATTTATATATGTATGTATATACTCTAATCTGCAAGGCACTCCAAATTTATATTACATCTGTATTTTACAAATGTGTGTCGTTCGGTTTAAATAGCGTTAAAATCATGTTTAACCGAGCGGTGCTACACAGTAGGTATTAAAGTGACAAGATCTTAGCTGATGCTCTTAACAATTTCCAAACATCGTCTTCGTGGCAATAAAATATATATCTCCATCCATATATATCTAAAATCGTTAATTCCTTGTTCCATTTTGTTCACACAATTATAACATTTTAAGTTGTATGGCAGAGCAACAAAATCCCTCGATTCAAGACACTTTGCGCTACACTTTGCAGGAGCAGCATCTCACATATTTAGTCTCCAACAGTTCGTGCACGATTTTTTATACATTAAAAAAAAAAAAAAAAAATAAGGTGTTCTTTAATCGTATATGACTGTCATCTGCATTGTGTGTAAACTTTGGCTTCTCGCTTTAGTAATAGCAAGTTTCACAAGCCTTTGTAGTCGTACATAAATACAATATGTTACAAGAAACACTTATCTATATGAGTGCATGTACATTACTTCGTTTTGCGTGACAACATTAACGATAATGTACATGATCAGTATGTGTGCAGATTCATTATTGGATAATGATTTAATGTTGATGCGGTAACTCAACAACGAGTACCAACCTCAGTCAGTTTTTTGTTGGTATAATTCTTTCAAAGATTTAAGTTCATCAATCAATGTCTGATTTCTATTTTCCAACACTGCTACGCGATTTTCTAAACACTTAATATACTCTTTTTTTTTTCTCCTACATTCTCGCGCCGCTTCCCTAAAAATTAAATTATGAAAACAAATGAATATTTAATTAAGGGACAATCAAAAGAATATGTCACAATTCAAGTTAAAAAATTGGTTACCTATTTTTCATGAGCCTCAATTCTCGCTTCCTAGCTGCATCTTCAACTACTACCCCGTGTCCTGTACTTGCTAGAAAATAATTAAAAAAATTTTATTTGTAAAAGATATTATTCAATGATATGAAACAAAATGAATTTTAAGAAAAGATCATATAATATAAAAGATCTCTACATATTCATTAATTGCATATTCTTGCTAGTTAGATATGTACAAATTCTATATACTGTTAGTAAGATAGTGTATGATGCAAGGTTTAGATTTTTGTGTACAATTAAAAAAAGAAAGAAAATTGCAGAATTTTAGTCTTCTAGTTTGTAAGGAAATAGGTTAAAATATGTGGCTTATATTTTGTTCAGTAACGTTGTACTAGATTTATACATTAAAATTTATATTTACATTCTGTTATAATATAATATAAATATAAATATGTAAAGAAAAAGCAAAATTTAATAAAAATAATCAGATAAGGGAAAGTATGATCTTCCCTTAAAACACGTGGAATCGTAATTTAAATTAATATAAACCTGGTACAAAGAACTGGGCATCCTGACCCTGGGCATATTGTACAATTGTACCACCTGTCCCACCTGAGTTACTCATACTTAATGTATGTAATCCTGGCACACCTTCTCCTTGAGTTGCTATTTGGATAGTACCTGCAGGTATAACTGGGAGAAGATACATTTTTTATTTAATAATTGAACATTAATAAAGCTAAATTACTGAGGTGTTTATGTATTGTGCAAAGAAGTACAAATTTACAGTTGCATTGATTTGCATACTTAAAAGCCCACAAGCAACGATGCCACACCAAGCACGTTTTTCATAAACTCATATTTTAATTGTGGTACAATGAAATACAAGACAAGGCAGCTTATTTACTTTCATGAACATTGAATACTGGGATATTTGTTTAATATAATATATTTAGGGTAGAGGAGGAACCACCAGGACAAACAATTAAGTACTAGGAATGCCAGGGTCTCATAGCAAGTAAATATAACCAACCTGTTTGGTAATGGAGCGAATGGGAAGATACTTCACTGTCCACATTAGAGTCACATTCAGAAGAGGATTCAAGGGGGGGCAAACGATTTTCTGCAACACCCAACCAATTTGACCCTCTTTTACTAAGTTTATGCGAGCAGTGAACTTTCTTTCTTTAAGTATTGCAAATAAAGTATCAACTAGAAAATGCGAGTTCGTTTTAAAAAAAGGAACATAAACATGTTTTTTGATTTTGAGTACATAGCTTCGAGTATTTACGTGCGGTTTACATCCAGAAAGTACTATTATTATAATGCATCAAGTTACAAATACTAATATGAACTATTAAACCTTTCTGGTTGCTATATCCTGCACGTTAATGTTTTGTGCAGTCAGGTCATACACAAACAGTTAATGATAAATAAATATTAAAATTTTCTATGCTTCTCTATATTAAGAAAAAACAAGCAGGATAGTATATGCAGTAATATGAAAAAATTTAACGATATTAACTGGGAATGGGAAAACAAAATGGGAGCATCTAAAAATTATTAATAAAAATTGAACCTATTCAATTGTCTATTAAACTAAGCTTGGTATGGCATCCTGTCCTTAGCAATACATCCATTACCATGAGCCAAATGCCTTGTTCATTAAATTTTTCATTGTTATACGAGTAAATAATCTTTAAATAGTATGAACTGACATGCACCATCTGCATTCAACACTGTTGCAAACTTTAAATGGACAAATTGCTCAAGACTCGTATTTTCTTATTAGTTTGAACTTTACAGTCAATAATTAAAAATGAAATAAAACCTGCAATTTCACCTCCACCTAAATCATTCAGAATCTTCCTGTATGAAGGTCTTCTGGAGAGAATGTCCCTCCGCTTCTTCGGTGATTCGTCATCTGAATAACTGTCATCACTAGCTGTTTCGACGACCTACAATAAAATAACATTTTAATAGTAATATAGATATAGATATATTTTTAATATGAATACAATATATATATATATATATATATATATATATATATATATAATTAATAAATATTACTACTGTGTACCTGTAATGTCTGTAAACTTCCTTGAGCTGTCTGAATAACAGAGTTGGGTTTACTGACAAGAATGACATTTCCTTTGGAAAGAGCTACTGGTTGAATATTTGTGGCTGTTTGAATAACCGACTGTTGATTCGGTTGTATAACCGATTGTACCTAATCAAGAATTTTTTAAAATAAGTTCTGTGCACATTTAAAATTTTATTATATAAATATTATTGTACCATAAAGAAATTAAATTTAACCTATTATTTAAAATTATAGTATAAAGTCTTTTTTAATCTACACAATTAAAATAATTGATTTCAATTAAAAAGTTATTTTTTTTTAAATTCAATTTATGTAGATTTTATATTTTAAAAATTGTTATAAGTGTTATTTAAATTCAAAGTTGATTAATAAATATTAAATATCAATTATTTAATATATTGTTAAAATATTGTTAAAATAATAAATTTGATAAATTTGTAATGTAAACTCAATTTGTTGTCTATAAATGTTTCTTAAAAACACAGAGCAGAGGATATTTTTTCAAATAATAACTGATTGCAACACTCACAATTTGATATAACACTGTAGATAAAGTTGACCAAATTTGAAAAATGTTTTCTTTTAATGGTACAGTAAAGTAACTTTTAAAATATAACAATGATAAATCTATTGCAAACATAAGTACAAACAGTTTGCAATAGTAAGTGAAAAAGAAAACTGTAAAGACCAAACCAGCATTATGCAAAAAACGTGTGGGAGTCTTAAAGTGTGCGGATTAAAATAACCGATGCTTGAAATAATTGAAAATCTTCATGATGTTTTGGAAAGAAGTAACTATAAACATGTAAACAAGTAAAAGTAAACGAAGAATAGTGTAGATAAATAATAAGGGAAACAAATGCTACTAGTAATTTGTAAATAGAGGAATGAACAAGGTAAGTAAGGAAAGGTAAAAATAAGAAAAATAAAAATAAAAATAAAAATAAAAATAAAAATAAAACAAATGGGAACACAAAAGACTCGTCGTCCTCCTGTATACCTGCGTAGCAGCAGAGGAGGGCAGCGTGAGTTGCACAATGCTGGTCGATGCGACCAGATGATGGGTTTGGTGATGTCGACTGAGAGACTGTACCGAGGTTATGATCGGCGCTGTCTCGCCGCTCTGTGATCCTTGAGCGAGTGGGTCGACAGCTGATCCATTCTCTTCGACCATACTTTCCATATCCCGGATGACGACCGCAAACCCTGGAATATCCCCATAATAAAATAATAATAGTTGTTGTTGTTGTTGTCGTGGTTGGGAGTCAATATGTTAAATCTAAGAATCTTGAGTATGGTGTGAATGCACGCGCGCCCTTTTACATAATTGGCCCTCCCCTAAAAATAGCAAGTGTGCGGCGCGTAAACAGGCGTCGTCGTGTCAGCCATGTTATAATACTATAGAAAGAAGGCAGCGCCCGGGTATTAATACAAGTTTCAAGTATATATAATGTAGAATGTTGGTAAAAGTAAATTGATGTAAAACTTGGGAGGAGAGAAAACAAAGTGGTGTATATGCGAGACCTCTCTCCAGCTGCGGTACTCACCAGTTACGTATTTCTCGTCACCCGAGTTTCCTGCGTTCCGAATGGATAAACGGGCAGGTACGTAGCAGCCACGTCAAAACTCCAGTGGCTTCGTCACTGGCCGATCAAACCACGAGCTGCGCGTCACCAACAAAATGGCTCCCGTTTCTCGCGCTCTATACTACATTCGATAGCCCCTACTCCCTCCCTCCCACCCTACCCAATACGAATACCCATCCTCTATACCCGTCTTTCTTTCTTTCTCGCCCTCTATATACAGCTATATACAGCTATATACAGCTATATACAGTATACACCCATGTAACTTTTCAGGCACGCGCACGCACACGTGCTTATCTCTACGACATACGAGTATACGACTCTCAGAGCGTCTCAGCCCAGCTATGGCCTATGAGCTAGCTATACCCACGGAAATATATGTCTCCGTCGCCCGCGTCTACGCAGTACGCACACTCCACAGTCCACACGTGCATACGGACGTACGGACTTGTCATTTTCTTTATTTCTATTTCCTATAAGTACCCATGGATTACGGAATACTGATTATCATCAGTTTACCTCCCTTCGTACAAAGGCAGAGCAGAGCATTCAGGCTCTTGAATCTCGATTCTCGATACGTAACATTCTTCGTGTGTCCTATAAAATATATATTTTTGTGTCCGCAGCAACAAGTTATATAGAATATTCGACTCGACGAAATCTATGCGCGCGCGCGCACACGTTTATACTTATATGCCTTCCAGAATATTCGGAGCTTATTCTTACCCACACGACTTTTTTATCTCAATCCTTCATTTCGTTCGTAATACTTACCTTATCGGGTTATTTTTTTTCAACTTTTTCATAGGTTTGCGTGCGACCGCAGGCTATAGCCTATAGGGGAAGATCGTACGGTCGAACCTTCTCAGTGCGTGTGAAAAAGCCGCTGACGTCATCACCCGATGACGCGGTTGCGCGCGCGAATCGACACGATATACGTCCCGAGTGTCCCGACTCCCGACTCCCCGTCCCCGGCCCCCGCGACTCCACGACACCACGACTCGAGTATTGTCGATGTGTGCGCAGCGCACCGCGTATCTACATTCATACAGTGCACATGTTTACGCGCACACATACACACGTTTTACGCACTCTTACGTACACCTATATATCCAGCATACCAACACGAACGCGTAAAGTCTGGAGCGCCGAGCGCCGCCGCGCCGCGTTTTTTATTCTTCAAGGAGGCTACGTGATTATTATGTTTGTTTCCGTCACTTTTTTTAATTATATCATTATAATTATAGTTTTGTATACACTTTTTTCCAATTATTTCATTATACATATATATACAATAATACAAAATTGTTTACATAATTTGTATTGCGGTGCGTTACGTAAGGATGCAAAAACTGCAAAACATATAGGTACTCGTTATTTCATTAAATAGTTTTTAAGCCAAATTTTTATATCGATCGTATCTATGTATTATATATTTTGGGGAACGAGACTAAAAATATTAACACGAACCATCTGTTAATTTCAAACCCAATCTGTGTATAAGTATGCGCGTTTACATTTATTTTTAAATGAAAACTTGCCCTTTATTTTTTTTTTCGTAATTATCATGGGCATTTAAAAAAATATAATTGTATTAAACGTAAATTGATCAAAGTTTATATTTAATATAAATAAAACGAAAATAAATAGTTACAACAAATGGGTATATGATAAACGTTTGTGGTTTAAACAAACAAAAAACTTGTGTGCAAGTTTGTAAAAAAAATTTATTTTGTACTTTTAAACAATGAAAAGCAATGAATTTACAGATTATTGCCGATATTAAAATAGAAATTGACGATATCTGATTTTCATTTTCATTTATTAAAATTTATGACTTGATGAATAAAAAAAATAATGGTTCTTTTATTGCGTAAGCCATACACGAACATTTTCGCTATGTAGGTATATACGCATTAATATTGGTTCGTTTTAAAGCAATAGAATTAGTTCGTTATTTTAACGCTTTTTTATAATACGAATGAGTAATGTCTTCGGTCAAGTACGACGTTGGGGTATAACAATCAAATAATTATCTACATATATATATATAAAATCAATATATTACTATTTCATTACTCGAACATTACACTGAAAACGCATTACTATTGAAAAAAGACAGCGCGTATACTCATAAATTAATGGTATTTGTTTATTGTTAAACAAATATTAAACTATATATTGCTGCACATGTACTTGCAATCTATATATCGTACTTCTCTTATCGGATCAATAAGAATAATGTGTTTTCAAATGATAAACCAAGAGCACCTTCCCCTCTTTTCTTCCTCCTTCTCTCCAATTTTATATTTCCTCGTTCGTTTCTATACATGACTTTTACTTTTATAAAGATTAGCTTCTCTTCGTGCATACCTATGCTCGTTAAATATGCACACTACTACACTTTATAGATTTTCATATACGTATATAATTGTTTTTTCACCGCAAACTCCAATATATTTTGTCACGTAGCACACCTACTTTTACTGGTCGAGCGCATCCACCTTGATTTATATGAAAATATTTTGTTTATATATATACTCAATTACAATGAGCGAGTGTACATATACCTATACCTATATGTGCACCTAACATTATTTGATAAGTTAAATTTGCCGTTGAATTACTTGAGATATCTAGAGCTAATTTTTTAATGCAAAAAACAGTTGGTTTTTATGAATTTTCAAATAGTTAGATTTTATTAACACGTTTAAATTTACGATTATGCCATTTCCATTAACAATCGTTTCAAAAGTATAAACATTTTTATATCTTTAAAAAGTATAATTTCCATAAGGAGTGTCTTTATACAATATAAAGATAAGTAATCAACATTTCATTGTAAATTAAAAAGAAAATAATATAAGTACGGTTTAAAATTAATAAACTTTAACAAATTGTTTAAGTAATCGTGTTTGGGTAAATTAGGTATTTTATGTCCGATGTTCCTTAATATTTATGGAACCATTTCACGTTTTCAATACTTACATCGTAATCTACGTTTGTTATGAAAAACGAAAAAGTCGAACCCACAAATCAAAGTATTATCATCATCTATTTTCGTATCAATTAATATATACTACTGAACGACCTTCATCGATTTTACATAATTGCGCATGTTTACAAGCATAAAACGTGGAAACGTTGAAAACATGGAAAAATCATTAAATTGTAAAAATATTAATTAATTCTACTGTAATTTTACTAAGATAAACAATCAAAATAATAGTTAATCGATAAATAAATAGTAATTTAGTGCGCCGTAAATAAAAGCCTCTTCGATCACTCGGTATATAATTTCCATGCGATTATAATTCGATAAAATTCGATCAAATTTAACAGAGTTAAAAAAGTAACAATTTTCATTCGACATACAATTACCACCATATAGCTATAGATGACGCGGTTCTCGGTGACATGACGTCAGGCAATTCAAATGATTCACCCGGCGTTCGAAGCTTTCAAGGATGATCATCGTGTATTGAAAAAGTCCGGATTGATTTTTCGATTAATATTATATGACATCGATTAATTAATATTTGGTTGATTCAGTTACAACAATCTATTAGTGCAAATTAAAAATTACAATATACCATATAGTATATACTTATAAAATAAAATAAATGTGCGGTATAATGTTACCTAAATATATAACGTATGTCTATGTATACTGTATGTAAATACGTTATATTTTATTCTCCAAAATGCATTTTCAATCCACGTAACTATGAGTCTTCGCTTCGGTTATGTGACACTAATTTTTGTAATGACGATATATATTAATTAATAACTTTTACAATTACAGACAATGTCACGTGAATACACGACAACATTGATAAAACAATAATACTTGTATACCTAAATTTTAATATTTAAATCACGTAAAAAGTTATCTCGCAACAAAAGTTGTCCAATCGGTAAGTCACTGAATTGATTATCGTGGTAAACGCAATTGCCTCGAACATACGTGAAGACAACTTTTCCATAGAGTATTTCATCCAAATAAGGAGACAACTGCAATGCAAGTTTGAAAATAAAGTTGGAAGCGAAATATATCTTAGTACATAACCGCAAATAAAATGAAAAAAAAAAACTTGGATTAGATTGTAAAATGTGAATAGACTACATTTTTTTAAATCTTTTGGTTTTTTCTTTACTTAAAACTGTACATAGCAGAATTACATTTCTTTTGCTATAAATTATTTAGTTTATAGTATCTTTTCATTTTTTGAGTTCACTAATTTATAGAAATCTATTTCCTTATCTTCATGTAATATATATAAGTAATAGTAAAAAGAATTAATTACTAAACATGAAAAAATATTATAATTTATACAAGGTACGACTGCTTAAACATTTAGCTAATTAATTTTTATCATTCTTAATAATATTTAATTACTTATATACCGTGACTATCTGATTTTAGATTTTTTACAAATATAGTAAAATATGTACATTATAAGTTTTATACTAATGCATAAGAAAATACATGTGACATTTAAGTCGTATACATACTCACCTTATTTTTGTAATATATATTCAACTTGAGAACCTAAAATTATAATTATAAATAAAATAAAACAGGTATATATTATTGTGCATGTCATATAAATAATAACAAAAAATAAATTATATATTTTAATGCATTTATATGTTATCTTGTACAAAAGTCAATTTTAAATCGTGTTTTTAAATATTAACGTGTAAATCGATAAAAATATGTTTCTAATTTATACACTATGTTTTACATTTAAAACATATGACTCATCCGCAATATTTTAAGAATATTATAATTTGAATAATTAAGAAGTGGGAAGAAATTCGCGATATAATAATAATACTCTTAGATACTTTCTAAAAATTGACTTTTAAAGAAAGTACAGTATTTTTTAAGTAAATGTACGGACATTTTTTTCTGGCGACTTTTTAAAATGACAATTATCGAATACTTTTATACTTACATATAGATAAAAAGTATGGTATAATACTCTAATTATATCGATTTCGAGATATATATGTATATGTAAAATAAGAACCATTAATAAATTAGTGTACAAAATAAGAATAAAATATCAAACCTTAATTTGCTGATCAGGATCCCAAACAACGAAATCCGCATCCATACCAACTTGTAAAGAACCTTTTCTTTTTTCTAAACCACAAAGTTTAGCAGGAGCCGTACAAAGAAACTTAGCAACTTCGTCGAAGTCAAAATTACGATTCCTCGCTTCAGTCCAAAAGAGAGGTAATCCAAATTGTAAAGAAGAAATGCCACCCCAATCCGTGAGAAAATTTCCCGTTTTTTTCAATTCTGCAACACTTGGCGAATGATCAGATACAACCAAGTCGAGTAATCCACGTTTCAGGGCCGTCCAGAGTTTTTCCTGTATACATTTTTGCAGTCAAAGGGATGCGTTATCGATATTCGATATATACGATGTGATACTATTTGTTGAATAACTTTGAAAACTTAGAAATATAAAATTATTGTTTTTTTCTGGGAGTTTTGCGGTCGTAAATGATATGGGTATGACGACTGAATTCTAGTCTCTAAATTACTGAAAATAGTTATTACTTATATTTATATTTTTTTCATTATATTTATTACACACGAAATAAAAGGATAATTGATACTATGATTGACTTTAACAAAACGAAAAATTAATTATATATAAGCAATAATATTGAATTTAAAAAATGATTCAATAAATATTTATTTAAATTATGTTAATTATAAAATTTATTTATTTTAATAGTTATTGATCCAATAATATAGACAAAAAATATTTAATTAATAATCGCTAAATTTTTATCAGCTTTATGTCGTATATTTATCAGATTCTTAGATGAATTTTCGGGTGTCTATATACATATACTTATTTTAAAACAGATAAAAAAGAGCATTCCTCGAAAAAAGGATATCAGAAGTTTGAAGATTGTTTTGTCTGAAATGACGCGCGATCAGTTTAGATTTATCTTCAGACAAAAATATACGCTTGAAAAAGAGAAAACAAAAAGCGGTATATTTAAATAAATTAAGCAAATTGTATATTACAAAAATCGTTTTTTACTTTTTGAAACTTTTTTCAATTTACTTTGTAAAAAATGCTCTCACTTCCTTTAATTACAACTAAATTCTACAAAAGATAAATTAAAGTTATTTTCTTTGTTATTAAATCATTTACCAGTTACTTTATCTTAAATAAACAAATTTAAAAATCTATTTAAAAACCTTAATTATATAAATAAATGACTATGATACATTATTGATTATTTTCATAACAAATACTCATACAAAAAATAAATATTATTACTAAATAAAATATAGTAATACACATATTGAAATTTAACTAACAAGGGAAGTACATGACCTCCGGAAAACGGATCTCATCCTAACTTTGGTATGTCTTTTATAATATAAAAATATGAAGAAAGCCAAGTTATCTCTTGCCAATGGCCACTTGTACGGAAGTTATTCGATATCCAATAATAATAGCAGTAAAAAATACTTCCAATTCGGTCGCTTATAACTCGAAAATAAATAAAGATAAACAATCGAACCAAAAACCGGAAGAAAGTTGAGTTCAAGTAGATATGGTTTAAAAAAAGAAACTCAAATTGCTTAATTTGAAGCAAAGTTATGAAGAAAATAAGAAATTGAAGATTATTAAGCCAAAAGAAACAATAAATTTTTCATATTAAATTTTGGTTAAAATTTCTTCAATTTTTTATTTTCTTCATAATTTTGCTTCAAATTAAGCAATTTGAGTTTCTTTTTTTTAAACCATATCTACTTGAACTCAACTTTCTTCCGGTTTTTGGTTCGATTGTTTATCTTTATTTATTTTCGAGTTATAAGCGACCGAATTGGAAGTATTTTTTACTGCTATTATTATTGGATATCGAATAACTTCCGTACAAGTGGCCATTGGCAAGAGATAACTTGGCTTTCTTCATATTTTCATATTATAAAAGACATACCAAAGTTACGATGAGATCCGTTTCCCGGAGGTCATGTACTTCCCTTGTAAGTGTAGTAGGAAACAAGATGTTTATCGTCATAAAACTTCGTCGCGTACTACCATAAACGTGAGTCAAATTTTAAATCATTTGGGATTGCATAACTGATGTTCAAAGTTAAAAGTATTAATTATTTAAAAACATATTAAATGTAGATTTATTGACTAAAAGTTAAATTTTTAAAGTAAAAATAATTATATATTTTTTCGATATATAAAATTTCGATAATTAAATTTTTTGTGTAACGTAGTGATTTTTATACGTAAATTTTAATAAATTAAAAACTATTATAATTGTAAACAATTGTAATTATACGAACTCGATTAGCTTCATCCCTAATAGGTGGGCAGCATTTAAATTGCGTAGAGCTTTTCGGGATTCTCTCAGCCGTCAGATGAAGATAATGAAAGCAAGTTTCTACACTGATCGGGCATCCTTTCTCTTTTGCATCTTTGATCATACTCAGAGCTTTACTCGTTGATAAATGCACTATGTGGTATCTACAGCTATAAAAATAAAATAATATTTAAATACAATAATAATATCTTTTTTGAGTTAAAATAAGCAGGTGCTGTACATTTTTTAGGATACTTACTTAAAAGGTTTACACAATTCTATAACTAATTTAATAGCCTCCGTTTCCATGATCGATGGTCGCGTATGTAAATACGTATTGTAATCAAAAACATCACCTGAAAAGAATTTTTAGTAACTGCCACATAAATTGTTCAACAAAGATATATTTAAAGAAAATAATAAAGCCATGGTAATGAATTAAATAATTAATACTACTATGGATATGGCGATATATTTTATTTAAATTACGAAATAATCAACTTAAGGTAAATTTTGGAAGGATATCCGTTAAGAAATATATTATTTTCTGAAGTAGATTAAAAAGCCTTATAACAATTAATTAATTATCAATAAGTTGGTATTAAAAAAATACTTAAAACATATACAAAACCATTGATTTGTTCTGGAAGATCTTGATGTTCAATTTCTGCATGAAACTGTGGAATACAAAAAGATAATAAATAACTATTTAATACTTTGCTCGTATAATATAATTATTAGGAAACTATGTATATAATTACAGCTAAAACGGTATTCAAATGTTCCAGTTCCGATAATGCCTCTTTCACATCGTCTTCTTTAACACAAGGGAACTCATCAACACCACTGGGCACCAAAAAACATTTGAATCCGATAACCCCAGCTTCAACAAGAGGTTTTAAATCTCTCTGGGAACAAAAGTTATAATAATCAATTATAATAAAAATAGCTTAGTTACTTTTATATTTTTTATTTTAATTACTTGATTGCCTGGTATCACGCCTCCCCAAAAGCCAACGTCGACGAATATTTTTTTTTCTGCAACTTGAGCTTTCGTTTTTAAATTTTCTACATTCGTCGTAACTGGTATCGAATTTCTGTTTAAGAGAAAATCAACATTTATTAAATGGTTTGAATCGAACAATAAATAAAACTGCTCTAATTCGTACAGGACGCTTCTTCCGAGCTTATACGAACGCAATAAAATTCATTAATAGGTTTTACTATCTATTACCTATCTTACTATAGCACTGAGTAACGCTTGCATTGATTTTTTCAAATTATTAATATTATTTATGGTTTTTTATTATTATTTCTCGTATTTATGTATATTAATCTCTTTATATTTATTTATTTATTTTTTAAACTTCCATTAAATTAACCCATTTCAAACATTAATATTTGTTTTCGATACCACAATAAAAACCAGAAAAATGTTATGAAATTTGTTATACTTGCGTATATTTTCAACAGAAACCGATTTCTCTCAATTCCCATAAGTATTGTGTACAGTGTGTCGAGAAAGTTTGATTGCGTTTTCCTGACGATTCCTTTAGACAATACTCTGATGGAAAAGACACCAATTTAACTAAATTTTAATTTTTAACGTTTTCTCATATTACGTATTTGTAATTTGTATATTCTTATAGTAAAGCCACTTCCCGGGGTCGAGGATTCTTGGAACGATTTATAGCTCGTAGCGATCAATAAATTAATTTATATTTTATTTTATTTACTGATGAGCGCAATCGTCTGACATTTCATATCGTATCTTCTTTAGTGCTCGATAGAATACGATATATATGTTAGAAATTCTTTAAAAATCCTACAAATATTGCCTAGTGTTAATTCATAATGATAAATCACACTGTTTTATTAACCAAACTTTATTAACATACCGACGATTAAATTACTCGTAAATGATCGTTTTATCAATTTGCATTTGGTTACATAAAAATTTTTATAAGTAATTTTATTGTTTACGATAATTTATACAATTATGTCCGATAATCTAATCTATGTATTTTTGCAATTCTCTAATTAATATTAAGCAAGTAAATAAAAAAGTAATTAGATTTTGATAATATAAGCCATTTAAATTAATTTAAATTATTCTATGACATCCTTTTTGTTAAATATAGAAAAAATAAATTTTAATAGTTTTTACAAAACTATGTGCAGCAACATTATTACATACAATGGCATATCTACAATAGTAGTGACACCACCGGCAGCTGCGGCTCTGGTAGCCGTCCAAAAACCTTCCCAATGCGTCCGACCAGGTTCATTTACGTGCACGTGAGAATCCACTATGCCAGGCATCAATATCAAGTGTCCAAAATCTTTGTAATCAACACCTTCGTAATTCTATATACAGTATATATTAATCAATTTTTTTCAATACCAGATATAGGTAAGCGAGTTTGAGTGGAATATCATATGTAACTATAGACTACACTATAAAGTTGACACCTCTGGAAAGTCTATTATCTAATCGCACACTTTCTTCACGTAAAGTTTCATTCCGTTCAATCTTAACGATAGAAATTTTAATTATTAAACGTAAACATAAATACAAATATTGCGATTCTTTGTACAAATATTTTTTCAATTTTCTCTTTTTTTTAAATACAGAATTTTTAAGAGTAATATGAACTTTTTCTATCAGAGGCTCTTATTACTCTAAACTATAAATAAATTTTATTAATTAACTTTAGATCTTATAAATGTGTTTTACCAAATAGTTATCGATAAATAATTGTTTATTCGCGAGAATTGGTTATTCTTTTTAAGGTATAAAAATTTATCTTACTTGCAATTCCTTTTGAATTTCATTATCATCGATGCAGCGAATTATTTTTTCGATTTTCTCATTGGAAACAACTAAAATAGCGGGTGTCACACCATCAGTCAAAATCATACGTCTCGATATATACAAAGTTCTTTCAGATTTACTCATTTTACGCGAATTTTCCATAAAACTGGCGTGGAATGAACTCTTAAGCGCTTATCTCGTTTATTATAGATAAAATGACCGTCATTAACTGTTTATTACATTGGCACACAATTAAAATGCGGTTTTTTTATATACTTTAAGTATATATCTTTATTCTATAAAAATTACTACAAATTTTGAAAAAAAAACTATCACAATTTTTTTATATGCTAAACATAATGAATTATGAAGTGATGTGTTATACATACATACAAATGCTAAATAATGATACTTCACGTAAATTAAGTCTTTTATAAAGTGTAACCAGGGAATTTTGCTTCATTTGGTTTTTGCAAGTCGATAAGAAAGTAAAGTGTTCCAGCTAAACCTAAAGTAGTAGTTTCATAATATTATATGTATAATAGATTAATAATTACATTAAGAATGTAATCAATGTACTACCTTCAAACAATGAAAACGGTCTGTCAGCAGGTTTATTTTGATGAGCATCATAATCTAAACACCATTGTGCAAACTTGCAAGCTCTGTACAGATGTTTTGGCTCCTAAATATTGATTTTTATGGAGGTTAATATTTAAATAATAAATGTATAATTTTATATATATATATATATAGTAAGTTCACCTCTCAAACTTACTTTTGTCAATTGAAAAAGACTGAGGAATGAATAAGCATTGCCAGCAACTCCATGACAAATCCCTAAACCTTTTTTAAGAAGTCCTCGCTCCCAAATAACTTCACCACACTCCAATGCTGTTTTTAAATATTCTTCTTTCTTAAATACCTAAAATTTAAGAATTTTCAATAAATTGTTTTCATAAATTTTCTTGCTTGAGCAAAAGTAAATTTATTCACCTCATAAGCTAAACAAAATAACATTGTCATTGAAGGTGCACCATGACACCAATGTACTAATTTATCAGTTGTACGACCAACAGAAGATGGAAAATTTCCTGAAGGATATTTAATACTGTTTAACCATTGAAGGGATGGTTCTATTTCATCTTTTAACTGTTTTTCAGTTAAATATTCTCGCGCCTGGTGATTAAAAATTACGTTTTTAATTAATAGTAGAAACTTATTATTTATAAACTGATTTTACCTGCAAAAGTAAATAAAGTATGCCAGCTAAACCATGTGCACCTCCAAGGTACTCGGAATCATGCCACATATACATTAAAGGAGATTTAATTCTGTTAGCTTTAGCATAACTCTTTCCAGAATTTATTATGCAGCCAATTACCTGCAAAATGTATATAATATTTAAATAGTTTCTTAAATTATGTTACATAGAATTATTCAATATACTTTTTCCATACTTGTTTGATAAGATCACCTTCTATAGGTGTTGGACATATATGTTTATTAACAAACAAAAGAGAATATAAGTATCCAGCTCGACCATAAAGTAATTCATCAGGTACACCACTACCATCGTCAACAACGTAGGATGATAATGATTTTAATCTACAAAATAAATATTTTAATTGATGCAATTAAATAGTTTTTACATTGCACAAAATAAACTAACTTTGAAATCATATTTTTCGATTCTTCTTTGTCCACATGTAAATGGTATATCACAGCTCCTAGCGCAAGTGGTCCTGCATTTCCAGTTAAAAATGTTACATGTCTTTTTCCTCTTAACCCATCAACACTTTTTTCTATCAATTCTGCAGCTCTCTAAATTTTAAAATCTTGCTACTTTTTTAAATACACACAATTAAAAAATAAAAATAAACTGTCTTCTTTAAAACTTACTGATACATAATTTTGATCTTCAAAATATTTTCCATAATGATAAAGAGTATAAGCAACTCCTGGTAGTCCAGTATAGATAGAACAATCATCACGACTACACCACTCTCTCTTATGCTCTTCCAATATTTCTAATAAAACTTTTGTTCCACAAGTTAATAGTCCTCTAAATTCATTGGTAACCTAACACAAAATTTTAATTTTTACTTATAATTTGTAGATTAAAAAGTATATTTAATGACACTTACACCATTACCACTGCTATTAAGTATTGAATTCTTTTTCCCAGCCACATAATCTTCAAAATCATTTTTCTCATGGCGACCATCCATATTTTCTTGATTACTATTGACTAGATTACCTGAAATTAATTTAGTCATAAAAGCATTGCTAAAATATATTGACATTAATAATTTTATATTTACATATAAATATTATGTATCTTCTACTGTTGCAAATTCATACATACAAAAAAGTTAATATAAGTTCTTATTGACAGTGTATATATTATTTGTTTAATATTAGTTACTAACAGGTAACATAACAATTCAAAATTTTGTTACTAAAAGAGAACTAAGAAATGTATTTATTTATAGCCTGATTTCTATTTATTTCCATGATACTAGTTATAATAAATATTAAGAATGAGGGTGAAATTTTGTAGATTAATTGTACAATTGAAAGAATTATTGTGTGGGGAAAAAATCCAGTTGTTATTTCGTCAATCCCAATAGTTTTAATTGCACTCTCAACATAAGCATCTGAAGATGGTGAAATCCAATTACTCGAAACACAACCTTTTGAAGAATTAGTTACATTTGCAGGCAATAAACATTGTACTATTATTCCATATTTATTATATTCCATTTGAAGACCCTTACTAAATTTTAATATATATGCTTTTGTGGCTGCATATACAGTCAATAATGGACTTGGAATTACAGCTACCGAAGATGAAATATTAATAATAACACCTTTTCTTCTCAATACCATGTGTGGTAGAATAACTCGACACATGTTAGTTGTAACTATGATATTACACTGGATTAAATTCATATAAATTTTATCATTGCCTGGTAAATCAAGGAAATATTCTGGATGAGGATAGTGCTGTCCAAAATTATTCACTAATACTCCAATTTCTAAACCTACTAATTGTTTTTCTATGTCTTTGTAAGTTTTCAATCCATCAACAATATTTAAATAAATAATTTTAGTTTTTACACCATATACATTTTTAAGATTTTCAGCTATAACTGTTATTGATTCTTCTTGTGTGATATTACGCTGTTGATAATTGATACCAACAAGAATAATATTTAAACCTTCTTTAGCAAAAGCTTCAAGAAAAGCTTTACCAATACCATGCGTACAACCTGTAACCATAGCCCAGTGTCCAAAAGTAGATAGATCAATTTGATTGCGTGCTGCTATAAAGTTTCTATATATCTTGTGAATGACACTCAAAGAAATTTTACAACCCCAAAATACAATAGCAATATAACCTATCTTTTTCGCTATATTCATAATTAGATATTTTTTTTTATATAAATTGAATGATTTTTCTTTTTTATAAAAATATGTAAATAACAATTTTAACAATTTATGTACTTAAACTTTTATAAAATAACAAGTTGAAATTTTAATATTATCCAGAATGTTTATTTCCAAAATTATATACATACAAGTAATTGCCGGTAATTTTTTTATTGCTTTTTTTTCTGACGTGTACTTATGTATATATGTATATATTTTTACGTACCTATTTCGAACTTCAAGTATAGTGAAAATTATGTATAATTTTTTATTCTTTAATGTAGATGATAATAAATATATACTGGTCGTAAACGTTGATAAATTTTCGGTACGTATCTTCTCTTAGCTTTCTTCACTTCTGCAAAAATATTGCAAGATCAGTGCGCGCGCTTTATTATTATATGTATTTTATATAAGTATATATAGGTATAGAGGGTGTAGGTTATAGGTATATATACCTATATGTATGTAGATTGACGTTTAGATTGTCACTATAACCTAAAATGAAAACAAACCATCGTATGTGTGTAGAGCAGTAGTGGATACTGGGTAGTGGTGGACTAGCGAGGTGGTGGTGGTGGTGACTGGTGGTGACTGGTGATGATGACTAATAGGAATATGTATTTCAAAGTACAGTACTTTTCAAATTAACTTATCAAAATTATGATTGAGTGGTTGCCAATATTAAAAATGATTTTTAAGAATTCTTGATAAATTATTGGGCAACAATATGGATCAAACGATAGAAGCTGCTTTAGATGCAGCGAGAAGGGCAGTAGATTTTGACAAAAATGAGCAATATAAACAGGCAGTTTATTATTATAGTGTTGCTATCAATTTGTTAAGAAATTTAAATACTGTTCCTGCCTTGGTTGAAAAATGTACGGAATATCAAGATAGAACTGCAGAATTACAAAAATTGAGTATGTTTTTATAAGTCAAATATTTTTATTGCTTGTTAACGTTATTTATTTTTACATATATTTTTGTAAATTTGAGATATTTTTAGTTTTGGAAGAAGAAAGAAAAAAAGATGATTTAGAAAATCTTCCTTCAAGCGATTTGCTAAGATGTAAATTTGTATTAAATCAAGCCTTAGATACTGATGAAGCAGGTTTTAAAGAAGAAGCTATAAAATTATATACAAATGCTGCTGAACTTGGTTTAAAAGCTGTAAGTATTATTTTTAACAATAACAATTACAGGCTTTGATAATTACATGCAATTTTAGAAAGCAACAAGCAATGAAAAAGCAAAAATAACCAATTTAGTCAAACTAGCTTTAGACAGAGCTGAAGCTCTAAAAGGAATAAAAAAAAAAGAAATAGAAACCGTTTTGCCTGATTTGCCATCAGTTCCTGAGACAGATCTTCCAGTAGATAATGAAACTTCTGTTACTTCCTTGCCATCTAATTCTGGTATGAAAATTTGAAAGAACATCAAATTCATATTCATAAAATTAATATAATTTTTATTATATTTCAAATGTAGCTAAACCAGTAAGACCTCCTTTGCATAGAGGTAGTAGCGCACACCTAAAAGTTACAGGTGGAAGCACTAATTATACAGAAGAAGAGAAAAGAGTGCTTTTGCATAGTTCTCACATCAACGACCATGAATTTGTGCCTTTTATGAATGTTGATTTAATGGAAAGATTTCAATATGCAATTCCATTTACCGATAAAGATGGTTTGCTTGAATTATCACCTAAACAAAAGCCTGATTTTGCTAGATGGAGTAGACCAGAAGAATTATTTTCTGACCCTAAAATGGTGATGGGTCATGTTGTAGATTATTATAGCATAAAGCAAACTGTAAGATAATTATTTTAATTAAATGCAACAATACTTTTAATAAACTCCTTATTATAAATGTTATTTTTTAGGTGGTATCTGATTGTTCACTTGTTGCTTCTTTAGCAGTAAGTGCTCAATATGAAAAAAAATTTGGTCGAAGACTTATTACTTCTATAATATATCCTAAAAATAAAAATAAAGAGCCAATTTATAATCCTTTTGGTAACAATTTAAAAACTTAATAATATTTTTATTCCAATTTTCTTTTAAAATTTAACATAACTAATTTAACTTTCATTTTTAGGAAAGTATATGATTAAACTGCATATTAATGGTATTCCTCGTAAGGTAGTGATTGATGATCTTTTACCTGTAAGTCGGCACAATCAACTCTTATGCTCATACTCAAATAATAGAGGTGAACTGTGGATTTCCTTGATAGAGAAAGCATACATGAAAGTAATGGGAGGGTATGACTTTCCTGGATCTAATAGTGTATGTATTTTTCTTTTTAAATTTAAAAGTTTTAATGTAAAATTTAAGAAAAAATTAAATGTTTTAGAATATTGATCTACATGCTCTTACTGGATGGATACCAGAGAGATGGGCTATAAGACCTAATGAGCCAGATTTTAATAAAGATAAATTATTTGAAATTTTACTATTAAGATTACATAAAGGTGATGTACTAGTCACTGTTGCTACAGGAGATCTTACTGATGCAGAAGCAGATCGAACTGGTCTTGTTCCTACTCATGCCTATGCTGTATTAGATGTTAGAAAAATTAATGTTTGTATAATTTATTTTTTAAATGATATTTTATGAATAAAATAAATTTAACTGTTTTAATTATATTATCAATTGTTTGTATGCAACTTAGGGTGAACGATTATTATTGTTAAAAAATCCTTGGTCACATTTGAGGTGGAGAGGAAACTATTCAGAACTTGATATAAAACACTGGACACCTGCATTAAAAGAAGCTTTAAATTATGATCCGGATTCAGCATCTCAATTTGACAATGGTATATTTTGGATTGATTTTGAAAGCATTTGTCACGTTTTTGATGTATTTTACTTTAATTGGAATCCTGGATTATTTAATTATACCTACTGCATTCATCAGTAAGTTAATATATATAATTATACAGACATTTTATAAAAATCTAATGATAATAATTTCTTTAAGAATGTGGAAAGCAGGCACTGGTCCTACGAAAGATGCTTACAATATAGGTGATAATCCACAATTTGCATTGGGAGTACAACCAGATGTCAAAGGCGCTATTTGGATACTTTTAACAAGGCATATTACTGATATTGTTGATTTTAGGCAAAATCAAGAATATATAACGGTACTTGTTTATCAAAATGATGGCAAACGTGTTTATTATCGACGTCAGTTTATTTATTTACGAATTTATATCAAAATGATTTTGATAAAATTAATTACAATATTTTTATCACAATTTAACAGATGATCCACCTCCTTACATAGATGGTGTAAGGATAAATAGTCCACATTATTTATGTAAAATAAAACTTGGTGAAAATCGTAATAAGAATTACACTCTTGTAATATCACAGTATGAAAAAACAAACACTATTTATTACACGCTTAGGGCTTATGGAACATCTCCATTTACACTACGCAAAATAGCAGAACCTTATAAATTTGAAAAAGAGGTACAATAATTTACGATATACAATTTACATTAATATTATATTGTAAAAGAAGTGTGAAAATTAAATTATTCCAAATATGTGGTTTACCTACAGTATTTTATGCATTAATGCATAGCAGTAGTCATTTTATAGAGCAAAAATGAATAAGTTTGACTTAACATTCTCAAAGTGAAATGCTATTTGTAGAAGTGTTTAAACTATAAACACATTTTGTATATGATGCATAGTATTTTACTTTATGTACTCACTAAATTTAATTTTAAAGTGTAACTAGTTATGTTATAACAATATCAGTACTTATATATTTATTTCATTTGGATTAAAAAAAATTTGACATTTTTAATTCATTATTTAATAGATCACCGATGGTCAATGGAAAGGAACTAGTGCAGGTGGATGTGGAAATCATCCTGTGACTTATATTAATAATCCCAGATATCAGTTGGTTTTAGAGAGTTCACACAATAATAATTGGTTACTTATTATTTTGAAAGGTCCTAAACAGTATCAAATTGGATTTGAAATTCTATCTGTTGTTTTAAATGATTCTGATGCTTCAACTGCTTTTAAAAGTAAAAGCTCTGGTCCTTTTAGGTAATTTTTTAAAAACTTACTAAAATGATTATATTTACTAAATATGTTACACAAATATATTTGAATTTCAGATCTGGATTTGTATATTTAGAGTTGGAAGATGTACCAGCTGGTACTTACAATGTGATTCCATCAACTTACTTGCCAGGGCAAGAAGGGCCATTTTTCTTAACTTTCAAATCATCGTGTAATATACAACTTAGTCGTCTTCAATAAAGCTTAAAGATTATTATTGTACATTAATGTTACACAAAAATTATAAAAACAAGTATTTTACTTAAACTAGTTAAATGAATTGCAATCTGAACAAACAAATGTAAATCTAATAATATTGTAAATAGACTTGCACAAAATTTTTATGAATGCACAATTGTCTGCTTTTTTTCTACTCCCAATTTATTTATTTAAATAGTTGTATAGTATAATATATAGTACATTAACATAAATATCTTTTTATTTTATCATCCAACCACTGTTCTTAAAATTTTAATTCTGTGGTAGTATTTCATAATATGGGAAAGAGAATAATTATTTACATTGTATAACAAATATATATAATCCAACTCAGTATAATGCAAAAAAAGTAGGAAAAGAAAACTAAGTTTCCTCCAGTAGCAAAGATCTAAATTGATAATATTTTCATACGGTTATATTTACTATGATTTTATGAAAATTGATTTTTTAGAGTGTACTTACCCATATAAAAATTAAAGAATTCTCTCCATTGGTGGCCATCACTACCTTAGAGTAATATGCTCTAAGGTCACTACTCACTACAGATTTATTATGAAGATATCCATGCTTTAAAGATTAAATTAAATAAGTAATAACATAAAACACCAAGTTTTTTACATTTTTTACATTAAACTGTTAGTCCGTCGATATAAATAATGATTTTTTATTTTTTATTTTACTTTGTATACATATATTTGTGTTTTATTGATAAGTACCTTCTTTCAAAGTAAATATTAAAAAGTACAAAGAAAGCGCGCGAAGAAAGTTGAAAAATTGTTAAGTAATTGAATTGGAATAATATGCATTGAAAGCTTTACTTAAAAAAATAAAAAATAAACTAGCTTTATGTTTGACACTTTAAAAATTTAAATTAGCTGCCATTACATGACAACCAAATGTAATGATTACTCATAAAATGGCAGCTAGTATAACTTTTCAAAAAATGAATGTACCCATATACATGTAAATTTCAATAAATGTATAATAATACAATCATTGACATTAAACAATCATAAATTTATTGACTAATTTGCGTCATATATTTAATGCACCTGTGGTTTAAACTTAGACTTAAATTATCATATTATATTCATAAAATATTGTATCGCAAACGTTTTATTATACAAGAATATTCTTATTCTATAAATAGCGTAGAACATCCGAAAATCTGAAAAATAAGCTCAAAAAATTGATTTAGTTTTTAGAGTTCTAGGTAAACACTTGCTTGTATATAAAAAAGGATATCACCCATTCGATATTACATAGCGCTTATCTTACCCGTAATGCAATCTCATTGTATAAAAACAATGCGAAAATATCTAAGTGTCCTATACGTAACATAAAATAATAATATAAACGCGCGAGAAGAAAAAAGGAAAGTCTATTTCACAATAAAAATTTGACAATCGTTGGAGTTTCTCTAAGCTTACTCCATTGTGGAAATGAGTTTACTGAGTAACAGGCAAATTTAAAAAGCTGGACAAAACCGTATGGCGGGAAAATATAAGCGAATCAGAAACTACTTCCGGTTAGACGAGCACGAAATCCGCCCGCGAGCGACGCCGCCTCGGTGGTTATATCTTTTACACATTACCGGGAAAGAGTGTGTAACTATTTGGTCAAGGATTGACTCTACACGCCGCTTTTCGAAATAGCTTACGAGTCTAACAAATTTTTAACGCCATATTTGCTATAAAGCTTAACGAATTATTCATCGGTATTGAGATATCATATTTTTAAGACTCAAAAATGGGCGATAACCAGGTGAGTAACGACGCCGGTGTGGTCGTGTTTTAATATGTTGAACCCTTTCTATGCGACCGGACTTATAACCTGTGATATTCGTAGGAACAGAAGCCGGATTCCGGCCCGGGTGACGCCAACTCGGAGTACATCAAACTCAAAGTTGTTGGAAACGTAAGTGCATTTTCAGTCATTATTTCGAATTTGATTTAGTCCATTATTCGTTGTATAAATTATTTTGCTTTTGTGTTACAGGATAGCAACGAAATTCACTTCAGGGTAAAAATGACTACTCAAATGGGCAAACTTAAGAAATCCTACAGCGATCGTGTGGTAAGTTTCATTTTATAAATCAGTGATAGTTTCTTCCCTTTACATTTGATAATTTTCAAGTATAACTATTTATCCATTTATTTTATTATTTTTAGGGTGTACCAATGACATCGCTCAGGTTTCTTTTTGATGGCAAAAGAATCAACGATGATGAAACCCCAAAGCAGGTAAGATTTTATATACTTAATTTCACTTGTTGTTGGCCATTGTTTTGGTAACAAATTATTACAAATTGGATGTTACCTAACTTAATATTTTATTTATCAATGTTAAACATTTTTATTTGTAAAGCAAATACAATAAGTTATGTTAGTAACACATTTTGACTAATTATAAAAGCATTATTTTGCAGTTTTCTTATTGAAGTTAATAAATTTATTCAATAACATTATTCGTTTATAAAGTTAACTCTATGTTTACATATAAATTTTTATTGTACATTTATATTAAATTGGGTAATATACTTTTATAATCAACTATTAACTATTCATTTATATTCCAGTCATTTTTATTTATTATTATTCATTAATGTATTTATTTTGAAACAAACTGTTTAATTAATACTTCCATGCAATCTTGAATTGCAACCATTATATATGAATTATTAGTATTAATAATATGTAAAACAATAATACAAATATATTCTTATGTAGAAACTATTATTTGCTAAATTATAATAAAATTTATTTAAAACCAAGACCAAGCGTTTGTTACATATGAAAATGTATATAAGTGTGTGTGTGTGTGTATGTATTTATATATATTTAAAAACAAAATACAAATTCGAATATACATATACTGTAAACTCTATAGTATCAAAATTGTTACCAGAATTGTGTAAACTGACAACTTTTTATTTTTGAAAGAAGTAAAATATTAGTATTGTACTTTTGAAAGGAGTTTAGACCTTAGAGTATGAAGTATAGAAATACTTATAGGGTTCTATTTTTTTTATACTTTGTTATACTTACTAAGGTCTATACATTTTTATTGTTATTTACATAAGAAAGGTTTAATAACATTAATCAATTTATTTATTTTTACTCTTAATATTTACTAATTCTGCAAATATGAATTCTTAAAAAGTAATTGTAATTAAAATTAAGTAAATATAAAAAATGATTGTTTACTTAAAATTATTATTCATATAGTAAATATTATATTTCAAATGTAGTTTAATTTGAAAAACTAATAAAACTTTATCAATATAATCAATATATATATATATATATATATATATATATATATATATATTATAGTAAACCCTTACAAATTATAATGACATATAAAGTTAAATTTGACCAACAGTTGGAAAAAATGATTTAAAAGTATCATTTTTTTCTTGCTGTTATAATAATCTATATATACCATATATTTTGTTAAACTTTACTATCTAAGCAATTGTTGAAATTATGAATTTAATATGAATCTTACATGCATTTTCTGTAGTTCATTATATTGTATATTTAAAATTAAATTTTTATCTCAAATTGTATGAAATTATAATTCTAAAAATTGTATTGTTTAAAAATTATTGCAATAATATATAAAATTATTTTGTTTGTGTTTAGTTTATATACAATTTATATATTACAAAATATTTGCAATTACTTTTTAACCTATTTAATGATTTAAATAATTTAAGATTTATTTATTCAATATGAAAACTGAAATTTTTAAATATTCATTTATTTTACTTTATTAACTTAATAAAAGTATATTCTAGAATAAATATAGCATAGCTATATATTTAGAGTAATTTTAGTATTTGTATAGTTTTAAATAGTGTGGAAAGAATAATAAAATGTATTTTAAAGATGTAATTAAAAGAATCTTTTAAAATATTTACAGCTCGAAATGGAAAATGATGATGTTATCGAAGTGTATCAAGAACAGACAGGTGGACTTTACTGGGAGCATTAAGGAGTTACAGTAAAAAGCCATATTATTTGGTTTTTATAATTTTCTAATTAAAGTGGCTGATATCAAGATAATATGCAAAAAAAAAACATTTTTTCATCCATGATACATATTTAAAATTGTTAATGTAATTTGAGTTTCATATAAGTAATCTGGACGTGGTGTTTTACATTCCCATTGTATACAAACAGAACGTAACCACTGATTTCATGGAAATATACACATTCATTCATCAATTAAAGGATAGTGAAATATCAAGTTTCATATAGAAAAATTTGAATTTCTGTCCACCAGTGTACTTGAAATTTATCAGCAAACTCTTCCTTCAGTATTTGTACTTTGGTAAGAAAAAAAATAAGGATTATTTACAGTTATATTGTCAAAGTGGTCTATTACTTGAGCACTACTTTACCATTGTACAGATATTGACGGTAGATAATTACTTAAATTAATATTGCGCATTTGTAGATTTAAGTTTAATGAATTATTCAAGAGATTTTCTTTTAGTAATTAATTCGTTATGTTATAAAAAGAAGCAGCGAATATTTGGTGATGTGAACTATTTTCAACAAAAAAAGATGTTGCATTCAGATTATAAACGCAATAAAATAAACTTACCTTTTTTTCGTCACGCGTATGATAATTTTTAATTTTTAAGATAAATTTCATATGATGAATATTCTTTATCATTTCTTTTTACCTACCAAACAATATTATAGTGTTCACCTTATACTAATATTTTTTTCATTCATTTCAATGTTATATTACGTTTTCGCACAATGTAACAATAATATTTGCGTTTTTGTCCAAACTGCATATTCAACCATATTTTTATTACTGTAACAAGAACGTGGTCCTTCTTTGAAAACATTCAGTTTTAAATGAGTCCAGTATACATTGTAAAAGCATGTAAGTAGATACAATAATGAATTATAAAATAAAAGCACGGCAACTAAACTCGCTGTCATTATCGTGTAACGACTTTAGTACCAAAGTTTTAACAACAATTTAAGTTTATAACCAAGTATTAAAAATTTTTCTAAAAAAAAATATATATATGCAAGATAGTTTAAGCAAACAATGTACTTGTCTCCAAAAAAAAAGAATAAACACTGGACAAAAAATCTTTTACTATTTATTTTAAATATTTGCGCATAAATTTTTTTCAGATTCATAATAGGATGTATTGTTATACAATAAATAAATAATCAACATAATACTTTTGGTACAATAGCGTTTTATTTTTTTTTTTATTCTTAAACACAATATTAATTTCATTGTATCGTTCAATCACTTATATTCCATAATTCAGCAGATCTATTATAAACTTTTTATTGATAAAATATGATATACTTAGACAAAAACAGTTTTAAATAAAAAAAAAAGAGAGAAAATTTTCCAGAATAACTGTGAGTTATGTACAAATTGAATAAATTCGCAATTGACCGAACGTACAATTTGCGCGGCGGCCTTTGCGCCTATACATATTTACAATCTCGAATGACAAGTCGTAAAGGTATCTTACGAACCTCAAATTACGATAAAATTAAAAAGTGTTATATATTCTCCTGCAGGATTCATTTGTGTTTTAATTTATTCGATGAATATAACTTGTGTACAGCATATTTTTTTCCTCTTACATTATGATGGTATTACATATTTATTCGTCCAATACGTTCAAAAATTCTATGTATACAGCCCATTTCATTATAATTTTCTGCAGTGGTCCTTCTTTATCTCATTCTCTTTAAAAGTTATATAAACGTCAAAAAAATTCACACTAAAGCCAAACATATGACCAAACTAAAAGAAATATATTTTTGTTAAAGGATTAAGTTTGATTAATAAACGTGAAATAGAATTGCTCAAATCTTTTAAAACTTGGTTCAGGATAGATAAAAAAAAATTACACCTGACATCCAGCTAAGCAATACTTTAACAATTGAATCAGAGTATTTTACTGTAGCTTTTAAAGTTACAAGCTTACAGTTCGTAATGGTCTCACAGTACTCTTAACAAATAATATAATATTTAAGAGACATCAGTCTGTTCCTTTCAGTAATATAGCTGTGTAATCTTTACAAAATATAGTATAGTCTGTACTAAGAGTCAAGTTGCTTTACATACCAACCAAAAAATAAAAAAAAAGAAGCATGTAAACATTCATTGCTAAACTGCGAAAGGAAAACGAGAAAAAAATCAATGTGTCTAGCAAATGAACATAACTATACAAGTTCTGCTTCAAAGTGTTCGAGCACTGCGTACTTTTAAAGTATTTAATTTTACTAGGGCATATTCGCGCGCGCATTTTTTTATTGTTTTTTGTAGATATTTGAATTTTCGGGTTTTAACCTTTTAAATATTAAATGATCATATGATCACGGTGTAGCCAATTAAATCAATCTTATTTTGGCTTTACTTTTAGGCCCATCTCTTTTTTTTATAAGAGGATTATAGGATTTCATAATATTTTAAATAAACCAGTGTTTCAATCATGAACACAAATTCTTTGCTAGACATGATTTTTTCCGAAGGCGTCGCGATTAATACTTTCAATTACCATTAAGCCTATATTTATTATTCTTTTTTTAACTATTGTTTGCCTCAGAATAAATATAATATCTATATACCATCAGAGGGATTTATTAACTTTTTTTAAAGCATTGTGAACATTGACGAGGCGACGGCTCGTTGGGAATATAGCTCTAAAATTCAAATATATTTCGGATGGATTAGGTTTCGCATTGATGAGAGAAGGGTCACAGCGCGTCGCGATGCCAAACCCAAGTTTTCTTCGTATGATCAAATCTGTGAGCCAGCCACTGTTGTTCCAATAATTGATATCTATCTTGACTTAGGTACAATGGTTTCCCACGTCTGAAAGTATTATTAATATTTTAATAGGTAAATAAATAAAATATATTTTTTAAAAATTATTTTTATATTGTAATTGGCGTAAGACCTAGATAAAGTCTATAAGAAGGCTATTGCCAATTTATGACAATGCAGGAGAGCGATAGGAATAGACTGGGGCCTAAAACCCAGTACTGAGGGCGTACCAAAGCATAATCAGGCCGCGCTTCCCATATTCGGCCTTGGTATGGTGTTAGAGGTCAACGCGGAATACTGCCAAAAGGATACTGGAGAAAGTTAGAGGACTCTTACTGAGGTGTGCCACGGGGATTAGAAAGTCAACACCTGTTGCGGCCATCTCGGGAGTCGAGTTCTTACACAACACTCTTAACGTAGAAGTCATCAAGGCAGCGGTAAGGCTAAAAGATCGATCAGTAACTGTGAGCCCAGAGCTCTTAACATGTCTACAGATAGGATGGAAAGAGTTTTCTATTCGACAAAAATATTCAATCAGCCTTACCCTGGATAATGACTGGGAGAAGGTACACAATCTATCACCAACGGAAGGGGAAATTTGGTATATGGATGGATCCAAGAATTCCGAAGGTTCTGGAGCAGGTATATACCACAGGAATACTGAAAGGGGAGCATTTGCCCCCCTGGGTAAATTTCTAACGGTAACACAAACTGAATTACTTGTTATTCTGGAGTGTGCTCCCAGAGCGACAGATCTGAAGAGCGGTAAGAATGTTATTGTATACTCAGATAGCAAAAAAACAAGTTTTGTGAGAAGGCTGTCTATGTTACTCTGAAACGGGTACCTAAACACCGTGGAGTGAAAGGAAACATAGCGCTCGATAACTTTACTTACTTAGTAAAACTGGCTACCAGACAATTGCTTGTTGGTCTAGAACCGATGGTGGGACTTACACAGAGTCAAATAAATATCAGTATGGCTCAGTGGGCCTACCAAATATATGAAAAATAATGGAAGGAGTTGGGCTGTAGGTAGACCAAGCTTCTTCTAAACAAACTAAACCCCACGTGGACCTCACAATTAAGAGATCTATCGAGGAAAGAAGTCAAGATTTTCATCGAGGTTGTTACTGGTCATGGAGATCTTGGATATCACCAACACAAACAAGGAACATAATTTGTACATATCAGGCTCTACAAATCAACAGGTTTTAGAAATAACAAAATTATTCAACAAGAAAGATGCCCAAACTCTTGCCTTATGGCATAGAATTAAAGTCTGCCTTGCTACGGGCTACGCAAGATACTGGCTAAAGCTAGGACATTGTGAATGAGGGTCGCAAAGGGTGTCCCAAGCGACAGAAGGCTTACGTTAGTAAATCTTGACCTCAATTATCTTATTATTATTAATGGGCATAAAATGAATGATTCAAACCTTGGTTTACAGGCAAAATCAGTCATTTTGCGTCTACTGAAAAATAAAATTTTGTTCGTTACTCGGACGTACGCCTTTACACAAAAAGATTGCGTTTTTGTCCTTGTAACAAAAATAATAATTTTAAACACAATAATTATAATAATTGATAACATTATATTCGTACTTTAAATCCCTGTCTTCCTCTTCAAAATCATCAAGGTACAAGGATCCCCATAAACAAGCTCTTCTTCCGCGAATCACAATAACATAAGTTGACGTTACAACCAAAAATATACCGGTCCCACCGCCACAATCTATAGAATGCTGTAAATATAAATTAAATACATTAATATTAGTTGTGATACATTTCTTAACATTTGAAAAATATAATATACCTGAACAGCTTCACAAACATTTGATTGTTTACAACAATTTTGTTTTAGACAAACAATTGTACCACACAACAAGCATAAACTTATTTCTGGAGGTACTGAATGGCACTGGTGGCACTGTCTCTCGTGATAATACTAAACAAACAATAACCCATAAATATATAAAAGTATAAGAAAGTTATTTAATCGACAAAAAAAATGAGGCGTACCGTAAATATTTTTTCATATTCTCTTGGAAGACTAAGTAATTTCGGCATCTGCCAAGATATATGCTGATCAACGATCAAACTTCTAGCAGCAATTTCACTGTGACTGACAAAGGCACCAAACTGATCACACCAAAGACGCGGTATAGAAATGGAAACCTCATCGTTTTGCCAATTCAGTGCCACCGCCGCATTAAAACTATTCCAATCCATGCCTTCGGTCACCAGTTCTAAATAATATACGAGTCTTACGAATTCAGTTTCCGGTGATCGAATTAAAGGAATTGGTTGTTCATATAAATGATGGCGTAAAAGCGCCGCCACTCGAAGAAAGGGTAAGCATAACGTTTGAATCTAAAATAAAAATGATTGATTTTTCAGTTGAAACTTAGTTGAGAATGGATTTAAAATATCGTTTTAATTTTTAAAGACATACCTGTTGTTCGATTATGTGACTCCTAATTCTAGCATGATTTGACGATGATGTCGACGTAGCATCGTCGGTCCGATAAAGTTCGGTTTCGCGAAAATAAGTGATCACAGTCCTCAAAATAGCTTCCGACGTAGTCGGACCCGATCGGTCATTTAACATACCCCGACCGATGATTGCGCTTCTTTCAGCTTGCGATAGTCCGCAGCTGATTTGCACTACTACTTGGTAGTACAATAAATTGTACAAAACTTTCACCACAGCAGAAAAATAAGCTGTAATTATGCAACAACAGTTTAGTAAATGGAATATTACGGTATAATGTTTTTAAATTAAGTATGTAAAGCATAGGATCATTTTAGAAAATAAATACTTATTTAAACGAATTTCAACATATTGGTACAAAAAGTGTAATTGTATTCACTATATTATTGTTTGTGTTAAACTTACTTTGATCTAAATGAAGTGGAAGCAGAAGTATAAACTGTATAAGTAAAGCAGTAGGATCTCTTAGAAGTAAAGGTACTTCTCCTTCATGAGGTGTAAGAGCTAATTGCGGAGCAGGCTCCAAGGGCAAACCTGACAATTGTTGCCACGTATGATATACGGGCCATGTCGTTAATACTCTTGCATGTACTGCCAATACATGTAGTAATGCAACTGTAAAAAAGATGTATATTTAATTTTTATTTATTTTTATGATATCTTTGTAGTATTTGTTTGTATAATCGTACCGATGCAATCACGCTTTGGTGTGAGAGGAATCGTTGTGGGAGGTGCAACACAAAGGGAACCTCCACGCTGTACAAGTTCAACCTCAAAGTTAGTACGTGCCACTGAAGTAACAAAAAGGAATAAGCTTTGATGACTAGGGTTCCAGTTTTTCTGCTTATATTTCAAATATGTAGAACTTGTCATATTTTCCATTGCTTTTCCCATTGCCATCGCTAAGTTCGATGTAACCTAATGAATAAGTAAATGGTTTAACAATCATAAAACATATTCAACTACAAAGCTTATGAAGATTTAACCTTTAGAGCGCCGGACAACGCCTAGAGGCGTAAAAAAAATTTTGAAGGTTAGAAAAAAGTAGGTTTTGTTTGCTCAATTTTGACAACGGATTCGTGTTCAGGAGGCCAAAATGCATCAAAAATCATGTATGGCATTTCTGGGTCCGATAACTTTTTTTTGTACACTGGTGTAATGGATAAAGGAACTCAAATTTCGGTTGATGGCGCCCTGTATAATGTTTTCCGAGCGAAATTTTGAAAATTTTAACATTAGCTACACCGTACACGGTCGGGATACACCTCTAGGCATAAGGGGTCTGACTCGCCAACATCTTCACTTAGTTTGGTCCTAACTTAGGGATCTTAGACCACATTTCTACAGAAAAATGCGATTTGCAAA
Organism: Theocolax elegans; assembly: GCA_026168455.1. Taxonomy (NCBI): domain Eukaryota; kingdom Metazoa; phylum Arthropoda; class Insecta; order Hymenoptera; family Cerocephalidae; genus Theocolax; species Theocolax elegans. The sequence goes on along the minus strand of CM047429.1, from coordinate 43,702,914 downwards.
TTTTTCAAAACCCCGACGCTCTAAGAGTTAAATATTAACCGATTTTACTTATACTTTACTTTATTTACTTTACGTTAATTTACAATATGCACTTACGGGACTACGTTGAATTTCTTTTAGAAAATTATTAAGCTCCAAGAGTATTGTTTTAGGTGTTGAGTGACGAGAGCGTACGACCGCTGAACATTCACCCAATTGAGGCGATAACGGCAGGACCGAATTGGCCAATTGTCTGCACAACGGACAGTTGTATTCGCCTCTATCCACAGCCAAATTTTGTTGTCTTTGAGAACCACAAAGCGATTGTAAGTACGATTTAAGACAATCCAAATGCAGATGATGACCGCAAGTTTGCACGTGGACGCCTCCTTCCCAACCCAAATTTAACGATAGTAACCACGATAACTGTTAACAATAGTATACATTTGTAAATTTGATATAAATTTTAATGATCTATACAAGAAAATAAAAAACGCAATAAAATTTTAAACTTACCGTATCAAACGATCGATTTAACTCGTCTATCCTATAATTGAAATGAGCTCCGCGAGTGTCATCTTTTGGATGACGAATAGGTGGATCATCGTCTGATGTTGGAAGCGTCAATCGTTCCGGTTGTTGACGTTCATGACCTATTACGCTAGTTGCCTATAATTTCATAAAGTACGTGTGACTCAAATTCTCAAAAACAATACATGTAAAAAGTTAAAATTTTTAAATCTTACTTGAACTAAAACTACTAAACCCATCGGCTTATCTTCGGTGCTAGGTGTAGTTTGATTACAAATTACGCAATCGTATTCCTTTTTACTCGTTATTTTCGTCTGTCCCTCTATGGAATCCCAATCCATACCAGATACGCCTGCTTCATCTAAATTGCAAACAATTTTTAAAGTAGTTACAAAGATTTTTCAAGCAATTAAATACCATATTCGATTTTCTCTTTAAAATGCAACCTAGTTCTTACCAGATTCCATAGCTTTTTCCATAAACTGCTTTTGCTTGTTAGCAAACTCAGCCATGAGTTTTTGTTGCCTTTCTCGAGCGCGCCTCCGCCTTTCTTCTTTTTCGCGATTCTCCCTTTCTCTTTGCTCATCCTCGCAGTCTTGAGTTCGTGGCCATAATCGATTTCTAGTTTCTATAATATTCTCTTTGCAAACTGGATCCAAGTTTGCGATTTTCTTTAACAACTGTGAGATGAAAAAGGGACCATCACCTATCCTTGATTCAGGTTCGGTAGTAGATGTGTCCATACTGCTGGTGGCTTCAACTTCTGCCAATTGTTCGGTGTTATAACTGTCTGGAGCACCCGACAATTGCGAATGCAGTTTTAGTAACAATGAAATGATACTTTCACCGACTCTGACCATTTGTCGTTGTGGTGTTCCGGTCTGGTAAACAATTATATTTTAAGACATTAGAACTTAAAATTATAACATTGAGTACACTTTTTTAAAGGTTTTCTTCAAGATCTTTTATACAATTATTTAATACTAAAGTTTATAATTCAATAACTACATTTATTTTATTTATCGTGTGATACGAGAAGAATAAAAAAAGTTTTTACCTGAGGATCCCTTCGTCTATAGTGTTTGTGAGAACTAGAAGTAGACGGTACAATTTCAGTAGATGTAGAGCTATTACCAGCCAATCTCGAAAGTATAGAATTTATAGAAACTATCTCATTGCCAGCCATCACAGCTGGACGTGGAATAGCAGGTGGAAGAGCCAATTGACTATTCGTTTCATCTATATTCAAATGAAAACTAAGTTTTAACAATATTTCGATTTAAATAAATGTAGGAGATGCGGATGAAACAAGTATGATCAGCATGATTAATATGTATTTAGTCCATACTAAAAAGGATGAGGATAATGATTATATGATTGGTCGCTTGATAAATGACCCATTGCCAGTATTTATGAAACGTACTGTTTGTTTGCGGAGGATGTGATTCGAGGGCAAAGACCGTCGATTCTTCGGCGGAAAGTGGCATTGCTCTTGATAAAGGTAACAAATCATCCTCACTGTCGCCACGCGGGATGGCGACTACACCGTCCTCAGGTTCGTAACTTATACCGTATTCGACTATAAAAAAGGAATAGAAAAATAATGTCTAAAAGTAAACCGTCTTTCAGGCTGGCAAATCAGGATGCAAGGATAGAAGGAGAATTACATTGAAATACAAGTACTAGACTAAATACGTTCATCATTTTAAGATAAGGTTAAAATGTCATACCGCTAGTCGTAGGTAGAAGAGCCGGTAAAAATGAAGCGTTTATGTTGATTTCTTCAGGTGTTTCGACAGGTTCGACCGAAGGTGGTAAAGCTAAGACTTCACTTGAACTATCGTTCGACATCGCAACCTCTGTCATTTCACCTAAAATTTCCCATTCGTAATCACCTATAGAAAATAATCGATGGTCTTTGTTAATTTATCGATGCCCCGCACTGTTTTTAGTACATTGATTAACTACGTTCATTTTAATGTGATATAATTGAAAATTGTATTGAATCAATATCATTTGTGAAATATGAAGTAATTGATAGACATGTTTCATCCTTGTTATAATTAATAGTATTGATGTTGTTTATTATTGAACAAGTAAAATCATAAAAAATAATCGCTGCAATAATTAATAAATTATTTATTTAAAATTATAATTAATACACTTCTTATACTTTATTTACTTTATTTACTTTATTTAAAATTTAAGCTTCTAAAATATCTATTAATTAAATATATCAATAAAAAATAATTTATTAGTGATATAAATTTTTTTTCATCACACGTAGACCGAAAGTACCACATTCCCTCCCGGTACCGAAAGAGGAATGTGTTATTTTCGGCCTACTGGTGGTGAAAAATAGTATACATCCCACGGGAGGTAAAATGGTCACCCCATAGCACATGTTTGCCACCCGAGCCGAAGGCTCGGGTGTCAATTTACATGTGCTATGGACTGACCAATACTTTACCTCCCTAGGTGTGTAATATACTAATAATTAACTTTTAAGTATTGGTAATGTAGATCTTAAAATTATATTAAAACTAAGAAAAACTTTAGACTAAGTACCCCATTTAAAATTTCAAATCCTTCTAACAGAAAAGGGTAAAATATAAATTTTAATTTGATTTTATTTGTTAAATTCATTAATTAAACATTTCTCACTATACCTTATTATTTACTCATTCAATACTATTAATAGTTGAAAAACATGTCGTCAAATATATAACATTTAGTAAATCAATCTTTATAGATATTTATATTAACTTATCAATTTAGTTTAAAAAAAAAAGTATAAACAGTGTACGTAGAAATCAATATTAACATTAAAACCATGCCATCATTAATCTTATAACTACCGTAACAAAAGTTGAAAAAGTCATTACTATCAGAACTGCTTTGTTCCAGTTCCTGTACCAAAACTACCCTAGGGATACGTGTCCTCAAATTCTCTGATAAATTGTTATTATTGAACCATCCACCCAAGTCCATATCTTTAAATATACGAGATGTACTATTGCTGTTATAATGACATACAGGATGAATCTGAAACTTAGTTGAAGTTAAACAACCGTCAATGATTCACTTAATTGATGTTAGTTATTCGCTACTCACCGATTTGTCAGGGACTTCGGCAGTTACCACTGCCATTTCCAAAAGGTATATAGCTAATGCCATCACATGCTCAGATATGTTTTGACCATTCACTGCCTTGTATAATATTACGAAGATCATCGCGTGGAACACTTTTGATCTTAAGACTAAACGTGGATCATCGTAGTCTGCCGACACAGGAGCTGGATGTCGAAATGGTGGCCATGGGGTAGCATTTGCTTTAAATTTTCCTGATTGCTTTACACTAGGATTGAAATATCAGGTTAGTTTTGTGAAATACCAAGATAGATTGCTTGCTTTATTTGAAGGTGAGAAAATAAAAAATACATTAGACAATAGAACAAAAAATGAGGAATAAAGAATATTTAAAAGAGACATATTAAAAAAGTGAAAAAAGCTCGGAACAAAATGATTAACAAGAAAAAAATCTTACTAAGAAGTAAAACGATCCATGGATACTTGGAAATCTTTCCTTTGCACAGCTCTAAGCAAAACATGAAGAGGATCGAATAATTCATCCCATACACGTGGCTTTGGGCCGTACATGCCTTGCTGCATATTACCACTAGCTTCCAAATTTGGTGCTCTATAATGCGCCACCTGATATACGATAAAACAATTATGTCGATAAAATTCCTATTTGACGCTCAAGACGTCAAAGTTTCAAATTACAATTGCATCTCATTACAGAGATAGGAATTGACACTTCAAATAAATATAATATTTGTTAAAATAAAATTAAAGAAGCAAGTATTTGATAAACAAACCTCTGCTAAAACCGATTCAAAATCTCGATTTTGCGTAGTACCACAACGTTCAGGCATTAATTCCATCAATTGACTGTGCGTTTTGTCTCCCATGCACAATAATGTAACCATCTCCAAGCACGACATTTCAGGATCCGAAAGTCCTTGAACAGATTAAAATTTCATTAATTATAAATACAAATCTACGTAAAAAATAATATTAATCGTTAAATTAAAGGAACATAATATTATGATTGTAGTGTGCTATACCTAAATTAGTTCGAACGTTAACTAACGTTGCCAAAAATGTCAAACAGCTTTCCAACATAGAAGTGTCATGTTCGCCCTCGAGATATTCATTTTGCGGTGCATGATAACGACTCAAACTCATCCATTCTTTTACGTGAAACCTGGAATTAAGTAATTTTAATAATTAATAAATACATTTTTACCATAGAAAAAAGTATTGAATTGTTAAAAAAAATTATTATATTCGTAATAGTTACTTTTCGATAATGGTAGTTAGGAAAACATCTGGTTGTAATTTAGTCGCACAAATTTGTAACAAATAAAGGTCAGCGTCAACCATTGAATTGCAAAAATTACACTGTATGTAAGTCATTGCTTGCCCTCGAATTTGCAGTCCGTTTCTAACCCATAAATTGTTGAGGATCTCGTAAAACGCCACCTGTAAACGTATGAATAGGTAATTTTAATATATTTCAAATTGCTGGTATTTACATATATTCTATTGATTAATAAATAGATATACATAAAAATATAGTGTATAAAATAAAATGATTTATTAATTTATATAAGTGATATTTAACATGGTGACATCTATTTTAAACCTTATGTAAAACTTATATATAACAAGAAAACGACTTTGACAATCAATTTTGCGACGTAAGGCGGTTTATGCACATAATAATTCAACGTATTAGAATTATTACTCTGGATAATATAATAATGTAGAATTAATTTTGTGCCTCGTATAAAAATATAGTAAAAATATTTGTATAACATTGTTATAATTATTTCTTATCTTTGTTTATTATTTACCTTCGTTTTCCACTGGCACAGATATTTGAATACATATTTGTGAATATAAATATATAAATACTATTATTTACTGTGTGCGCAAACCGACATGTCAATCCCTAGTAGAAAATAGTACGAAAAGTTGCATGTGGAATAACTTAAATGAAACACTTTGTTTAGTGTTATTTCCCATTTAACATAATGGGCATAATAATTTATTTTAATACATATTTCAAGGCTTATAATACTCGGAATACTCTATCACGTTGGATTAGTAATTCGATTATTAACATAAATCGTATATTGACTTGGCTTATAAAACCATCGTTACGACTTTCTAATATATCAGAATCAAATTTTCCAGACACATTTTGAATCCCATTTTTTTAATAGTTTGTGCTTCTGGTCTTGACTTGTCAATGGAAGTCAATTTCATGAGAGAAAAAGACACTTGAAAAAATTATCTCATCCCAAGAAAGTAACAAGAAAATTTTTTAATTTTTTATTAAAATACATATTTTATAGTTATTATAAGGATACATATACTTCATTAATGTACGTATCTTCACTATACAATTAATAATAGTTATTTACTATATAATTTGGTATTTTTTATTTTCTAATATTTTTAAATTTTGTGTGCTTGTAGATTTGTATTTGAAAACAGATTCGCATGTTTAGAACATTTGTTACGACAACGAGTACAAATTCAAAATTCAACGCTTTTGTTGAATTTGTATAAGATTTTCTGATAAAGTTAGATTGTTCGCCGAGCTCTGATCAGATTCGACATTAATTAGACTTGTTTCAATCGTGAATTACATGGAATTATAACCACGCTATCAAATTTTCAAACAAGTTATCGAATAAAATTTGCATGGTTGTTAAATGACATTTGTTTTTTTAAATTACTTATTTTTATATGTAAAATATAATTTGATATTGTCATCGTTTAACTCAATATTATTTAGTTGTTTTTAAGACACAAGCCATTGTTACCACATGTAAAATAATACAGTAATAAAACTTATATTAAATTAGAAAGCCCGATATAATCTATAATATAAAATGTTAAAATTTCGTGTTATTAACTAGTAGACAATATTTAGGTGACTCATGTAATCATTCCTCTTTAAAGTCTGACTAGTCTTATGCACTCTGTTGTAATTTGACGTTAAAATAGTTTTATGAACTAGTGATACTAAGTATATTCTACAATATACTCAATTAAATAAACATATTAATTATATATTATTCACATAGAATTATATTAATGCATATCAAATTTATATAATAGTAGAGTAAAAAATCCTTTAATTCATGACCGAAGATTCACGTAAACATTGGGTTTAAAAAACAACAATTCTAACAATGCAGACTCATTTAATATTTAATGTGATTCAAATTATTTAAATATTTACAACGATGAAAATGATTTCTTCGATAACGTTTAAATTTTGAACGAAAACATACGATTTTAGTAATGTTATGCTTATGTATTTATAAGTTTATAACATTTTTAAGCTGTGTGTAAATTTTCAAATAAAAATAATAAATAATTTTCAATAATGATATAGTTTAATAAAGTTTGATAAATGACATTTGAGAGCGCAATGACGAAATGAAAGTTCTACGTGAGTACTGTGTGCATAAACATGTGATTATGTACCAGAACTTTTTAAATCTTTATGACAATAAAAAAAATTAGTTAAATATTTTGAATTGTTGTCATTCATATACTTGATGTCATAGAAGGAAATAAATTACATTACAATGTACAAGAAAATTAAGGGTTTACGTAATCAAATTGCTTTGCAGGTGACTATTTGGAAAATAATTTTCATCGAAATAATTATCACGGTATCACTCTATCGACATTAAGGGGAGGCTAAAGTAAAAATTACATATTTTGCTTTATTTATAACTATTGTAAAATCGATTAAGGTAAAAAATGAGCAGTAGAGCGCCATAGAGTTCGATTCAATGAACATTTTCCCTTTAGATTAAGCCGATTAAGTAAATATTTTTTCCAAAAACTTTGAAACACGAAGCCTTATTTACGCGCTCAAACCTAACCTCAAAATGTCTGTAGGTTAGAAATTACCAAATTACTTTAGATTAACACAATAATTATTTAAATAAATAGAAGAGCGCCATAGCTATCAATATTATTTATCGATTTGTCCAAAACATTTGTTAATTAGTTTTGCCATTTTTATAAAAACTTTGAAATACGAAGACGGTCGGATAACTAAAAGGGGGGTGGGGCTTTAGCCTCCCCTTAACTTACAAGGGAAGTACATGACCTCCGCGAAACGGATCTCATCCTAACTTTGGTATGTCTTTTATAATATAAAAATATGAAGAAAGCCAAGTTATCTCTTGCCAATGGCCACTTTTACGGAAGTTATTCGACTTCCAATAATAATAGCAGTAAAAATTACTTCCAATTCGGTCGCTTATAACTCAAAAACAAATAAAGATAAACAATCGAACCAAAAACCAGAAGAAAGTTGAGTTCAAGTAGATATGGTTTGAAAAAAAAGAAGCTCAAATTGCTTAATTTGAAGCAAAGTTATGAAGAAAAGAAGAAATTGAAGATTATTAAGCCAAAATTTAATATAAAAAATTTATTGTTTCTTTTGGCTTAATAATCTTCAATTTCTTCTTTTCTTCATAACTTAACTCCAAATTAAGCAATTTGAGCTTTTTTTTTAAACCATATCTACTTGAACTCAACTTTCTTCTGGTTTTTGGTTCGATTATTTATCTTTATTTGTTTTTGAGTTATAAGCGACCGAATTGGAAGTAATTTTTACTGCTATTATTATTGGAAGTCGAATAACTTCCGTAAAAGTGGCCATTGGCAAGAGATAACTTGGCTTTCTTCATATTTTTATATTATAAAAGACATACCAAAGTTAGGATGAGATCCGTTTCCCGGAGGTCATGTACTTTCCTTGTTAGATTAATAATAAATATTGTAAAAATTTCAAAAGACATTTTAAATAGATTTTTCATTGCAAGAAATAAAAATGATTCTTGAATTTATATAGATTAATTTATTAATTAACAAATTTGAGATCCTAAATGCTATTGTTGATGACAATAACTGGGTGTAAACGTATAATAAAAGATAGATTTTTATTTTATCAGTGGATTTTAAAAATTCGCATATAGAGATCGAATTCGGTTGCATTCTTCGTATTAAAACATTGTCATATCGTGTAATTCATGGGTACTCTTAATTATAACTTTTAAAATAGATTATAGAACAACTACAGACTATATCAACAAGGATTAATCTATAGTCGCGGTAAGTATAAATCGATCACCGATCAATAATAGCGCGGCTTTGTTTCCCCGGCGTGAATTTGTGAAAACATTGTAAATGTCGCTTTGATCGTCATGGTCAACGAGTGCACAAATAAATCTTTCTGTCTTAGCATCATAATTCATTTAAATTGAACCTGTGATTGCACTCGCACAGGAAAAAAGTACGCTAAACTCAAACAGTCTTGAGACGGCAAAAGTTTAAAATTTTCTATGCGTATAGATATTTGCTGAAAATTTCGAATCAAATTGAAAAATCACGCAATGTTTACGTAGTTGAGAAATTACATAATTATACGCGCGTAATGTAAATCGTGTGTGTCTGTGTGTGTATCGTGCGGGTAAATGGGAATGGGTAGGGGAACGGGGAACGAGTAATCCAGTGCATACCACGAAACGAAAGTAAACTGTATAAGTATAAGTATACGTATATATAAGCATATTGTAGAGGAGAGAAATATCTCCGTAAAGAAAATAAATGAACGCCATTGGCTACGGTGGCGAGCCAATGAAATGAATCCCCGCTCGAGGAAGAATGGGCCTTCACAATCTCACAGCTCACAGCTCACAGCGACAGCAGACCAGACACGATTCCATCGACCATCGGCAGAAGCCAGAGCGAGTCTAAACTCTAAAGAGAGGACGCTCACGGGTCATTCTGTTGCGAGTTGCGACGCGATGTCGAAGCGTTTGATCATCGCCCTCGCGTCCCTCGCGGTCCTCGCGACCGCGTCGCAAGCGTTGGACGTAAGTTTTGGCGATGTGACCGAAGTATTAAAATTTAGCCGTGAAGTAGTGACCGATGTACTCGAATCGTATCATCTGATAAAACCACATCAACCTGGTGACGAAGACACGGATTTCCCATTCGTCAAAAGAATGGAAAAGCGTTTGATGAACCAGCTCAACCTAGTGTCCAAGAAAATTGACTCCGTCGAAGGGAGGATCGAGCACAAAACGGATATAATCATCGATGCCATTTTAATGAAATTACCAGAACGGGAAATGCTCGAGCAGAGTATGCACGACTTGTGGAAGTACATCGGACAAGTTGAGACTGCGTATAAAAGTTTCGTAGGATTCGCGAGATCAAGCCACAAGTACGAGCCGTACACGCTGGAAGATTTTGCAACTAATACTGTTAGCTCGAATCTCAATGCGCTGCCAGGAGTTATAAATATGATTCATCAGCTTGTTGTTCCGCCTAATTGGGACGCCGACCTCTTTCACAGGAGTATTCTGACTCTTCTTGCTAATAATATGGAGGTAATGTTGCATATACACACATAGACATTCGCACACACATGTATAAATAAACAGTTGTGATATGGTAAGTTTGCGTTTACAAGAAGGTTTCTCGCAGGTTTCGAGAAAGAGAGGTCAGTGAAAGGTTATCTTTATGTTGTATTACAACATTTGTAGAGGTCTTGAATTTGCAGGATATTCTTATTATTTACAATTAATTACGGAAGAAGTTTAAGCGCGTATGATTCACATCCTTTTGGTTAATTAACATCATCATTATTTAACTAATGATATACCGAGTATCTTCGTATTATCTCATTCATTTAATGTACACTGAGAGAAGCAAATGTTTGTTACAAATTAATATTTTTTAGATTATAAATCACCATGTATTCAAATAATTTTCTTCTTATCGCAATCATACGCAGTGTATTTTAATAGTTATTACGTATTCGATTATCGCAAATGTGCATTTATTTCAGAATAATTACAAACGTGTAAAATCCATTGACCCATGTTTTCATTTCTGTTTATCTGTAACGTACATAATATATTTAAAATAGCTATTTAAACATATTACGTACATTTAGTGTCAAGTCATTTTAAAAAAATTATTTGATACGAATCAATATCAATATATTAATTAACAAAAAGAATACAAATGCTTCCCATATTGTTATTATAAAAAAAATGTAACTACCTGCCACATTAACCAAAAAATAATAACGAATTCAAAATTTTCTTATAAAAAAAGCAAAACATATCAATGCCAATGAAGCACCAATAATTAAATTGACAACGTAAAAACCGAATATTCGCGTTAGTCAAGTGTGTAGTGATATATTCTACATAACGAAATCCAGAGACTCACAATACGCGTCTGAAATTACGAAGCGCCATGCATCCGGCATCGCAACCCGACGCTTTAAAAAGAAAAAACGGAGCACGTGTTTTGACGTTGGTATAATGGCGTCGTAGTAACGGTATATAGTTAAGAAGCCGTAGTTTTTACTCACTCGACCGTTCACAAGAGAAAATCCAAACATATTTTTTTGATTACTTTGGATGAGTCGTAAGGTTTCTCTCGTTTATAATTTTAATAAAGACACAATATTTCCATATACGTGGGAAATAACAGCAAAAGTGCGTCTTTGTACATCTCGCGTCGAGTTTTGTTTCCTTGTTTTGTTTTATTTACATTTTTTATTTAAATCGAAAAATGTACTCTTCGCAAGTAGAATTTAATTTTAATATTAAAACAGACAATTTAAAAAAAACGAGTGGGGCTAATTTAAAATGCGAAACAAATGTAAGGTTGAAAGTATCATTAAATACTTAAGTATAATGATTTATTAACGAGGATATTCATTAGTTCATATCCAAATTTACATACACTAACTGATGATGACAAATACATAGAAAATCTTTGGGTCGGTAGTATAGTACACTAATGCAGTACTTAGAGGGTAACAATAAAATTACCGGTATTATTCACTTGGAAACGAGAAATATACTCTTACATATTGTCGGCTATTTCAAATCGGATTTAGGCAGTACAATTTTCATCTAAACAAATTCCAATTTATTTATTTATCTATACAAGTATATATTTAAAATTAAAAGAACAATTATTTAGATCTCGGTACAAGTTTTAAATTTTAACATTAATTTTTCTGTACTTAAATATCAGTGAGTTCGTGCAGAATGACTCACGTTGCTGATTACCACATATACATTTAGATAAATTTAATTATATATTGGCATTGAAATGATGCGAAGTATTTATTTTCGCCTACAGTTTTGTTTACAACTTGTTGTATATTATCTTTTGTAATATTGAATGTATTCTCCAAAGATGATAAGCTTTTAATTATATAATGCAAACTATTATTAATTTACCTATGGTCATTTAGTCAGGGTGTTTAAAATATATAATTTTTATTCGAAATTTATATGCATAATATATATATATATATTGAATATGAAAAAGGTACAATGCACTGACGTCTATCCAGACCTTGATGAAACGAATGTTTGGTCTACGCGAACTGTAATATTACGAATTTCACTACCCCCACTCTGATTGGTCTCTTAATCATCTCGACGGCGTCGATTACCTTGCACCGGATGCTTTAAATGGGGATAATACTGGCAAAGTGCGCGGTGCGCTTGAGATTTCATTGTTTCCCGATTATCCGAGAGAGGAATGACAACCTCCGGAAAAAATATTTTTTTACGTGCATGCAGGACTGACGCGATACTTATCAAACTTGTTATTTTTGTTTAAACATATATAATGTTTTTGATCTTTTCTACGAATATTATTACACGTTATACGTCACGTTTTTACGATTTTTTGTGTATTTCATTACTTTTTTTAAATTTTGATTTAACATTAGTTTTACAATAAAAATAAATATGATTTAAGTAATTAAATGAAAACATGATTGAGTAAATTATTCGTTTACCTGATTTATACACATCAGTGTATAAAAAGATCCATTCTTATACTTCACAAAGAAGGAAGAAAAATCATGATTTATCTAAACTTACTTATTAAACTTTTGCTCGAGATACATTAAACTAATCTACAGAGATTGCAGAATAATTTTGCAAGACGTCTTATGACCTAGCCTACGTACGAATTCAATGGTTGAATGCACACAATTATTTCAATCGCAATTATAAGTGTTATAGGTAGCACGAATGCACTATATGTATTTTTCAACATCGATTTAACGTAAACAATTTTACTTCAAACTGTCCGATACAAACGATCTTATAGAAACAAAATCTTAGGAATAAAATTTTACAAATCCGGAAATCTATAGACATGTTAAAAAATGTTAACAATTGGACTATTTCAAGTGCACGATAATTGTAAAATATCGTAACGAATAAAACTTCCAAGAACGAGGAACATAACTGTTAACAAACTAATGATTTATAATCGAGTATGGCAGAATATATCGTACGTATATACGTAGACTTAAGAAAAAAACCCGATGAAAGCTCAGTATCATTTATACCGAGCATAGTACAATTAAGACGAGTTGTTCTTTGAAATTCGCAAGGTCTGGTAAATTAAAAACTCCGCATTCCGAGTCGTAAAATGCACGTTCTTTTAGTACATCCGAGATGCCACTGAGATGAATAATTAGAAAATTCAATCGAGTATCTAGACAAAGAAAGTACTTATAAACGTGTGTTGCCCTAGTTATCGATTATGTAGAATATTACACATGTATGCACACGTATGTGTATATTAAGTATATACATAAACATAATATGTGGTGTATGTTTAGTGTATGCGTATTAAGTGAGTTGCACAACGAATCTTCTACTCGGATACATTTTATAGCTAATAAAGGAAGAAGCGTTTGTTAGTAATTTATAGTTGTTATAAATATTTTTTTCATTTCATTTCGCAATGTGCATTAGTGTTTATATACCACTCAACAGTTACTGCGATTATTATACATTCATTTTGCTTGATTATGCTATTCATTTTAATTAGTCATATACAACTAATTCAAATTCTACTTTTTGATAAAGATTTTTATTGAAAAACACATGACTTTTAATTTTTCGATTAATCGTGTAAACGCGCATTGGATCATTGACACTATAAATATTCATGAAATTCAATATTTCATCAATATTTCTCATATTATTTTTTAGCCACATGTTTGCTTAAATTATGAATCATTGTAGTATACGAATTTCCATTTATTTAATCGATTCCTAAACTCGTTTCTTTCTTTTTGTTTACTCAATAATTTAATACGCACGGTGAAGTCACTTTTAAAAGTAAAGTGGCAAATTGGTTAAATTAACAGTCGGTATATACAGTGTTGCATTGAACATTCTTCAAAATAGACACGGTACCTTAGGTTGATTTCATACTTTAATTATTCAAGGATTTGCATTTTTAGTCCAACAAACTAATCGATAGTAAAACATATAATCGTGGTACGTATATTTCTAAGAAGTGTAAACATTATTCAACAAATTATTACAATCTTAACAATCTCAAAAACCAATGTAGAAAAACTATATGATGTTTCAAAATTGTTTATATGAGTAAACGTAAAAATTATTTGATAATGCGTATGTTAAGATGTCGGTTAATGATATTTGATAAATAATTATATTAAAAATAAAATTCATAACAATCTGTTTTCGTTATTATTTAGGACTGTAAGTACTTCGTAACGCGCATAGACAATGATAGTGACATAATACAATCTTATAATTTTTTGTAATCAATAATAATAGTATATACGTAATCGAATTAAATGACCTATAGATAACAAAGAAAATTACAAAAATTTGCGCGGAATATTACTTTGAAAATTCGTAATGTTTAAATGGTTAAATTGTATAAATGCATACCCTACAGACCAATCGCAATGAAACCGCAAATTTTGGTTTCCTATTCATTAAATTATGTGTCCAGTATATAATTAAAAAATCTACGTAAACAGTGACGAAAGCAATAGATTAAAAAATATTTTATTCTATAGATGTACGTTTGTCTTTAAATATTCGAAATTCTAAAGAACTTTGATGAAAAAGAAAAGCTATACTTTTGAACAATGTAAAATATGAAATTAACATAAAAAATAAAAAGGGAAATAAATTGAAATGTAAACGATACAAAAGAACTATTGAAAGTAAGAAAAAAAAAGTCAAGACCCATAAACTGCCGCGTATGTGTGACAGTTGGAGAAGGACGAAAGAGTGTGAGTGTATAGCGTTATGTAGCGGGAGTAGTAAAACACGCTCGCGCACACACTCAAGTGGAGGGAGAGAGGAGAAACGACGGACCGTGGAATTCCCTATCCAGTCGCCGTGTACACCCCGGCGCGGACGCGGTTTTTCGTGTCTCTCCATCTTGCCAATCCTAACCTGACGTGTTATACCGAGTTTCTAAACGAGCATCGGTCAGTGGCCCGTATCATTATACATACACACACACACTCATATATATATATGTATATATCTCTTTCTCTATTATTCCATATATATACACATATACATATACATATACATTCACCTGGAAGAGTCGATTTAAAAAATTATTTTTTTCCTCCGCGAAAATGAGTACAAGACTCGGTTATTTTTCCAACGCTGACGTCGTATCAAACTTAACGTCGAATCATTTTCGAGTAATTGTTGGGTGACATACTTCGCGGACCTTTCAATTTTTTTTTGAGGGATACCATTTGGCGATTGTATAACGCTGACGATGGTACAAGTTGGAGCTTTTTTTCGCTGAGGCTCACAGTGCGACTCTTTTAGTCATCCAGTGTGTACGAGATACAGTTTCATTTTTAACATAATAAAGAGTGCATTTTAAAGATCGATCGATAGTTTATGGTGTTGTTTAAATTTTCAACGCGTCGTTGAGTATTGACAGTAATATTTAACAGACTCTTGTATATTTTTTTAACGATTATGACCGAGTGTTTTCTAAAATTTTTATCCAATGTAGCTACGAATAATAATTTAATTTCCAAGACGCACAAAATTAACTTCGTTTTACATTTTGCCAATATCTAATTTTGCTTAAAATAAATTTACCGATCATCCGATATTTAATTATTGTCTAACATATTATGTCATTGTATTTATACTTTTCTTTGTTTAGCTTTTGATGAGACAGTTGTTTGTTAATAATTTTAACCTGTGTACACCTTTAGAAAGTTGAACTGACTAATCAAATATGCATATAAGCATAAAAGATTAGAATGTGTACACGCAGGAAAACTAAATAAAATTTTCTTGTTTTTAAAACTACAATATTCGCGAAAATTTAATTAGAACATCAATTAAGTGCAATTGATTTTTTTTTTCAATAAAAAGAAAAATGTAACGTTAATATATTATAAATAGAATTCTCTTACTAGGATATTATTATTATTATGAATACCGAACGACCGACACACGTTTTCATAATCAAATTTTTTTCACGTTGAAAAGGATAAATATTTGTTAATCAGAAATAATGCTCTTTTTTCCTCTAATAATGTTCATTCCACCACTGTTTATTATTCGATAAAAAATAAAAGTTTACTAATTTTCATTCTCTTGCAAGACAATAAATACAGGAATAGATCGCATTACAAACATTTGCATCATCACATAGTTGACGAATTACGATTCAAATTGGCATTAATTTCCTTGTTTTTCTTAAATAATTATCTTCAATTTTCGTTTATCTGTAGCGACAAATTTGTTCTCACTATGACGGTTATATTGTTTATTGCACTTGAAAATTGTACAGCTAACAGTTTCTTTTGTAAAAATTAAATTTATTTTTGAAATTATTTAATTGTTTTATTATGGAAATGTAATAATTTTATTTTTA
Source organism: Theocolax elegans (assembly GCA_026168455.1). Lineage (NCBI taxonomy): Eukaryota > Metazoa > Arthropoda > Insecta > Hymenoptera > Cerocephalidae > Theocolax > Theocolax elegans. Next base: position 43,686,552 of record CM047429.1, on the reverse strand, counting down.
CGCATTAAGAATATTTAAAACAATCATTACTCTGTAAAAAAGATAAGATCATTTCGTTCAAAAATATTGTAAATTTTAATAACGCGAGGCACGGACAAAAATTTAATTGACATGAATAAATGTCAACATAAATTCTTTACTTCAATTGTTTCCAACGTTTTTAGAAAATTATTATGAATATAAATACATCAAACACGACACTTAGTATTTAAAAATTAATTATTGTGTAAAATCTATATTAAAAAATAATTTTTAATTAATATTCGTTTAAAAAAAGTTAGTAACAAAATTTGAATAAAAGTCAGCAAGTACTTTACAATCAACGTAATTTCAAGCCATTGATTTTTTGCTCACACTGACATATCGGATGAAGTCCTCGTAGAACATTCTACCGTTTCATATGACCAGAATATTGTCAATACAGCCATTCAAATATTTATCTATTAAAATATATTCTATATTATTTATAATAAAAAAAAGTCGTAAATTTACTAACTCTTTGTAACGATATACCCTTAAAAATAGACAAGCGACTAATAATAATTAAATATAGTTTGGAAATAAAAAAAAACGTTTACAGCTCGATCGAAACTCATAATCCCCTAAGAAGCGAAGCGCGAAAATGGCACTGAAGCTCACCCTGTGCCTGATCCTGTTCGCCTTGGGCGCGTTGGCCAAGCGGCCAAGGGATTTGACCCAGATCGAGAAGCTGCGTCAATCTATCCTGACCATGGACACCGAAAGTAATCCCCGTACGGATACTGGGAACGAAGATAAACCGTATTACGAACTGATAAAAAATTATAAGGATATCGGTGATCAAGCTGATCTACAATTTCCTGAAAACCTGGAACAGCATCTCGATGTTCTCAACAGTTTGTGGCTTTGGGCTAGAACCCAATCAGAGATGCGAAGTATCGATGGGATTTACATGACCTTTAGGAAAATGCAGAGAGATCTGATCGAACGACAGGAACCCCTGAATATCAGGCAATGGACGAATTTCGCTAAAACGGTGTTGGCTGATCCTAATGCATCGATTCCTGCGGCTTTGGAGAGGATTGGTGACTTTATTGTCAATCAACGATTATTTGTTTCTGCTTATCAGGTAGCGTTGTGCTACGGAAATAATTTTCAGGATATCGTTAGAACCTTCGCTTTCTTTTAAACGCAAACTTTAGTCGATCGTTAGCTTAGAATTGATAATAGATTAAATTATTGATTATATACACATTTTTCTAATTAATTTTTCGTAATAGGAAGCTTCATCCCAGATATGCAATACTCAACAATCGCCGCAGCAACTGTTGTATAATCTATACAACACCATCGCCCTGACGGAAATAAAAGGTTACCTGATGATGCAATTTTCTTGGACACTATTAAAGCTTTACAATAAAGGTAATTCGTTGTCGGCGCGTTATTAAAATTTAAAACGATGAAAGCTGACGATTAGTTTTGCTTACAGGTAATTTTACCGAAGAGATGGAATCACTAAAACAACAATACGCGATACGAACATCCGAGACTTTAAGAGCCATTAAGACTGCTATGGTCTTTGCACCGAGGGAAGTTTGGAAATGTGATCCTAGCAAACACGTACCTGGTTAGACAAAAGCTGTTAAATAATAATTATAATATATAAATAACAAATCTATAAGATCTAAATTTAAGTCTTAAATAATTTTTAACGATTTTTTTAATCAATGGTTTTATGGACGTTAGCATTTGCAATCAAATATCTTATTGAACTATTGGATTTTAATTTCAGACGTCACGTATACCGAACTGAAACAAGTATTCCAGGGTTACATTGTGAACGAAGTCGATATGAACGTACAAGGTACATGCAAAGAAAACTGTGCTTACTACAGTTACTCGAAAGTCTACGGATGCTATCAGAATCAATACTGTTCGCAACAACGGAGGTGTAATGGTAAACTTATTAACTGCCAATATGTCGACTCTGACATGTGGATTTGCCCATCGGTAAGTTTAATTGTCGATTATAAAAGTTTAAAGCTAATCGATCTTTACATCGTTAAAACATCGTTTACTAAATTGAACAATAAAAGAGCAAACATTTGTACTAAAAAATTTTTAGCTTGTTATTTTTTAATTGTTTTGTTTTTTAAAAAACTTTTTTTCTTTATTAAATAATATTTATCTGGAACAATAAAAGTTACATTTATGTAACATTTCGGTTTAAAGCAGATTAAATGCCACAGTCAATATTATAGATAGATTTAGTTTTATCAACTTTATTGCGATTGTTCGTAAAGTATGTCGCATGACATCATACGAAATCATCTACAAATGCTAAGTCGCAATAAAATGATTATTTCTTTTACTCTTAGTTACTCGTTAGATTACTTTAATACAAAATAATTGGTATTTTTATTTCGTTTTTACAAAATTATGTTGCTCTAAATAAGAGTCAAAGTCAAAAGTTCAATTTAATATCTAGTATGAACGATAAAGATCTTAACTGCCTAATCGAATGATCTTAACAAAGTAACAATGCAATCAGGACAAGAGTAGCAGTCGACGTTACGAGTACATCGAGTACGAGAATGGACTGAAATACGGACAAAAAGGTACTTGTAAACGAGGTACAACCAAAGTCGATAGTTGGTGGCGTTGGCTCTTCTGGCATTGCAGTTATTGCATGTGCTACTGCGACGACCACAATTCAAGCTCAGATCGGTACTTCAATTTACGGGACGTAACCTCGGACATCGAAAACAACAAGTGAGTCATCTCGAGTACGATGACCTCAACCACTCGTTAATTTATGTTATATTGCAGGGTCGTAACAGGCGTGCGTTTGAAGAAGGAGAACCAGATCATACACATACAAATCCAAGAAGGTGTATTGCTGCCCAGAGGTAAAATTGATACGAATACCATTGACTGGAAGAAAATCGACAACTATACGATCATCGATGCTGGTGTTAAATCTGGAGTGGACTACCACACGATTATGTGGGAAAAACGAGCAATTGACTTGGATGATTTAGATGCGCCAGAGGATCATCTATTAACTGGCCTTAGATTTAGGCTGATTGGAGCACATTTGAATCTCGAAATACAGATGACTCCTTTTAATTTCACTACTGGCCAGCTGATCAAAGAAAAGAGTTTGTGGCACTCACATGACACGACCGAAGCTAGCGAGGTGTACGATCTTAACGGCGAAACGCAGCAGGTTAAAAAGAGGTAAGTTTTTCTTATTTCCATGATCGTTCATACAAAAAGAGCAAAATTATCAATATTCCTTTGCGCTTTAAATTAAAAATAATAAAATTCACTTCAATCCACCCAGACTAATAAAAACCATTTTGGTTTTGCAGAACCGAATTTAAACTGAACAAACCGGACATATCAACCCGTTCACTGGCACAAGCTGTACCCGATTCGCAAACCAATCAATTTTTGCTCTTCACACCCACCGACTTAGAAAAAGATGCGGCACAAAGCACTGTCCCTTTTATTGATACTCAATCAGTCGAACCAAAACCACCTGTTCCAATTTCCGGAGCTGGAATTTTCCACAAAGGACGTGATGGTTACGGTGGTTTTCTTTCTCTCAAACTCATCACCTACAACTTCGAACCGAAACTTCGATCTGAGTTGCCAGCTACGCCACCAGTCATTGGAATGAGCAATGACGTAAATTCGACGTGAGGAACTATGGAGAGAACTTTTTAATGACTATAGTCAACCGTCGATCCAAAGAATGATGGTGCTCTAGTGTTTACTATAGATTATACTCAGATCTATACTCAAGAGACATTTATGTCTCGATCTAAAATTGATCTTCAATTCTTATTTTGATGTAGTTTAATTTAGAAAAAACAAAAAATAGGATCGATTCTTTTTTCTTTTGACTTTCGTATCATGTAACTGAATGCGTATGACTTGATTTGTAAGTTAAGATTGTATTTCTGAGAATATTTAAATGTACTGTGATTTTACTTTACAAAAAAATGTGTATGTGCAGAGCCATTTTTGTTTGGCATATACACGAAATACGTTACATTTATACTGCGTGAATAATAATAAATCTTTTGTAATAGAAAAATACTGTGTGGTTTTAAATTTTCATTCATTCACGTTCTAAACCCAATTGATAAATCATAATTATAACAACTTCATTTATATAAAAAAATATGTTACCAGTGTAATAAAAAAGTATACAACAATAATACTAATACTAAGTTTACAAAAAATTACTTACTTGTACTCGTAGTGGATGCATCATAAGCAGATGAAGCATGTCGGTAGGAGGTAATAATTCGTTCAATGTTGCTCCTTGTTGTCTTACTGCTTGACACAAAAATACTGCAAAATATCGGTGCAGTGGCAAATGGAATGACACTTGAAGACTGTCACTCTATAATCATATAAAATAAATTAATTAATAAGTATATTATATTTAAGTCAACGTTTACTTTTGGTTAAATTATTTTTCCAATTAAAATATTAAAACATAATTTTATTGAAAAGCCCATTTCTTTCTCAATTCAAGTACATTAAATTTGTTTACAATAAGCAACTGTTCTAATTTTTTTTATTATTGAATACTAATACTAAAATAAATCTTTAATGATACAATTATGAACATATTTTAATGAACTATCTATTTATCAAGGACAACACTTTAAATAAACAAATGTTTACGTATTATGAACTTACCACGTGTGGATGTATGTAGTTAACTGCATCTAGCCAATCTTGCAGTGCATTCAAACAAACTTTTAAAACTCTACGACTGGGCAAAGCACTTTCAGGACCCCTAAGATGTGAAACAAGCGCCCACATGGGATAAGCGCTTGCTTCTAATTCAGCACTGAATGCGGCGTAATACGTGTTAGGTTCGAATTCAATATGTTGACTTAACTCACGCTGATTAACATTCATTCCTAAAATAAAATTAATAAATATTGGTAATACGATTATATTATAATTTTAAGAATAAATTATTATTTAATATTAATGTAATAATTTGTAGTATCTTATTTACAAGAACAATATTTGTGTAAAAAAGTAGTATGATACTATTACTAAGATTATTTAATAATTTTGATACAGTATGCGTAAAGCAGCAGTTTACGCTTTTTATACATTTTTCAAGTGTCATATACGCCTACTGTATCAAAAAATAATGTTCGATTCACGCGGAAAATTTGATATTCGACTCGTTTCGCTTGGGCGACTAATTCACACTCGTTCAAAACTCAACCTTATGCACTAGTATCAAAAAGTACTAATACTTGAATATAATAAATACACACCTTGAAACATGGATAGAAAATCGAACCACATTTCTAACAAAGTATCATCATTCATAAATCTTTGAGCTACAGGTTTGTGAGATAAAACATTATTTAGATCAGATACCAAAGGCCAATAGCAATGTTCTTTCATCACTTGCCTACCACAATCTACTACATAATGAAAATTTTTGTCTGGATCTGTAAATAAATAAAATATTTAAACATAGTTATCGTAGAAATGTATAATGTTTGTAATTTTATTCTGGTTAAATAAATAAAAGTAAATAAATTATACTTAAAAATAATTATTGGTAAACTCACCATGAAGCGTATTCTGAATCAGGATTTTACTCATCATGTATTTTAAACTAATAACCATAACATGAAGTAGTTTTAATTGGTCAACCATTCTTACAGCTAGGCTTTCGTTACTGAATAACTGCATAAATACAATTATTTATTAATGGTACGTCAGTTACAATAATTGACATAAATCTTTATATATTTAAAAAATTTAACAAGTTTAAAATGTTCCATTTAAATATTTAATTATATTCAAAATATTTAGTACAAATGCTAACATGAATCATTTTTTTTAAATTGCGTAAAAGTAACATAATGTACACTTTTAATGTTGATTATTATTTGTGACAAAATTTATTATATATAATATTGATACTTTTATATTTATAGAAATTTCGCGTTATAATTACAGATAGATTTTTAGCAAAACGTTACTTTTATGATACAATATATTATGCAATTCATATATCATATGTTATGCAAGTCATATGAAGGGTTAATAAAAATTAATAAGGATATTTAATTAAGTTAAAATATTGACATAATAAACATCGGCAGATGTTAGTGATACAATTAAAATAAAAGTTAAGTATTCAGCTCTTTGCACACATCATAATTATAATTTTTAATTTCAATATTTTCTTAATGTTAATATTACTTTTTAATAAAAAATAATCATTCTACGAATCACACTTCCTGTTAAATTGTATAAGAAGTTCAATATTTACCTGCACACTAACGTGAACAACTCTGTTGCTTAATGTGTCAGGATCAGTAGAACGTTCTAGCATCATTGATATCCTACTATAATGCAAAACAAAAGCCCGAGTAAGCGCTTCTTTATAATCCGGATCAGGTAACATATTCAGAAGTAAACAGACAAGCTTTTGAGGAAATTCATAAGCTACTGTCCAAAATACTATCTCTTCTAAAAATGTTGTATGTTCCAAGTGTTCTTGCAAAGATGCACACTCTAGAAAAAATAATAAACATCAGTGAATAATGCATAATATAATAGAAGTTAGTAGATGTATTGCTGACAGCATGATGATTAAAATGTATTTAGCAGCAATTAAGACTAGTTGTTTTAAATTCATACTTTTGGAAGCAACACATTTACCGATTTACTATATTATTTTTAAATTAAAATTATTATTTTACCTTTATACTCATCTGGCGGTTCGGGATTCGGTAGAGCTTTAATCGCATCTTGATAGATTTTATTACTATCTTGACAATAGCTATCATATTCAGATTGTCCACTAAAGCTCGAAGGATCCATGAGACCCCGATATTTCTGCGGATTTGTGAGAGCTGTTGTCATTACATGTCTCATTAACGCTCCCATATTGTTAAGATCAAGTAGCATTTTTAAGTAGGCATCAGCATCTTGGATTGCACCTTTGTAGTCAGGAATATTTACCTTGCTGTAATAACACAAGAAACTGTAAAAATGAAGCAGTAGCAAGTATTATTTATAATTTAAATACTATTTAAAACATTATAGCTTCTTTTAATTAAATCTGATTATGAAAAATTAAAATTTTGCTAATTTAATATTTAATAAATTGTTCCAACAAAAATGGATAGAAAAGTTGTAATAAATGTTTTATTTAAATATAATATAAGTAGTTTAAAAATGATTGAATATCTTATAATTTCAAAGTAACATTAGTTACATATATTTACCAATGTTCACGTAAATGTTGGATAAGCCTTAAAATAATCCTAGGCATCATTGCATCTGCGACACACATCAAATCGGATGGTGCCACGGATTTGTTGACAGCAGCCTTTGGCCCATGCTTGTCGCAAAATCTGTATAACAATGCAGAGTCATAAGAGTAAATATAATTCTTAAAAGTAAAAGATAATATTAAATTATGCAATATCAATATATACCCTGTCTCTTTCATAACAGAAGTATCACCACAATCACAAGCTCCACCGGCTTGACTAAGGAACATGTTGAAATCGTGCCGATGATGATTTCCCTTTTTAAAACACTCTGTGCACAAAGACATACATGGAGAAATTCCACAGGTACGACAACGATAGGCCACAAAATTTGGTGTCCACACCAAACCACATGTTGTAGCATTATCATATGTCCTCACTAATTGAACAAAAAGAAGCACAAAGAAATATAGCACACAAGCATCACCATATTATTGCACCATGTAACATAGAATTTCATCACAGGTAAAGAGATTACTAACTAGTTAATTTTAATCAATGGATATTTATTTAGTTCACATTGACTTTAAAAATAACTTATGATTATTGGTATATTCAAATTAATATCTTTAAATTGCATTAAGGTTTTTATAAAATATTTTTATAAGGCTTCCATCTAACAGAAATAGGGAGTCATATGAAGATAATAAATATGTGCAAAAAATACTAAATACATTTTTATAAATAAATTTCAAATAAAAAATTTACATGTTTACAAATTAATTAATGTAAAGTAAATGTCAGTTTGAATGTTGTGTCATAAAAAGAAAAATTAAATTATTTGAAACTGATACTGTTTGATTATAAATCAAAGTATGAATATAAATGATGCACATTAACAAAATGATTGGTTGAATATTTTTATTTGTTAGCTGCCGACTTCAGTGTCATGGAACGACTAATATGTTTTTACTGTTAAAAAGAGAAAATTAAAGTAACCCCCTCTAAAAAATTGCAAACAACGATCACTGACAAAATTTAAATACCCAACAAAATGTTTGTGAATGTTTTACAAATAAATGAACTTGAAATATTAAACTATAAGGTAAACGAGTTGAAAACTAAATGGTATATAATCCCATAAAATTGTAGTTAAAAAGAACTCCAAAATAAAGCACCTGTATTAGCAAATTCGTCTGGAGTTCGTCCACCAGCCATGAGCCACTTGCACCAGTCGATGGTCTCCCAATCGTCAATGGGTTTACTAGGATTTAGTAAAATATCTAATAGCTCACTAAGATGGTGAGAGCTATTAGAGGGCAAAGTGGCACTGCTACATTCAGCATGTATATAAGCAGCAGCACCTCGTTTACCCTTGTTCATAAGCACCTGGGCCGAGGTGCTCGAGGTCGACGCCATAGTCGACGTGGGACGCGGAACGATGCGAAGTCAGGTGAGCGAGAACGAGAGACGAGAGGTGAATGAACCCTTTTTTGGTAACGTTGGCTAAGGTAGCCCACGGGGCAAGGGGACCTCCATCTTGACGAAGGTCTCGCCCGCACTTGATGATACGACGACAACGGTATATTAATTCTGTACGTATACTTCCTCGACACGCAGTTGACTGTGAGTTCTGATCACGGTTCGTTCCTCTCTGGACAGTGGACACACTCGCTTTAGGTTCGCTTTATCCCCTCTTCTTCTTGGCGCTCGCGTCTACACTGTCTACAGTGAGTACCGAGTACACTAGTACAGTGAACGAGTGAACAGTCTATCAGACTACACCTCCTACCTTACCGAGCGAGGACGGCGTGCATGGAGCTCCCCTATATACGGATACACCTCACACCTTCTTCGTATGTCCTCTTCGAGAGAAGAGAGGAAGAGACACGAGTATCTATGTACTTTCTGACACAAGGTCACGGGACCTTGAATTCGTTTTGAGCTCCTAGGCCTATACCGAACCTTGCTTTTCGGCTCTCGCTCTCGTCGATCTTCCACACAATATATATACCTATATATATATATGAATATTATATATCTATATATATATATATATATATATATATATATATATATATATATGTGTGTGTGTGTGTGTGTATGTTATATATACCTATTATATGCGACTACGTCAATGACGAGTCAAATTTGGCGGACCGGGTTTTGTTGCGCATATTTTGCGGGGGCTTTAATCGCGCCATCTTGAATTTTTTTTCTGTTTATTTCGCTCTGTGCAACGCGCACTTGTCAGATTAGGGTACGTTTACACGTCTAAAAAGAATTACTAGTCTCTTATAGGCTATAGCTTATCTATATTTATACATTTAAATTTTCTTCTCGGAGAATTTGGTTATTCCTTGCAGCTATATATATAGTGGTAACTGGTAAAAAGATTATAAACGTTTTACACCTTGCGAACAGTCAGAGTTAGGTTATAGTTGACGGTCGAGAGAATCTCTGCTCAGGAGAGAACAACGTGGAACGAATTTTGAGAACAGTGATAAATATCTACAAAAAATATATACTTAATATAAAAATTAAGTTCGATTGCAAATTAGGTCAGGAATAATAAATATATCAATTAAATCTACTATTTTCACCCAAGTCTTTCCGTAGAGGACTGTTCAAATGAATGATAAAGTAATTTTCAACTGGTCAATTACGGTATCATGTTATAGTTTAGTTATTTACGATATTGATGATCTAATATGCAACTACAATGATTCATTAAGGGATTATGTTATATTACTTTTTATTAAATAGCAACGAAGAAAGACGTTTACAATACTTAAATGTTACACTTTACGAGATAATCATTATTACTTTAATCGCTTATAGTTAATCAGCTAATGAAGATAAGTGTTCGAATTAAGGTTCTCGAGGAAATTAGATTAAATCGATATTTAAAAAACTCCTATAAATCTATTTGCTATTTAATTATTATAAAGGTAAAGAAGAGGTAGAAGCGATAAGCGATCAAAGTGATTCTTACAGTGATCCTTTTCAAAATTTATATTTACATGAACTATATCTTTGTATTTTTAACGGATTAGCACAAGCCCTGAAAAAAAACCAATTTTAACTTAATTAATTCCTTTATATACTTATATTTTCTTGTTGCAACAATTTTCTTGTATAAAAAGTCTAAATGTCTATTTTTGACAGTATAAATATTATCTCTAATATAACCAGATTAAAAATATAATATGATTCATTCTCGTAATGTAAAAGGTAAAAGAAAAAAAGTAATGCCGAAACCCGGGATTGAACCGGGGACATTTAGATCTTCAGTCTAACGCTCTCCCAACTGAGCTATTTCGGCTTGATGAGGGATTCGCAAAAAATATTCATTATAAACATACCGACCTATTATGTCATTAAATATAATTACAATTTTCAATGTTCGTATTCTTATTAAAAAAATATATGTACATAACATTTATTTATTCACAAATGTAATCGCGAAAATTCTTTAAATGTAAGTTTGTCGTCATATATTACGCACTCAATAGTATTTAATCAAAATTGTAATCCTGTTAAGTCCTCATTTACCAAATTAATTTATCCTGATAATTTTTGTTATTATGCACCTTTTATAAATCGTACTATTGTAAAATGTGTAATACTGATAGTTATTAATTAATTGCAACATCATTAATAAAATTAGATTAATATACCAAATTAACTAATTGTAACACTTAACATTATTTTTTATTTAAGAATTTTATTTTTTAATAAAATAATTCCATCAAAATGTTAAAAATGTGAAGGAATGTTCAATAGCCACGTAAGTTTTTATAGATCAGCAAAATCTATTATATTGGCTTAAAAAAAGAGCTACAATTATAAAAAAAATATAACAGTAATAACTTAAGTTGAAAAAGTTGACATTTGAATTTTTGAACACCAGACAACTGCCAGTATATATCCTAATTATATATCTTCATAGGAAAGTTTAAATTTACTGTTATTATTTTAATTTAGGAATATAAATCAAAAGATAAAGAAAAATATTTTTTTTATTAATACTTTATATGTGTAGGAAATGTATACCTATATCTGTATAAGTGTGCTGAAACCTTAATAGATGATATTTTTTAGTAGGTCAAAGTTTTCAGAAAAACGAAACAATATTATTTACTTTCGTTTGGCAGAAATGTTGCTTTTTATGATAACTAGGGGGGACAACTATTTTTTTTATTTAAAATAATTAGTTTTACAATAAACACGAAATAATCGATTACATTTTTGGCGCTAAATTTGAATTGCTAAAGTGGCTTTGGCGCCCCCACATTTTTTTTAATATCCTCTAGGTATTAAGATTTCAACACATCACTTATACAGATATAGGTATACATTTCCTACACATATAAAGTATTAATAAAAAAAATATTTTTGTTTATTTTTTTATTTTATATTCCTAAATTAAAATAATAACAGTAAATTTGAACTTTCCTATGAAGATATATAATTAGGATATATACTGGAAGTTGTCTGGTGTTCAAAAATTCAAATGTCAGATGATATTTATCTTTTGTGGTATTGGTAAGGACACATTTAGGCAAACGTAAATTAAATATTATAAAACACATAGTTTAAGATCCTTCTAATTATCCCATTACAAATAATATTAGGTCTTACTTAAAGATTTACCTGATAAAGGCATTGTTAACGGGGTGCCATAGTCAATATTTATCCTCCCTACCTTATCGGCAATCGTGATTATTAGTAATAAATTTGTAAATAAAACAGTATGTGAAAAAATAAGAGAAGAGGCGCCTTCGTTTATTAATAATCTAACTCTGTGCTGAATTTCAGATTAAAATTATATTGTGTTTTTGAGAAAAGTCTTACCAAAAATGTAAACCTAACCTCAACGAGGTGAAAAGATTTGATATTTTTGGTAAGACTTTTCTCGAAAACGCAATAATATTTTAATCTAAAATTTAGCACACAGTTAGATTGTCAATAAACGAAGGCGCCTCTTCTCTTATTTTTTCACATACTGTTTTACTTTGTTATTAATTAATCATCAAAAATTGAGTATGGAACCCCCTTAATTTCTTAGGCAGTCTGGCGATTTTTCTATGCGGAAAAGCATTTCAACCTCAAAAATATAATTATAGAATCTATAATGAATAAGAAACAAAAATCTTTTTTTATTTCTATTTAGAGTATACTATAAATCATTCGGAATTTTTTACTAAAATATACACAGATTAACATTTTTTCACAAAACATCTATATATATATATCAATTTGATCAAATTTAAGCCGGCCCTTAGAGGTTTTTCGAGTTGAAAAAAACCGTTAAAACAATCAATCTAATTTAAAAAAATTATTTGCGTCTCTAATTTAATGCTTTTATTTCGGTTTTAGGTCATGTTCTTTTTTTTTTGAGTACTTTTTGGAAAAAAAATTAACACTATTTAAATAATCGCGCAAAGCACGGTTTTATCAAATTTAATGTAATAGCGCGACATCTTTTTCAATTTCATTTTAATGAGGCGCGATAATTCATTTTTATTGGCCAACTTATACGAAATCTGCAACTTTTTTGGATGATTTATAGCTATAAAAATTAACTTTTCTTGTGTTAAAAACACCCTCAAAATTTCAGGCTTGGAACTGTCGCCATATGTAACAGATGTTTATGTACAAAAACCCTAGTAATTGTTCAGAATATCCCTGTATTTTCACGATATAACACCTAATCCCACGTTTCTTATACTATAATATTATATTTTCAATTGTACTATTTAGTTATTTAACATTTAAAAATTTCAGTGAAATTTCTTCCTAGAAAAAGGTATCGTGTATAAGTTGGCCATTTTGCGAAAACAAGGCAAATTTGTTGAAGGCAACTTCAAATATCCATCAGTTTGGTCCAAAATAACATAGACAAATAATAATAATAATAATAATAATAAATACATAAATTAAAAAAATATAAAAAGACATCCCAGCCCAAAAAATAAGCGGTTGCAGGCTTGATAAATATGAACTACAAAAAAATGGTGAACTTTTGAAATTAATAAAAAAAATCAATAAGTTTACAGTTAACATTTGATTTGATAGTAGTCGTGCTTTGCGATTATTTATACTGTATTATGTTTTTTTTGAAAAGTGCACGGAAAAATAAAGAAAATTATCTAGGACCGAAGTCAAAAACATCAAATCAGCGACGTACAGAATTTTTTGGAAATAGGTTGTTTGAATCTGAATTGCGCGAGCTGAATATTTTTTAATGTATTATAAGAGAAAAGTGCTTTGAACGAAAAAAATGTTTCAAGTAGGTATATACGATTTTCGAATGGAAAGGCAATTTTCCTTTTCGCCGTGGAATTGTCTAAATTAACTAATATACATCGAATTTAAATTCAGTGTAAACATAATCTTATTTCTTGACGAAATTTTATTTTGTAAGTCTTTCTCTTGTAATATTTGCACTGTTATTGCTTATAAAGTTTAATATTGTTGAATAGTATAGTTGCTATCATGAGAAGCAGCAAGTTTGTCTGAGCTTTACAGGCACGGTCTGACAAGATGCAAATAGAGCTGTCCACAAAATTTTATTTGAAGTTCTCGCAGCTATAAATAGTATATTTGTAAATAAAATACGCCCAACAATTTTAATACGTCAAATATCGAAACTAAGTAATTAAAAATAATTCTATTGGTTTATTGCTTCAATCAACATCTACAATTACTAAATAAAATGGTTTATGGTCTCAATTAAATAATATACATAGTCAATAACACCTCGGGATTAACTTAAATATTAAAGCAAAATAAAGTATAATAAATATATGAATACCAATGCTAAAAATATTTGCTGCTATATCCATGTAAGTAATTGTTTGCGATGATTAAATGTGAACGAATACAATATAAATATATTTTTGCTAATATAAAAACTTTACAACTAAAAATATCTATATGTCTTTCAACAACTATCATGTATATATTTTTTATGAAAATTAAATAAATCTCAGTCTTATTAACTGGAAACTTGTATCTGCGTTACCTCCACTGTAATATCTGTATATTTAATTACTATACAAAGTTCAAATGGCTTCTCACGAATAAGTAGATTACTATAATTTAACTTGTTAGAATATTTACCGACAATTCTCTCATTTGTAAATGAACCTGCAAATAAGTTAAGTAAAGTTCTTACTTTAAATCTAAAAATTTTTCTATAATTATATATAGTGTTATATAATTAATACATTTGTTGAAAATATATTTTCGCAGAAATTATACATATTTCATAGTAATGCGCTGACTGGATAGAATACCGGGATTTAATTTACAATTAAAAAATTCTTTTAAATTTTGGTTATTATAGGCTTTACCCAGCACGGTAAAAACAAAAAAAACCACATTGCCGAAACCCGGGATTGAACCGGGGACATTTAGATCTTCAGTCTAACGCTCTCCCAACTGAGCTATTTCGGCCTGATGCGTAGTCGGCATTAATTTACGAACAGCACCCTGCGTTCTTAATACTATTAAAAAATATTTATATTTACATAATAAATTATTAATTTCATTTTATTTATTATTATCAACTGTAATACTTTTATAAATTATATAGTTTTTTTACTAATAAATATTAATTACTAATAAAATGTCTGCATAATAATATACATTTTTATATTTTGACATTAAAAATAATTAAAAATGGTTTGTTATAATGAACTTTAATAATTTTGGCTAAATTGATACATATTATGCAAATTGCGAAATTTAAACATTCCCGCCATTTCTATCGAATATCGTGTATTTGATTCGATAGGTCGATCGATAGAGACTACGAAATACGTGAAAAAGCGAAGGGCCTTCTTTTACCTCGGGTATAATCGGGCGTGTATGTCGCTGTGATAAACAAATTTTTCATCGCAGGTAATCAAGGAAATCTACATTTTTGAAAGGAAGATTTTTGCACTTAGTATTCTATTTAATTCTTAGTTTTCTCGTGGAAAGTTTATTTTTTGCAAATTTTGTTGTTGCTTGTGACATACGATTGTTGTAAAAGTAAGGTTAGACTAGCGGTTAAGTGTCGATCTTGCGGTTTCGTTTACTTGTATTTGTTTGCATGTTTATTATGGCAAAAGAGAAACAAATGTGTACTTTATTTAACACAGAATTTTTTTACATTTATTTCATCTACGTGTCATTAATTAATTTAATGCAAATCAGCTGACGATTCAGGTTGTCTGTTAGATAGTTCAACATTTTTTTTATCATTTCATATTGTTGACAGTAGACATTATCATTTATTGTTGAATTAGGAAACAACACATAACATGACAATAATTATTGTTATTTTATTGTTATAGCCATGGTGCGCATGAACGTTCTTAGTGATGCCCTCAAATCCATCAACAATGCTGAAAAGCGAGGCAAGAGACAGGTTCTTCTGCGGCCTTGCTCCAAAGTTATTGTTAAATTCCTCACAGTAATGATGAAGCATGGTAAGTTTCAATATGTAAATTCTATATTGATAACTGTTTTCATGAAGTATTTACTTTATTTGACAAATATATTTATACATTTTTTATTGAAAAAGTTTTCTGCTAATTTACTATAGAATTGCAAAGTGTAAACTAACATTAATATTATTTGATTAAGTTAAAGCTATATAATGCATTTGAATTATAATTTCTTTATTTTTAATTAGGTATTTAGAGTGCATTTTAATTGTTATAACCATTTTTTATTTCAGGTTATATCGGGGAATTTGAAATTGTTGATGACCACAGAAGTGGAAAAGTTGTTGTAAACCTTACTGGAAGGTTGAACAAATGTGGTGTTATTTCTCCAAGATTTGACGTTCCAATCACAGACATTGAAAAATGGACGAATAACCTCCTTCCAAGTCGTCAGTTTGGGTAAATATTAATAAATAAATTGAAAGTTAGTTGATACTTAAAAGGCAATAATTAACTTGATATTTGTTGTTTATAGATATGTTGTATTAACCACAAGTGGAGGAATTATGGATCACGAAGAGGCCAGAAGGAAACACTTGGGAGGCAAAATCCTTGGTTTCTTCTTCTAAGTTAATCTTGTATTTAAAAAAAAAAAGCCCGTATTGACAATTAAGGAGTTGAATGCAACTTAAATAAATGTCAATGCATCAATCATTTTCTTTATTTACAAACCATCACACCAATTTTAATTACTTTCATTATCTTTTTAAAAATTTATAATAAACTAATAATTAGTAAAAAAATTAAGTATTTACTTTTAAAATGAGAATATTAAATATTTGTTAATTTATATAAAAAATGTTTAAAATATTTAAAGTAATCGATAATACATTTAAATGTAGAAAAACAATTTGATGTACAGTGTCTTGCATTACTTTATATATAATATCTAATTATGAATTTCGAGTGTACGTTTTATTTAATTAAATAAAAAAATAATGATCTATATATCTTTTTCAACTAGTTACTATATAACGTTTAAATAACAGTTGTGGTAAAGTATACATTAAAAAAGGAATTACCGACAGAGAGCGAGCATCGCGGCGAAGAAAGTACAGATGTCACTGAAATGCAATATTAGAATCCGAATTGTATGGTATATCCTTGCGTCTGTCGTCGTGAATGCCCGAAGCCCCAGGCTCAGAGAACAGGCATCCTTATTGGTAGGTTGACGGTCAAGAACCGTAAGTTTCTTCACCGACGCAGTCGGTTCTCTCTTTCTCCCTTCTTTCTCCCCACTCGAAGCTGAACGTCCTCTCTCTCGCAGTCTCACCTACCTACGAGTTTGTAGCACCGCTGGATCCAGTCCCTGCGTCCGGTCATGCGCGCAGGCTCGATTTCGAGTGTTGCATTCCATAGCGCGTTGCGCGCTCGAACCGTTGCGTCAAGATTTCAACCTCGTGACGCTCGAGGCGCGTAGAACACTCGCGAGTCGCGGTACCAGGTGAAAAAGAATAAAGATATTAGGTGGAAAAGTATATTAGTGAGCGAAGGTATCTACAACCCACAAGGATCCGGGTAAATAATATTTCAAAGTGCGCGGTAACTAAAGTGTTAGTGTTAAAATGCGCGAGATCGGTAGGTGAGGCACGTTTTTCGCGTACCTGTACGAGAGAAAGAGAGTGTGAGTGTACGCGAGTGTATATCGAAGATGGGGAAGGATCGAGGACTTTTCTCGGCTTCCAGTGTGTTCATCGCTTGGTGCCTCGTTGGAATCGCTTGGGCTACCGGTTAGTTTTATACCTCTATATACTTTTACCCCTTTCTCTCCATTGTTTACCTGTGTAGCCTGTGCTCCGTCCTCCGTGTACGGTTACATCGTACCTTCGTACCTACAACTGTATGTATTTCGGTGAAGATCGATTTTTATTGGGTAGCGTTGCTTCGGAGCGTTATATTTCTGTATTATTTATTTATCAATGAGGACTTCCTCGAATTCTACAGTTTATGTTATATGCATATGTATAACTAAATTATGGAGTTCTCGATTTCGCACTCTTTCTGTCAATCGTGCGTTTTGTATACAATTTTGTAATTACCTTATTTTTCTGGCTGTTAGACATTGTTAATAATCTTTAAATTCTTTTTCAGTATCCACATAAATAATTTATTTATTAATAACATTATTTTAAGCTTCGGAATTGTGTACAAGTAAAAAATTTAAATGTATCATTTTGTGTAACAAAATTTAATCGTATTAACTCCTTGCTGGATGAAGAAATAGTTTCTTTTTTTAAAAAGTTCATCTCATTTGCATCGAAAGAATAAGTGCAGATAACATTGTTTACTAATGTGGGCAGAGGAAACACGTTTCGAAAATCCTTTCTTTTCTCCTTCTTTTCCGTTTACGTATCATCGTAAATTTGCTAAATATAAAAATATAAGGATGTGCCAGAGTCTGGCCATTTTAAAAAGCTTATAAGTATACCGTTTTAAACGATTGCAATAATAATAAATAAATAATTGTTTAAAACTTTAGGAAGTGTATGTATTCGGTTCTTCATCGAATCGTTTGTGGTTTCAATGTCAACCCAAATGCCAAATCATCAGTATTTTACAATAATAAAAATACAACCCCATAAACTGCACGTGTATATTATTTATTACTTAAACGATATTTATATTCATGAGTTTGTTAGATTTGCTACGAAAAAAGAGGGATTAGCGTTTTACTAAACAAGAATATAGTTATTCATTACTTTTAAACGATATACTTACGTACACTGGTCAATTAATCGACCAACAATACTCAGTTATTGTAACATACAAAAGTAAATGTAAATCGTCAAAATGATAAACAATAAACTCGCTTATGCGCACGTTTAAATATTGACAATTGAATTTTTAACGTCCAAGATAACTTTCTTACGAAAAGAAAAAAAATTCGCGTCAACAACTTGAAAATATTATATTATACTATACGGATAAGTCCTTAATTGATGACGTAAAAATGAAAATAGCAACACTACTCACGACACTGAAATGATTTCTAAATCAATTTTAATTCAATTACATTGTAACAATATGCTCATCCGCGTCCGAGAATCGAAGATAGGAAAGAAAGGCGCGGGAAAGTACTTAGGCGAAGACGAATCGCAACAATTGAGACGTTCTCGAGTTTCGTTTCGTTTGCGTCGTTAAAATCTAAATTCGAAAAGTGCCACTTGTCTTTCTCTCCCTCGTCTAGTCGACAAGCAACTGCGCTTTAACGAAGTGGATGGTACTTTTTTATATTTGTTTGGAGGTAAAAATTGCTAAGCTTCGTTTTGACTCGGAAATTGTCTTAGTTTTCATGTAGATTTCATGTAATTAACATATGCAATTACAATATGCATGAAGAATTTATCCAGTGTATCGATGATTTGTTCATTTGCTCAATGTTTAGATCGCAATTAATAACATTTTATGTAAACGATGTAAATAAGTATTGCGTTATTCACTATCAGATAAAGCGGATAAAGATGTTACTCAGTTTCGTTATATTTTTCGTAATGAAATCTCTTTGATAAATTAACTTGGGTAAGTTTTAAGGTGTACTTTGTTTTAGGGTGTACTATTTTAAAATACCTTTTGTCTTATAAAACAAACTTAGTTAACGTACCTTTTAACTACCATTTTGTACTAGAACTATATATAACGTAATAATATATACCTACGAGAGTCGAGACTGCCCTGAGGGTGCACTATAGAAAAAATAAAACGAGAAACAAACGAAATAAATGGATTTTTTTGAATCGTATAAAATAATTGACTCTGTAAAGCACTATACATGCGTAGTATAGAAAAAAAGTTGAGTAGCATATCCCTAGACCGATCGATGACACTCGAGAATTGATCGTGACTCGTAAGCCCGTTAACCTCATCATTTCCTGCATTTCGTGGCTTCTCTTTCACTAGGACGAGGCTTGATTCGACTCTATAAGGAATTAGAGAAATGCATTGGTAAGATCCATTAACTGAACAAAGTTAACTCATTCGAGAAGATATCGATGTTCTTAGTTTCGCTTTAGCAGCGCGTGCATACTGATTATCAACTTAAGTGAATGAACGTCAAGCTGGTTTTTCGATCCGAATCTGCGTGGAATTCGCTGGTACTACTATAAACTCTTGTCTCATATTTGTAAATAGAATGTTAAGAATGCAACGGTCGAGAAACTAGTCTACGATCAAGATCACTTTAATCCGGTTACTTTTTTCATGAATTTTTAAGAGGTTTTCACTGAATCGTAAATATAAATAAAAACTGTGAATGTGAATTATTTTATATCTTCCGAGATTGCGTTAACGTGTCTACGTAACAAACTTTTGGTTATTTTATAACAATTTAGAGGTTTCTGTAATAAGTATTGACATTTATGTTAATTTAGTAAAATAGTGCTTGCGAATAGCAAGTTCTTCCAATTACTACGAAATAATAAATTTTGGTACAATTTATTTCATTCCTCTTTGAAGCAAGAGCCTCTTCTCTTCGTTCGCGTTTATTTGTACCTACGTTATTAGTATTATAATGTTTTAAGTCTCAAGTATACTTTAATAAAGCATTGAAGTGTAATGTA
Organism: Theocolax elegans; assembly: GCA_026168455.1. NCBI lineage: Eukaryota > Metazoa > Arthropoda > Insecta > Hymenoptera > Cerocephalidae > Theocolax > Theocolax elegans. Next base: position 43,666,236 of record CM047429.1, on the reverse strand, counting down.
ATAAAATGATGCAAAGTAATTTAAGCGTATTTAAAGTACAAGACTTTTATTCAATAAGATTATAATAATAATCTAAGTACAATTAACTCATTTGTGAAGATTTTGAAACCATAATAATATCGGAAGAGAACGTTATATTTATTGTTCACATATACGTACAATATAGAAGTGTCATAAATATTATGTTTCTACTTATATACTCGTAGAAAAAAAGACTAATTAAACAACAAAGAAAGTGTGTGTTTCGAATGTAAATGAAACAACTGAAATATTACGACCAAAAAAGGACAGTACTCCCAATATTCGCACTTGAAGTTAAACGTACTTAACTCGCATATGTCACGTACAGCATAACTGCATAACGTACGGAGGCGTTGACAACCAAACGCGTGGCAGACACATTCGCGCGACCCCTTGATCATTGCATAGTCCATGTCCCGCGGTGTTGTTATTTCCAAGAGAGAGAGAGAGAGAGAGAGAGAAAGAGCCTGTATTTACCTACTATACACCTCCATCAGACTCGCGTATCCCTCCCTCAGATTTTCGAATTGCAATTTTCTCAACGACACGCGTGAAAAGTGCATTGTTACGTTATTGACTCGCGTTTCCGTAAACGCTCGAGTGACTGTCGTTATTATTTGCGAAAGTGATTCGAGTGTCAATTGACTTTTCGAGGGTTTTGTCATTTGTGTAGTCGAACGTTTCCCCCTTTTTTTAACTTTATTATTTAACACTTCTTGCTTCGAGTACTTATGCGCTTTGGTAATTGCGTATTCTGTCATTTTTCTCGTGGACACACTTATTAGAAATTGTTTTAAATTAGTTTTAGATTGGTTGTGACATTTATGTATATGTGAGTTGGGTAAGTATCAATAGTAAAACAGTAATCGAATAGAACGTTTACACGAGGAGCAGAATTATAGATATCCGTTTCTACTAGGGATAGGTCGAATAAATTAATATTTTACATAAGTTTATATTTAAAAACGTATTTTATTAAATCAGGGTAAACAAGTATTAGTAAGGATTTTAATGTTTAATTGTATGCGAATGGTTAGTAGAAACTAATAATACTTACATTGTATTATTGAAATAATATTCTATTACCTAATAATCTATCAAATGTCAAAAACTATAAACACTACGGTATAAAATCTCAAAGAAAAATAATTTGAAAACGCGTTGTCTTAAATATTCAGCCACCGAAAAAATTGAAATAAAACCACACGATAACCACGTTCTTTACGACGTGTACGATATATACGATGAACGTAAAATTCAACGGTAACTCCTATAAAAAAAACCTTCTGCTCCGTCTCCGCCGCAAATCACACGCATACGTCTACCAATACGTAAGAAAAACGTCGAGTGTGTATACACCCATACAAGAAAAATCAAAACCTTATCAGTATTCAAATCCTCGATCGTTTACATCGTGTCTTACAAACGTAAACGAAACACGTCCACCCACTCCCTTTTGCATTTCTAACGATCGAATATTTCCCGCGATTAAAGAAGCCAATAGTTTAAAATTCTTTAAAAAGTGGTAGAAAAGATGTAAAAAAAACCGAAAAAAGAAGAGGGAAACAAAGAAAATTCGTTTCTCTCCTCAATGAACAAAGGGGTCATACAAATTGCATACTCATACTCGCACATAATTTCGAACGAACGTATGTAGACATATTGAACACACTCTTATGTGTCCATATGCGTGTACACATGTATGAGTATGCGCGCCTGTGTGTGTGTGTGTGTGCGCGTGTGTGCGCGCGTGTGTGTGTGTGTGTGTGTATATATAAGTAAGTAGTGAAGGTACTTGTGCATGCGCCGTTGGCCGTTCGTCGAGTAAAGTTTACAGGCACACTCTCAGTATATACGGTCCGTGAAAGGCCTTTTTATTTCCCGATTGGCGCGTTGGTTGTATACCGATAACAGAGTGCCGGTGTATATAGCGGTGATATTGTGGCCCTTTTAACCGCAAATATATAGATATATATTTATATACACGTTCAATGTACACTCGCTCCTCGCGAACTATTATCGAAATCTATTGCCGTGAGCAGTTCTCTCTCGAATGCTCTTATATCGCAAATTCATTTTTGTTACGTTAACCGATCGTTTCGTCGACTGACACGTCTTCAACCTTTTTTTGCCTTCTATACGTTTCACCACTATTTTTCTTTGACCTTGAATTTGTACAATTTATAAGATATTGTACAGTGATATATTCAATAGTTCGAGGTAATTTCTTCCATATTTTAATTGAGAAAATTAGGATAGTGTAACATCGATTTTCTTGACCTCTTCTTATATTCGTTTATTTTAATCTCTTAGACGAATCTCGTGGCACACATTACGTATAAGAAGTTTAAAGAAATCTTTGTAGTTCTCAATTGTTTAGTCAAATGCTTTATTAACGTTGTAAACAAAAAGCAAAAATATTACGAGAATTCAGTTCATTTAATTTTGTCAAATGGTGGATTAGTGTTAGGAATAAATTTAAAAAAATGTATGTAATTAAATAGTATAATCTTGAATACAATATAATCTTAATTAAAAAATGTTTCATATTATGTCTATAAGATTAATTAGTACTCTTAGGATAATTGAGGTAGTTAAGTTTCAAATAAAAATATGTGTGATGGCTAGCGTACTATAAAGATATTGATGATATCATGGTTCGGGGTAAATAATCATTTTTAGAAAGTATCAAAAACTGATTTAGCGTTGCAAGTATATCATTTATGAAACGATGATACAGTCAATGATAACCGTAAACTTCTCTGTAACGAGTGACCTCTTCACTTTGGCCCATTGGATATTATTAAGTGGCATTTCATGACATATTCTTAAATAGCATATGGTTGCTCTATCATTGATACATTATGTGGGTAGATTGAATGTACACGCTTCGTCCCTTGTGTACTATAATTATATATGTGTACTACATACGCATACCATGTATTTTAGTGGTATTAATCAAATATTGACGTTTCAAATTTTAACTAAATGGAAAATGGTTTTAATTACTTGCCACATCATTTCTCAGAGTAATTACGTTTCCTAGCTGATGTACATCTGCTGCTATACATAGTAAAGTAACTATAACCTTAATCGGTTTTATCCATTTTTGGAATTTATTAAGTTTTATTGCTTTTACAATGTTTTACAATTTTTTTATTTTCTTTTTAATTGAACCAATATTACCTATATGTTTCAAATTGTATTACATATATATCTATAGTTATTGAATGTTTGTATAATAATTTATGAGTTATCCACACTATCAAATTCTGTTAAAGTAATCAACTACTGATTTTTACAAATAGTGTTAATATTTAATGGATTTTTGGAATGTCTATTGAAACTGTACGATGCTTGGAAATCACTTAAATCCGACGTATATTAAGCTAGCGTATCCAAATCATAAGACCAAGCTAAAAATTCTCATGAAATTTTTGCTAAGTTTTCGCTATTTTGTGGGAAAAAATTGATTTTTTTTCTCCTATAATTCCGGAGATACCATGGCTACGCTAACTTAAAATTAAGGTAGCGTAGCCACCTGTCGTATCTATTGATTACAGAGAGATATCGGAATCGTTTAAAACGCATAAATTTTTTATTATTATTATTTTAACGTCGTTCTTTTTATGCTCCCAAATGGGTGCTAATCAGCGACGGAGGTGCTTGTATCAATCGGCCGGGGCCGGGAATCGAACCTGGGACCTCCAGATTACGAACCCGACGCCCTACCGACCGAACCATCGCAGGCTTCTTATTATTTTGCTAATTATTTGCTAATTATAAGCATATTTTTTTGCTAATTATTTGCTAAAAGATGGTGTGGCGAGATATTTCGAATTATGAAAACTTTATCGGAAAATAGTTTTTCTTGTTATCATGGAAATTAAAATTAATTTAATCGTTAAGTCATGTATGTATTATTTTTTTGCTAATTATTTGGTCACATAGTCCGTCATTAAATTTTTCTTTACCTTTCCCTTCGCATAGATATTCAATTATTTAATAATCCTATAAACTAAAAGCAAGTTTGGCCCGATTTAGTCGGATAACCTGAGGGTTGGTTATTTTTTAAAAAATATAATAGATTGATGACCTCTGGTGTCTGCATAAATATAGATACATACATACATACTACACACACACGCGCGCGCACACACACATATATGTGTATATACACTTACGCGGACCCTATCTTTATTATAGACTTGCTTTGTATTTAAAAAAAACAATCCCTCAGGTCATCGACTAAAACGGGGCCGAACTCGCTTTTCAATTTCAACAAAAAATGGAATTTTCAATTTCTTTAAGTTCTTTAAGAGCACCTTCCCGTTATGGAATTCGAGACGTTTTGCCTACGAAAAGGTATATTAAGGTAGCGTAGCCATATTAAGAGCAGCAATAATATGAAATCTGTCTTAGAGTATAAAGATTTATTTCTATTAAATATCATCTGCCATTACATATTTGTAGGCATCACCTTTTTAAAGGTATTAAGTGAGCAATTAAAAAAGTAGCAGTCAATGGTTGCATGACAACAAATATTAGGAAAAGAACAGCATAAAGCACATTCGTGTATTATAAATCGACTGTTCGCAAAAAATTTACAAAAAATAATACATACATGATTTAACAAATAAATTAATTTTTATTTCCATGATAGCAAGAAAAACTATTTTCCGATAAAGTTTATCTTTTAGCAAATAATTAGCAAAACATATACATATTAAACGATTCCGATATCTCTCTGCAATCAATAGATACGACAGGTGGCTACGCTACCTTTTTAAGTTAGCGTAGCCATGGTATCTCCGGAATTATAGGAGCAAAAAAATCAATTTTTTCCCACAAAATAGCGAAAAATTAGCAAAAATTTCATGAAAATTTTTAGCTTGGTCTTATGATTTGGATACGCCAGCTTAATATACGTTTAAATCGGTTTGGATGTGTTAAAAAGTCAATAATTGCAAGCCATTTTTTCTATTGCTTACTGTAACATGGCTAGCAACAACTTTATTAAAAAATGACATGTCGAATCAACTCGTTTGTCGAAACTCTACTAAGTATAACCTAGAAGGGCATGTACGAAGAAACAAGCAAATGACGACGCGACTGGAAATCGTCTCGAAACTCAGGGATCGAAAGAAAGAGAGAGAGACCCCTGACAATGCGAGCACGTATATATTTTAGGGTCGGTGAGAAGTGAGAACGCTCCTCCAACACAATAACAACAGATGGCCGAGAGGGGCACAAACTTAAACTACGGTGCATCCAGGTGCTCGTGTACGTGTGGGTGTCTGTGCAAGTGTGCGAGAGAGCCAAGGGAAAGGTGTCTATTTACCGACGTCAGCTAACAGCTATGGAGCAGGTTACAATAAGAACAGGGAAAAGGAGAGTCGAGTTTTTTTTCTTATGCCTTGGTTCATCCGGACTTAGCTAGATATTTCTCTTCCAACATCACTTTTATCAATTTTTCCTCCTTCTTTTTCGGAGGTTCAAGGGACTTTTTTCTTTTGTTTCATTTGCAAATTGCTTTCTTATACAAGGGTTCGTGGAATCAAAACTGATATATATATATTATGAACATAGCAGACAGAAAAAGTTTTCAAATGCGTCAGTTAAAATATAAAGAAAACTCAAAATCAGGAAACAAATTTTTTTTCAGCTCAAAGTGTAACTACAAGGAAAAAATACAATTGTTGGTGCCTATGTTGATTAAAATAATTACATGTTACTCTAAAAAGAAAGTGTTTCAACTTTAAACACTAAAATTTCTGAACAAGCGCATCTTGCACATTTGTTACATTACATCATTGAATTAAAATAATACCAATGATGTAAACTTCGAACTCCCATGAGAATTTCAATGTTTGTGTTTGACTACATAAAGTGCAATAATCTCGGTTACATGGATGTATATGTATATATTAACAATACTTATTTTTCTCATACAAATAATAATATAATTTGTGAAAATTTCTATATCAATGTGTGAAAAATATTATACATACATACATATTACAATTATAAAGGAAAATAGAAAAGGTACGCGCTTTCGTTATACAATATTACGCAATTCATCGTGAAATTATTATTGTTACTTTTCTCAGAAAATAAGAATGTCGTTAAAGTACGTGTAGATTATTGTAATTTGTGATAAACACATTTTTTTACATTCCTGTATCCAAATGACACTTGTATATATTTAAGCATAATGTGTTTGTTCTAAATTATTTTCTATAGTGGAATTTAGTTGAAATAATAGATTAAAATATTTATCGGCTCATTAATAATGTTTATTACAAACATTTATAAAATAATTGAAAAATTGAAAAAATGCGGACTGCATTCGAAAAAGGCCAAAAATTTCGACAGCGTCTCGAATTTCTCGGTCATTTTACCTGCGCCCGTTTGTACCATCCACCCGCCACTAATGCAAGAGAATCGAATGTTCAGTGGTCCATGTCGAAACCTCCGCTGCAACATAGAACTTTCTATACTATACAGCTATACGTACCTACCTACGGCGTTTTTTTTTGTCGTTTCGACGCGTTTCTTGTATCGACGGATGTACATCAATGGGGTCGATCATTTTTGTTTCGGTGCCGTGAAAAAAAGGGAGAGTAATGAACGTTTACCCGACGAATTATCGGCCGATTTTCAACGACGGAAATGGAAAAGTTGATTTTTCTTTATATTTTTAAGGATAGGATAGTAACGTTTTATTTGTCTGGATTGACGTTTTTGGTACAAAGGTTTTTTGTAGAATAGAATGATGTATGGAAATATTTGAATATAAGTTAATGTAATGTTACTTGTAACGTTGAATTTTTTCAAAATGCTAACATTACTTAATGTTTTTTATACAAAAATATAAACAATTCGGAATTGTTTTTGTGACTTTTATCTCCTAGTTAGTGCATCTTAAAATATAATAGTATTTTACATTAAAACTTAATGTTCAATTTTTAGTATATTGTATATTTAAGTACAATAAAACTAGTATTATTAACTTTAACAATACATGCCAAAAAATAATAATACTACTAACAACTCTAATGATATCAAAAATTATATATAAATACAAGTAGTGTTAACATATATGTGCATAAACAACATTATATAATCCTCTATAATAGAAAATCTTTTTCTTTCTAAGAATACAACATACAAAAGTTGCTTGTAAACCCAAGGAAACTAGAATTCCGTATTTCCTGAAGAAAAAAACATCGTGCTACCTTTTTTTTGGACACGCAAGGTTTATATACGATTACGACCGGATGCTCGAGGTCCTTTCCCCATGCAATTTCCATCTTGTGCTCCAGGTTTTCCTCCGCCGCGTGCCGATGTATAATCGCCTGGATATTTCAAGGACTCGTAGCAGGTTGATGCTAACCTCGCGCGGGGAGTGTAGCGTTTCGTTCTAATGGGTATATATACAACGAGAGACTCGTTTTCTCAATGAATATTGGCACATGGGTTGGCTAAGATTTTTTTCTCGTTTATAATGAAGGATGTTGGAGAATATAATTGTATAATTCTAAAAGTTGGATTGAATTTTTATACTTGATTCAATTTTGAAATAATTAAACGTTACTAGACTAAAAACGTACTTTTAACAAAATTACCTTACAATTAAATAAAGTATGAAAAGAAATCCTTATAAGTATAAAATTGTCTATCTACACATTTTGAACGTAAAATAAATCAAAATACCTCCTGCCAGTTGTATTGTACTCGGTCGTAAAAGAAAAAAACGAGTGTGTCTCACATAAATATTGTAACTGGCGCGTCTTAATAACACGGCATGCAATCCGCAATTGATGACACACGCGCTCCCGACGTCAATCGTTAAATTGGCCACGTCTCGCAAATCTTACTTTCAATCCCAGCCTCTTTGGGTCTTACCTCCGTAATTCGATCGAGCTTCTAATTTACATGAGAAAATCTATCCGAAAATGACTAAATTTCCAATTACCAAAATTGGTATGTATTTACAATATCATGAAATTTATTTAACAAACATTTACACTCACGCATACTTAGCCGTATGATTGAAATAAATAATAAACGTTCCACCTGAAAAAGCACCTATCAGTAGTCGACCATTTGTATGCACGTACAATATATTTATAGACACAAAGAAAGAAAGGATACGACTTGAGATCTAAATTAGCAGCCGATCCTGTTCTTCTTTTTCACGTTTATTCGTTTTTTCCGGTCTATCAGTCTATCCAACTTGACAAAGCAGTGTCAGGATAATGTCAGTTTTCCGGCCATTGTCCGCTGACTTTCCTCAATTCCGTTCTATGCCAAGTGCAACTTTTATTTACCCCCGTTATCGCGCTTATTACCCCTCCCCCGTTGTTCGTGGGAAATGAGACTGACTCGAGACAAAGTAATATTTGAGAAAATTCTGTCGCATACGGTCAATATTCGAAATATCCTTTTGTTTTCTGGGACGATTGAACGTAAGCTTAACGACTCGTGTCCGTGGGCAATTTTGTCGGTTTCTTGCAAATTTGCTCGCCGCTAGCCGTGTTCTAGTTCACTTTTTTCCAAAATGACATTTTTTCAAGTTTGATTTTTTTCTTGAGAAAGACTGTTTCTAGTACGTGTTGATGAAGCATTTGTTTATTTATACATATTGTTGTATCATATCAAATATATATCGTTTTGTTATATAGTCGATTCTGTATAAAGCAACAGACTAATAATATTATGATGATTAATTTATTACTGTTAATTTCATTATTTTTATGACGAATATTTATTACTTTTAGTGGTGGTTGTATTATCAATAATTTTCCTATATATGCGAGAAGAACTATAGAATTTCTACGATTCTAATGCAACTTTATCCAAATTCTATTAGTGAAGCCCCCTTTTTTATTGTGCAAGTGCGTCGAACAGTTCGTTTAGAGGGCAGTAAATATATTACTATACTGCATAACAGAGCAGTGACTCAATGAAAAATATAAAATCTTCGAAAAGCCCGTTTCGGTCCAGAGACATTCTTAAACTCCAACGTCATCTTTCCCAACCTATAAACCTGAGTCTGGTAACCGCATGACTTTCGTTTCTTAGTGCAACGGACCTAGCCACAACTCGAGTCGTTGGTTAATGATAACTTTCTGCAAAACCCCCAATGACAATATTAACATTTTTTGCCACGTTATTATCTCTTTACCAAGTCTTATAAATCAGATTAGATGGGGGTTTTTCACGGAACCAATGATTTTTTGTAGATGCCTGTATTATATATTCGACCTATTTTAACATTCTCGAAAACTGCAACGTCACACATCAATTAATTAAAAATATTCATGATTTATTTTATTTCAGCAAATTTAATGTAGCTAATAAACATTTTAGAAGTAATATTTAATAAATTTGTGTACTATATAGATTCAACGATCAACGATCAGCAATCAACAATCAATATTAATTAATGAAATTAAGTAAAGTAATAAATTATAATTGATGTTAATTGTTGACTATTTAAGAAAGAAAAATAAGCTACGTATACCTATATATAGGCAGTGTCGTAACCATAATTTTTCGTTGAAAAGAGATCGATTAACCCAGTAGCCAGTAATACGAAGGAGGCAAAACAAGGGCCGATTTTCACGAGCTTGGTTATAGGACTCCACCTCGACCGGCGGCCCCAAGAATCTTGGAGGCTCGTTCGCCTGGTTGGGGCCAGTGACCGCCCCCGGCAAGGCCTGTTTCTCTTCTCCCTTCCACACTACTCGACCTTCCTCGGTCTTCTTCACCATCGAGTTTATCCGCCGGCGTGTAGGTATATACGGGTATATATTTTACTTCTCCGTCGCTCTTTTTCTCTTGATTCTATAGGGCATGCGTGAAATTTCGTCTGTATAGTTTCAGCCTCTTCATTTTCTTTAAATCATTTGAAAAAGGACGTAATTTACTTTTAAGATTGAGGTGCAAAACTATAGATTGTTAGAATTACATATAACCATTTTATACACAAATTTTTAAATAAAACTTAAATCTTCTTCAAACTGTTAAGCATAAATAAAGTAATTCAATCGAAAAAAAATATATGCATTTGTTTGAATTATTTATTTATAAAGATACTTTATATATCGCATTTGAACGAGCATTTTGTATGTATATCGTTTTATGTAAGTATAGTTATCATTAAGTAGCTATATATATAATTCATACAATATGTGTAGTATTAAAAACTCGAGATATAGCTATAACGGCACAGTTTTTGCGGTAAGTGATCAATAAGAAGAAGTCCACGAGTCTTGTGACAAGGTGATTATATTGCATAGAGTTTCACTTAAAAATTGGATGTTAATTTTTGTAAACAACATAAATAAAAAGCAATTATTCTGTCATTACGATATTTATAATAAAAATTCTATTCACATAAATATTACAGTAGTAAAAAGATACAGTTACTGCACCATATGTTGAAGTCTTAAATTTCATTAAATTAATTTCCGTGGATACGTATATTAGTACAATAAAACTTTTTCCATACATTACAACAAAAATTACTACCAAACGGTTAATTATTAATTTACCTTGATTTTCAAAGTTTATCAATATTTTATATATAATTATTGCACCATATAAGTATGTTGCAAGTTTTTCGTTTATTCTTTTTAATAAACATATTTCAATAATTTTATTATAATATCGTTACGAAAGAGTTTTAATTAGCTACTTCTTTTGCTTCCATTACTTGTACATTATTTTTAACAAACATTTTTTTAACAGTGTAGATAATGAACTTGTTCTCTACGTTTTTAAAAAAATATATTTATATTAAAATAGGAATATCAACGAAATATATAGTAATTTAAACAAATATTTTTTACAGTATATAAATGCGGGTTTAAAATTTTCAAAAATAACGAGTTGGTTCATTATTGTGTACTGTATTATTTATTTATATATATATAAATAAAAGTGCTATTATAGATGTAATTGTATAAAACTTAAGATACAGAAATCAATGTATTATTGTAAGGCCAATAATTTAATTTTTGTCATTTGCGGGTGTACAAAGAGTTAGTAATTAATAGATATTAATAAAATAAGTATATTATTACTTTATGACTGACTGACTTATTAGATATTCTATTATTGCAAGATTATAAGTAATCCTTTCAGTACGAATGTTATTAATAACCCTGTAATTGAAGTTTTAAGCACTCGCAATATCTCGTCGGTTATTTCAAAGCGCAAAGATATTTCAAGTCGGGGATTCACGGGTTCGAAGAAACACTTGATTACAAAAGGCTTTGCTGACTCTTTTTAATCAACTGAACGTTTTCATTCTGACCAAACCTTGTTAATAGAAACTAAAGCAAATTCGTCAAATGTATAATTCGCACCTTTTCAATTTATTTACACTTATTGTATTTGATACGTCCATAATATAGCGTAGCATGTTTATCAATACTTCACTGATAAATTTATATGTTGCATCATTTATTATTATTTCTCGCATTATTGAATTATATTATTTATTTATATTGCGCAATTAGTATATTTTTTATTGCTAAACCATAATTAAATACTGTTTGAAACTTTTTTCAGTATAAAACTTTCAAGACGATTATTTTTAATTGGTTAAGTTAACGTTAATATTAATAGCATTTACCTTAATTCGTCAATTATTTCAATAAATATTCTGATGCATGGACGATCAAACCTAAAGCTACCGAGCTAAAGGCCATTGGCACCGGACTATTGTTTTGGAACATTGCCAGCTGCGTCGTCAATGAAGTTTAGACTGGCTATTAGCGCGAATATTCACAGTCTGCAGAATTTGCCAAAAATGCCACTCCCGCGATTTGTACTTCTGATACATTGATGTACAAATTTTGGTGGAACCAGGCGGAATCCATAAAAAAGAATCAGTCAAATTGAATCTCATTCGAAAATCTGTTATACGTCGATTTATGATAATTAACTGTTACGTTCATAATTATTTTCCCATTAATCTATTGAAATTTATACTTTTACAAAGAAATTGATTTAATTAGTAAAACTCTTTTTTATCAAGACTAGTTATCTTTTATACTTTTATAAAATATATAGTCGATTGCTAACCGTTATTTTATATTCCCATTGTGTTTAACAAAAATTAATACATCACGGACTGTAAATGTGTTATTATCTCTTTGCGGTTTTCTTAATAATTACTGATCGTTAATATAACAATAACTAATAAATACTTTTTGCTCGTGTAAAACCTATCGTAAATATATTTAATCATTAAAATATTGCTGAAAAATTGTGGAGCGTCATAAACTATTAATATACTATGATTATTGTAATTCATCAAATAATTACAAACTGTAACGGTAATCGTATTATTTGTAAACGTGGATTGAAGAATCCGAATATTTAATCCAATGATTAGTTAAGTTATCTTTTATAATAAAAAATATATAATTCATAGTTAAAACCTAAAAGTAATTCAAGTTAACCTATGAAAAGTCTTATATTATATAGGTATATTTATATATGTTAATTTGTTAAGTTAAAAATCATCAAGATTTACAGCGGACAGGCAGCACAGACGATCCTTCTTCGCAAAGTAAAATGAAGCATCAAAAGTTTAAAAAATCACGTTCATAATCGTAATCGCCGGTGTTACTGGCGTAACATCGACTGGTACGGCTTACTCACGTGTGTAATCACGATTACACAGATCATCATATTCTCGAAGCGCACCTGACGCTCAGCCTATTCACGAGGCTCTTCATTTGAATTTCTATGCTCTACAGGGACGAAAGTGAAGAAAAAAAGAAAAAGAGCGAAATTCACTACCACAAGTAGACTGTGTCGGTGGATCACGTTATAATACCCTTATATATACATGCTCAAGGGGCCGTTATTACACGTTCGTTGCTTAATGTACTGAATCGGAGTTTCAAAAGCGAAGGTTCGTACATTCCTATACGTTTAATTTATAGTCCATAGCTACTATTATGCGTATGCATATGCGCATGTATACCTTGTATCAACTCCGTATCGCTACTGTACTTTTCCGGATGCTTGATTTCCATTTGTTTATTCTGCAACATGAATATTTGCGCATGGATAAAAAAATGGTAAAATATTTAACTGCAGAGATTTTGCGAAAATCAGCTAATACTATAAGAATTGAAACAAAATCTATCTTATCAAATGTAACACTGTAACAGTTATACATTAAAATACATCATCATCGTCACCGTCGATAGAAAGAAAAGAAAACTTGTAATATTTACGGATCATGAACATGTATTACGAAATCTTCACCGTGACATAAAAAAAGCTGAGATTACATTGTTAATTACGCAAGTTTATTCTCGAGCGGCTAAGAAAAATACACAAAAGTGACCTCCGAGTGGCTCGTCTCAATTTTTACGCTAACCGTAGGCGACTCTCTGTCTCTTTCTTTCTCTCTCTCTCCCTCTCGCGTCTCACTTTTTTTGTCCGTCAAACAAAAGCCGCAACGTTTATCCTTACTCTATACCGTTAAACGGCTAACTCGCTCAAATCACTTCTAAGTAAAGCAAATCAATGGACAAAAACGCTAGTGATGTCGAACTCGCAAGCTAAAACATCAGCGATCCTATAGGGATTAATGACATTTGAGTTCAAGGTCTTTCTAATACTTGCAAATTTACAGTTTAACAGCTTACATTAATATTTATGTATATAAATGAAAATCACAATTACTTAATTGATGTACGAGGTTGAGTAATTGTTTCTATTGTAATGTTGCATGTATGTTTTGAATATTATTATAAACCACTCAATCGAAGTTAGACTTGGTAGAAACAATTATTAAATCAAAAAAAGGTATTTTCTCATTCTAATGTAAATTACGGACAATTTTCTTCAACCGAAACATCTACTTTATGTAGGATTTCCACTTAAAATTCCAATGGATATTCTACACCGCTTGTTTATATGTGCGTAAGTACAAAGCGAAAAAATGTCAAAGACCATGTCCGTAATGAAAATCTTAAAAAAAAAATAGAACATGAGAAAAAATGCAAATATAAAGTACAGAGAGAGGGAAAAACCACTTTCTTACTTATATCCTTCATCGACGTAAACGAGACTCATCCGAAGCATATACCTAAAAAACAACCTTGTAAAAGAGAGTGGAAAACTCAGGGGTATATCACTTAACGTGCGTTATTCTCTCGAGGAAAGCTGTTTGCTCCAGATGTCTTTCACTCTCGGAAATGAGCGAGGAAACTTTTTGAAAGAAGCGCTCGCTCGAGTATTCATGCGACTCTTCTGAAAAAAAGAAAATATGGACTAAGAGGTTTAATGAAGCTCGTAGAGAAGTCGACGGACTTTTCTCGGAGATTCTCACCCCGTGGCGATTATTCCGCGAGTATCTAAACTTAGCGTAGTCTAGACATATATGCACGATTGGCCCTTATGAGTTGCGGTTGAACGGACGCGATGATGATTGTAGTATTCCGGTTACTCTATAAACAAATGAATATTATTCTAACCTTTTTATACGTAAATATAGTTTTTAAGAACGAGATGTATTGATAGATTTATTGTTGGGAAATAATTTGGAAAAAACTGATAAAATGAAACTAATACGCTTTTTTAATTTAATTTATTTATCTTAGAGATTATGTTGAACATTCATAGTTTTTATACGATTTATTGCAAGTTATTTTAATTACTTTTGCTTTACATCTGTGAAAATAATTTTGCAATATAATGAATTATAAACTTGTTTATATTGATCAAATATTATAATCATATTTAAATAAATCATCAATAATTTGACTACATATTATGCAAGTGTCTTTTGAAATACGAAGAAAATTTCTAATACGAATTTAAACAAAGTAATCGGCAAACGAGAAGCATACTAATTTGTATTAAAACAGTTGAAATGCATTCAGCATTGACAATTGAAAATCCATGAGTTCTTGGAAGGACTGATCTAGACGGTTGTCATTCTACGATTTTCCGGCGCCATCTGCGGTCTTTCTCTTATGATGCCAGGATAGGCGTCGTTTTTCTCGAGTGCAGCTTTGACTTTCTTCGTCTCCACTTGGACACTTCTTTTCCACGCGCGTAACCGGAGACGAGCGTCTGTGAGAGATACCTCGAGTATCGTTTCCTCCTTCTTTACGGAGATTGTAGTTACCAGCTGAACGTCGACAGTTCGTTCTTTTGGTTTGTTACGCGTAGGCGAAATTTCGAAACTCCATATATATATACCTTATCATTTGTTGGGATTAGCTTTCGGTTACCATTTTTTTGTAATATTTCATATGTCGCATGCACTTTTATATATATCACAATAACATTTTAGTTTATTTAAACATCGCATTTTTTAATTCGTTTGCAATTTACTTTAGTAATATGAAACTGTAAATGAGGTAAAGAAAAAACATATAGACGAACGTGGCGATCTGTAATAATATATATCAAAATTGTATGATGATCGAATGAGACCTTAAAAATATTTTAAACAAGTTCTTTCGGTAACAAAGTACTAATATTTATCTCTCGAGTTAGAATATTATAATGATGTTCGATTAAGTTATCGATGCAATCTAGGACAAACGTATAAGATTTTCTCAGAATTGAACCATTTTTCACACTCGCATATTATTTTTTATTTAGAGCATGAAATAATTCTACGTAAAATTTAAATGCAATTTTAAATCTTGAAATATATGAATTGCAAATTAAAAATTTTAACAACAAATATAATTATACTGTATTTCATTTTGTAATTTATTGATTCAATTTTCGTTTAAACAGTTTAATTCATTTAATCAAACAGAAATCGTAAGTGGACAAAGTCTGCGTGAGATGTAGAAAAATTATACTTTGATATAGGTAATTAATGAACATTTAATTAATGAACAAGAAATGTGTCTAATTCTCAATTAAATATCGTTACATCATTATTTAATCTTTACATTATAGGTTAAATAAAGAAAAATCAGATCTAATTTCCTTTCCCATCTGGCGAAAATCTAGAAAATCGTAAAGAATTGCGCGACGGCGTGGAAAACTAAATGCACATCGAAACCTCATGAATAAGGATAAATCCGAATGAAAAACTGTGAGGGCGATAAAGTGAACCCGCAGACATCCACCCTCGACAGGCCGTTGATCCGCGATTGAATCGTTTCAGAAGCGATTCCTCTCTCATTATTCCTGACCCCGATCTCACGTACCCCCCTTCTACTTTTATCTCTTACCCTCGCGTGTATACAATGGGCTTTCCCTACCGTTGCATCGCTTTTAAGCGCGAAATTAATCCCTTTTCCGCTCTGTGTATCTTTTCGGCTAATTTGAATTTTGAACGTGGTTGTGTATATGCGACGGTTTTTCATTTGAATCGAAAGTTTAACGTATGTAATTATAGGATGGCTTTATGGGGGATAAACCACTCGTTCATAAGTTTGTTTAATATATTTTTTTATCGTACTTTCGTAGATTGTTAGGTTATTGAACAAATTGTAGCATATTCTTGTACATTTATCAACACTATAAAATTACAGTCATTGTAAAATAGTAAATCACAGTAATAATAACAGTTTTTTTTGTTATAAAACGTAGGAAACTACCGAAACGATTTAATTTGCCCCCATTAAAAAGTGAAAAACAAAGTGTAGCTACAAACCATAAAAACAAAGTTCCTTCGATCGACCGGAAATGATGAAAAGAGCGAAAGCTCCTCTCACGCGACCGTTTTCCAGCATTTACATACTCACTCCGAGAATTACCCGTTGCAGCTGGCCCGATTTGTTGCGATACCCGAGATAGAAACGAAACCTACCCTGGCTAGAAAAAAACCGTACCCCTCCTATATATAGGGCTTTATACGAAGTGTCGAGATCGCACGAGAGGAGAGGGTTTATTCAATGCAGTTCGATCGCGTGAGCGGACCTACGTTTTCTTTCCTGCCGGAAGTGCTTACCTTCTTTCTTTTTTCTATTCGGGAATTTTCATTCATTGATGCCGATGCGTATATATACAAAATCGGGTTTTGTTACTCTTCGTGAGCGTGTTATTCGCTGAATATGCTCGAGATGTATATTTGGGTATTCATTCAATGTCGTTTGACATTTTTAATACAAGTTATTATAGTATCATACTTTTGCTAACTTGGTTCACGGAAAATAAATTAATTAAAGTAATTATTGGAAATGTATTTTTAAATAATACATAATATTGTGAAAATATAATTAATTATTTCAACTATGTAATTAGTTTAGTATTTTTTTATGGTTGTATAAATTGTTTGTAAACTAATCATCGTTTTGCGGTTGTGTAACATTACTATATTGGTTAATCTTTTGAAAATAGTAAGTAAAAATCAATAAATACATATATACAAACGATAGCTTTCTAGTCACAATATTTAATACGTATTTTCTGGTTAAAAATATAAATAATATTTAACGTGCATAATAAATAAATTTATCTTGTACTATTAAATATAGAGTGAGCGTAATTTACTCTCGGTCATAAATACATGTAATTTTTAATGCCAAGGTCAGTTAGGTATTTGCACCTTTCCTTTCACGTCATACCTCAATGGAGAAATTAGTATACACGAGGCACTAATACAATTACGTGTACATACGCAACCTTACCGAGCAGCTTACTTAACGATTTTTTTTCGTTTAGATTTATCGAGTTTAAAAAACTGGCCTTTGAAATTTATATCTCATGCTTGTACTATTTGACCCGGAAATAGAAAGTTTGTACGTTAAAAACACAATTTTCATTGCAGAGTGTCTGCGTAGCAATTGCAGCGACAGTCCGGAATTAGTCTTACCCAGTTAAAAAAACAGGAAACCTATTTTTATGTTGAATGGTACGACATGCAAATAATAAAAGATGATACTGAATTCCACGCGCAATGAATGCTATTTTGAGATAGAAAAGTTTGCATACATTTGTCTATACACTATATATTTTTATTGTTAGTTTTTATGTTGAAAGTATTTTAAAGCAAAATAAAATTCGTACACTAATTCCGCATGATTTTATTGTTTAATAATAATATGTACACTAAAAAATTACACTTTGTTAACAACGAATATCCGTAATTATTCCAAGCCTTAAATTTAACGTATAACAAAGTCATCAAAACTGAAGCAGTATAAATATACGCGGTAGAGTAGAAACTTGGAATATCAACGTTTTGTATCCACCGTCCATTTAATAGCTGCAGAGCACTACGAAGCATTCCACAGAATTGTTTACGGACTGAGGGGAAAAGTAACCCTGTAAAATCATCCAAGAAGGCGTCGATCCTTGTTTGGTAGACATTTTGTGCGAAGCTCCTGGATGATACTCCATAAGGCAATGACGCTTCCCGTGGATCGAGTAGAAGAAGTTGTACTTCTCAAGAATCAAACCTCCTCAAAGTCATTAGACGTATTTATTGCTACCAGGCAACATGGTGAAATATCACCATTGCATTAAATTTTACCGTATGTTACTTAAAATACAACGTAACATTATTTCGTTGTTTAGTATGCACATCAGATTTATTTATACATACATCTCATTTAATAATATACCGGTAATTAAATAAAATTTTTAATCAAAAATTTATTTCAAATATATCTTAATTTAATAGATATTTTTGCAATAGAATTTAGTGTCTTACCTTACATATTCCTTCTATATACTTTATATATATATATATATATATATATATGTAAAGCAATATTTATATAAGGATCTATTATAAATACTATCGGATTACAAATCGTTTTCATTTTAAGATCGATTCCAACTACAGGTCTAATAATAAAATCTGAAACATCATAATAGTAACATATAACTACGAGAGAGTGATCGGAACCTCTGACATCCATCGGTAAAACCGGTAAATAACGCCCTAAGCTTCCTTCTCTTCTAGTATTTAAAATAAAGCATCCTCCAGCAAAAGAGACAAATTGAAAAGGGAAAATCCTCGGAAGAGCAGAAAAAAAGACAAGTAAATTGTTCGCAGTCCCTTAATGGGTCTCTCTCTCTCTCTCTCTACGCATCCGAGAGTCCAGAAAACCAGTTTTCACGATGAAGTATAAAACAGCTGCCACGCGTATAGCACATCTGCGATCTCGCGAATATAATAATCGGGAAACAAAGAGCCTTCAGATGGGATTTACGAGGAAGTTAAATGTTCGAGGGGGGTTTTTGATGAGCTACCGATGGAGTTGATTACGGTGAATGATCGTTCTGTTGATGTTCTTGTTGCGTCTTGTTGTTGTTGTTGTTGTACGGAACGAGGAAGTTTAGTTGGAAAATTGATGGAATAACTTTGTGATGTTACAAATAATTTTTCTAATGGGCACTTTTCAATATAATGTTTTATAATTACAGGCCATTTTCTAGAATTTGATTGCTACGTTGCACTGCAAGTATAGAATTTAAGCTATTTCAATCGTACATATAAATACATTCGTGCAGAATGAGCTAGAAGGATTCGATAGGTGATTCTGCAAATTGAGTAATTACAAGGATATTTTTGTTAACAAAAGCGTAATTATACTTTTACGTATGTGACACTAAGATATAACTAATGTGTTATTAATGTATATTTGCAATTAATTTTTTTGTAAATATCAGTTTGACTGATTAATACTCGTACTTTCAATGCGTTCTTACAGTTAATTAAATTATTTGAAGACGATAACAACATTTTTTAGCAAAATATTATTAATGTATATAATAAATCTTAATATTGCAAGTTTTGTGGTTAAATTTCAACACCAAAGAAGTTAAACGTTTAATTTACATTAAGTACAATAGTATACAAAATCTCTTTTACGTTCTAATTTTAAATATCAAATTTCTACTTAACATACTACGAACTCAAGGTTCCAAATGAATTTGTTTGTACACACGAAGTGTATTTGAAGTGTAGTTCAAGTCGAGTGCATTATGGCTCGTAAAATCAAAGTTACGATGAACCGTTATGACGCTTCGCATCGATAGATTTTACGTATCTAAAACTTCCCCCTAGTTTCAAAAGCTCTAAGAATTTACGTAATAATAAACCATGAATTTTTTAACACCGGAAGCGACACTTTCAAATTGACAGTATTAACAGTGTGACGCAATAAAAAGGTCGACTGCGTTTGGAGATATGAAATATAAAAATCAAAGTTTGCAAGAAGAATATCTCATAAATACACAATGCCGCGAGAGATAAGATTTTTACCGTCCCAAATACTTCAGGTGATCGAGCATTAGAATCGTAAAATGCAAGGAGGAACTAATAAATAAAAGAAAAGAAATAAAACTCGCGCGATAACAGTTAGAGCAATAATTTAAAAATAAAATGTGTTATTCAAATCAACTTTTTTATATTGCATTTTTCAATGTATACAATTATACCGTAGATTTTTAACAGTAATAAAATTTCAAACTGTAGATCCACTTTGCGATATTTCGAATGATTCTATATTTAAATTGAATACAGTGCATGATTCGGCAAAAAAATTTAATTTCCTTTTCGTGATGTTGAACAAGTATTTTATGAAAATAAAATTCGCGTTATTGCTATTAATTTATGTGTTAACTGTGTTGGATTTCCTGTCGTCAACTACTTAAGTAAGCTTTGACCGATGTATTTGTAGCAAGTTAATTGAATGCTTATAATCATTGATTAAATGTAATTATGTTAAGATTTTATAAAAAAAAACTTGGATTTGTAAAAGTTGTATTTGAACATTCGAATTTTAATTTAATTTAAATACAAACTCACAGAGTCAAAGACGAAAAGTTTAAATTCGTTATTTCTTTTTTCAACTGAAGAGTTATTATGTCAATAATTAGTTGGTATAAGAAATAACTATGGATACATAACATATAAAAGTGAATGATAGAGAATGATTTAGAATTTTACGTTATGCTACAATGGCATACTGATAATAGCTACATTGACAATCCAATTATACTACTTAGTTATATAGCTAAATTTTGACATTTCCAACAAAATTTTGAAACGAAAATGTTAACGATAATTCACCTAAACCGAAAATATATCGCCACCTCGAGTAACCAATAAATAATGATAACGAAAAATGCCTCGAGATAAACTGGAGTCTCGAGTATCTTTCTTTCTATCTAATCTCTTATCGCATATATGTTTGCTTCTCCCAAACGTGCTCCATTTCTCATGTGTATACGCATGGTATACCGAAGGTGTCACAAATCAAAGCGCAACTGCGCGTTTCCCAAGTCCCCTTGGGATTTTCCTGACGGTTCATTTAGGATCCGGATTTCCTCCAGAAGCACACGCGACGGCTATTTAAAGACTCGCGCCCTTAGCCGCACGCGCGATCCATAAACTTCATCGTCTACTTTTGGACTAGACGCGAATTGTTTGCTTTTCTGTGCGAGGCGCGGCTGCGTTTGAAAATACGAAGGGCTCACACACCAGTTGGCTTAAACGACACCGAGTTTTATTTAGATTTTTGTTATGTATATATATATCGAGGCGCTTTGTGATATTTGAGAAGTTTGACATTTTTTCCCTTGTCGATTGCGAGAATAATTGTTTGGTAAGATTGGATTTGATTTGGAATACTGTAAAAAACTTTGCTGTTTTCCATTCGTTATTTTAACATAATATTGGGGTAAAACACGAAACTAAAATAATAAAATTAGTATATTGAATGGTAATAATAAACAATAGTTTGTAACCCTTTTAAAAATTGATATTAGGATATTGAAACATGTCTAAATAAAAGAATAAGTAAACCGCAATGGAACACGTTATCTATATATAACAATAGTAACAATATAATTGGTAACCACTTTCTAAAATAAAATTAAAAATTCCACATTCAATTTCACAAACAAAAAATCAGTTTCTCTATACACTCAAGCATTTGCATCTCACTAAACACATGCAAACACGAACTAGAGCAGATCCAACTTTCCTTCACGAAATCTTCAATAGACGCTCGCGTTACAAAATCACCGATTTCGAAAACTTACACGTATTACAAGGTTATTTTTTTGTATTAAATGGCGCAAAAATAAAAAATATACTCGAGTATTCGATGTTTTAATTTGAAACCATATCGGAGACCGTGAACTTGATGTACATTTGGCCGATTTATTGGCCCGGCGCCAAAGAGAACCGCGTGTCTGTCTGTCTGACGATCGAATGAATGAATTCTTCTATTTATCCAAGTTAAATTTTGCTTGTGTATTAAAAACTTTTGAGTTTTGATGGTTAAATTTATTAATAACTTCGATGTATTCGTTAACTGGAAATAAAAATTAATTATAGCAATATTTGCTTATTGGAATATATAAAAAGAGACATTTGTTAATTATTTGAAATAATTACATATACTGTGTAAAAAAAGAAATTGACAAAAGTCATGATAAAGTAGAAAAGGTAACAAAAAATTTATTCTTTCCAAGTAATATAAGAATGTTTTATTTGATGTATTAATTTATATTAAAGAAATAAGGGATTAATAATATAATACTGATCATAAATTGATTACGATATATAGTAATTTAATCTGGATTTTAATAATATTTTTTACAATTTTATTTTATAAAGCTTCCGTTATAAGAAAATTCACTAATTTTAAATTTACTGCATTTTATACTATACAGCAATGTCCACATATGTAGTCCATAAATCAAAGAAAAATGTATCAAACACAATACAGAAGTAGTGTAACATCCAAGTGTATTTTGTTACGCATCGAGCATACAATAATTGACGCTGGTTATGTATACGATGTAGATCGTACAGTTATGGACGGATCAAAAATGATGCTATATATTTTTTTATTTTAGTACATACACACATGTTATTATATATTAAACAAATAAAATAAATGCGTAATTTATAAAAAATTGAAGAATTATCAAAAATAAATTATAATAAAAATGGTATGACGTTAATCTATCCAAGAAATTGGAAATAAAAATAAATATAGACTTATAGAGTTCGTTTACGACGTTGGATAAACTCATCGATATCAGTCGAAAGACCGTTAAATTTCGCGAAAACGTTAATGCGTTCCACAACGTGCTTCTCACGGCATTTAAAAACGTATACTTTAAAAACCGAGCAAGCGGGAAATTAGGATAAGACGTTAAAGCACAGTCGTTCTTCGTCCGTAAAATCCCAGACAAAGCCGGCTTGGGAGCGTTTTTCCGACGCTTCCGTTTCCGTTTTCTCACACGCGAATGAACCGACCATGTGAGACTCAAATACCAGAGTCACTCTCTTCGATTTTTTTCATTTTGGGCCTCTTCCACTCCGGGTAACTCGTGTGGAATACCGATAGATTTGTTTGATTTTGTAATTGTACATTGAAAAAGTGAAGGAAGGTATTGGATGCAACTTGTCAGATATTCATGATTTATACAACTCCACAAACTACCCAACTTTATTTATATCCATTTATCGTCAACATTTTTAGTTATGTTACAAATTCATCGGGATGAAATTATGAATACAAATATTTAATAATTACTGTAATATACTTGTACTAGAAGCCATCTTGCGCGCAAGCGGGCACCTTATGTCATCTATGTAAAGTTTCTTTCTCGATAGTTTAAATGTTTTAATTTTAAAGGAGATAACGTACTTTTCCAAAGCATACTTTTGAAAATCTTGTTTTGCCCGGTTTCATAAATGTATGCAACACGTCACTTCCAACTTCCAAGTTTCAATCAACCAATCATATCACGTTTTAAGAAGCTTCACATCATTTTTTTAAAGTCGGATACATTTATTAAAGCACCATTTCATCCCTTCCACAATTTATTTTAAAGGAATTTGATCCTATCGATTGCATCACACACAATTTATCACTGGTGGAGTAATACTTCTATCTTGTTATAAACGTACTATACGAATTATTCACAATGTATTTCTTATTTGACACATTTTTTTCGATTCTTCTATTATCTAATCGTATATACGCGTCTGCGTATACCAATGCATCACTCTTTAGTTTTTTTTCACGTAACAGAATGCAACGTAAACATTTCCAGAAGAGAAATGTTACACCACTTCAAACTGCAAGTATACTTGATTATGTTTCGTAAATGGAAATAATAAACAATACGTCTTTTTTACCATCGTCGGGCTTCAAAAGAAGCAATGCGAAGAAATTGATTATATGAGGCGCTGTTCGTTTATATATTAATATAACGATATCGGTTCATTCAAACATTATTAAGGTATCATATAATGCGAATCTTATACAATGGAACGTCGTAAAATGATTTACGCGTAATAAGAAAATATTAATCAAGTGAAGAATTTTATTATTCACTGACCATCAGTTTATAATTTAATTCGGATTAATATATTGTTATTATGCGAATTTTCAGTTAGTTTTTTATAATTCTATTACTTTTTATTTGTATGTAAGCATTTTAAAAATGTTTGGAATTTGACATAAAATTTCTTATACTCGTTAGTTACAAATTCCTTACATAAATATTGAGTGAAATCGAAACAGGAAAGTAATGACAAGAAATTTTGTTTTTCTTGGATTTTTGCCCTTTCGATATCAAATTACAGTTCCATTTATACGTATTTGTATTAATACTATAAGGTAATAATGTAACGTTTTTAAATCCATTTTGTAACACATATTTATAACATAATTTACATTTAATTAATTATTCAATTTTATAAAATATATCTATCAATAATTTAAACAATTATAATTATAAATATAAAAAAGTGGATTTGATGAAAATAAATGAACCAAATTAATCAATGTTTCATTAAATCGAACGAAAGACTATCAATTTATCGCAACGACCGAAAACAAACCATCCCAATAAGTATCAACAGCGCGCGGACGAAACAAATCATCGATTATCAGCGCCGGCCAAAAACCTCGTCGTCGCCGGGAAAAGCACGTGCGCCAGACATAGTAGGTGGGGGATAGACGACGAGTGCGGCAAACTTTGCGCAATGCGCCTTGCGGAAGCCGGCGCAGGTGGTTAACCTCCAATGTTGGATAATTTTTTTAAATAATCCATCGATTGTGATAATATATTTTGACAATTGAGATGCGCTTATTTAATATTATATAATATTTTTTATTGTGAGTTATTTGGGTATGGTGAATCAGTGCTAGCTTGGCTGAATATATTTTTAATTTAATCCGAGGGATTTTAATTTTGTTTCGGAAGACGGAGAGCATTATTTTTCGTTTATTGTTGTGTAATGTAGATTTAAGATTATTTTCACCCATGTTACGTATATAGGTATTTTTAAATTTCTACAATTAAAGATATGTGATATTTTAAGAGTTAACATAAATACATCTTAAATTTTATAATTTGATCAACGTTATATGTATGAATTTACTATAAAAAAATATTAATTATAAAATATAATAAAATTAATAACAACCTTAATAAAATAATACTTTGATATTTAAATTAAGTTTTTTTTAAAGTTTATTATTTTTTATGATTTTAATATTTTATTTGTCATATTTAATGGTCGACAGAAGAATTAATTATTAGTTAAATATATTTTTATATTGAAAAATATCAGTTTTATTTGTTGATTAAATACTGTAAAACTAATTAATTAATTAATTTCTGCATGCTTATAAAACTTTACATATCCAAGTTATATAAATGTCATATTATGCTATTAAAAAATATTATGTTCACAAAAATTTTATAATTCGTTTATAATTAATTCACATTTGTTAAAGTATAACAACCTTATTAAAATAAATATTCAATCACATCGCAGAAGGTAAACATAGAAGATGCTTCAATGAACACTACTACAGCAATTTTCAATAATTTTGTTTTCTTTAGATTAGCTACTATATATGTTAAATCAAAAGTATAAAATAGCATAAGGTCATAACAGTCCCACAGTCGAAGCCAGTCTATGTAAAATAAAAAGATTGAAATGTATATGTGTATATATATAGACGCACGAGTGACAGACGACGCAACCGCATAACTATACGACGTTACAAATTGCACCGCATATCGACCGATCCCAAGTTTTCCCGAGTTCACGCAAGAACCTAAGATTTTCTTGGTAAGATGAAAAAACTCGACTAGTCGGATGCAACCGACCCTTCGACTGCTGGACCAACATCGCATAAACTCGTCTTTACGACTCTTCTATTTCTCTTATATACTATATGGACTTTGGCTCCTAAGTTGTACAAGTCGTACTTGTGCGAACGATTTATTTCACAGAAATCCCAAGCTTCTAAAAGCATTTTTTTCAATTTTTGCACAACTATTAATGGAATGAATTTTTGCGTTGGGAGAAGTATTTTATTATATACATTCCTAAAATAAAACTTTAACAATAAAAATAATATTATTAATTCTCAACTAATATTATATTCTAGATCTGTATGGGTGTAATGTATAATGTACATATATAAACTGTTGCTCAGCAACAACATTGGTTAAATTCAACATGTTATAGAACATTAGCCTACATCTACAATGAATAAACAGACAAAGGATCGATTTCAAAGTCGTAAAATAGAATCGCAATTTCATTGTATCCCAACAATATGAATTCCAGATTTATGTACCAATCCATTATAAAATTCAACAATTACAGAAAAGCTTATAGTTTAAAATCTAAATTAAAAGTCAATCGATAAACGAAGGCGTCTATTATATCGGTACAATATAATAGGCATGTGTACATATACGTTTCCCTTCCATCCGCATCTTATGAATGGAGCATGACCCACATTTGTCGCTTATTATCGTATCGTAACGCCAAGTTTGAATGAAGCGCCGTGGGTTTCCGTACAGTGCCAAATGCTAAGGGAGGCTAAAGCAAACATACACATATAGATACCTAAAAGCGTTAAATTCGCAGATTTGAAGCACCGTCTTGATCTGACGCATCAATTTTAGTTGTTCAATTTTCTCTTACCGTTCGCACGAGGGTTTGCAATACGATAAGAGCTTTAATTCATTTAAATCACTTAGTATAATAAGAAGCTGCAAAAGAAAACTTATAGATTCTATACATATAATAGACCTTTATTTACGTGTGTCCAAAAATATAATTTATTTTTTTTTTAATTCGAATCAAACAGTATTGAAATAATAAAAATAATAAATAGGCATTATAGCATATTTTCGTCAATGAATACATTACTGTGCGTACCAACTATATATATGGAAATTTCAGAGTCATATCCGTTATACATAGCTTATATCTGATTGAGTCAGAGACTCATTGAAGTTTGTGTATTCATAAATTTATCTAATATGCAAAAGTTGTACATCTTAAAAATATTTTTTAGTTAATTAACTAAATGTACCGTCACATACCCAGTTGTTGATCAGTTAAGGCAAATACGTACGTGCATAAAATAATTTTATATTAATAAAGGCTAATAATATATATATATATATATATATATATATATATGAAAAATAAAATAACTGCTATTTTTAAAGTAAGCAACAATCTAAGAAGAAAAAGCGGGAAGTACCAATTTCTGATCAGTATATTATCAATACGTGTATAAATTCCTTTTTATTTTATTATTTTATTAAAATAATATACTGATCAGAAATTGATTAATAATCAACAATCCGGCACCATACGGTAGATATTTTAGAATTAATTTTTTATTTATACAGAAATAACATTTTTTTTCTCTTAATTATAAATACGGGAACTCTTATTTTTACAAATACGTCAAATAAAAAAACTGCTGATTCTATAATAATTTAAAAATAATAAAGATAAACTGGGATTGAAAACTTACCGGGTATTATTTTATATATTTGTAATAATTTAATAACAGGTACTACTTAAAATTATATGCAACGTTTTATAAAGCACCAATACAATGTGTGAATTTATTCACGATTTTCATTTCAAGTGAAAAGTAAAAATTTATCCATATGCTTGATTAACACAGACAATCGATAATATCGATACACTTTTTTCAAGTAAAGGAAAAGCTACGGTCAATCAGCTTTTAAGCTTTCACAAATTTAATAACATTGGTCACTTTCCTGGATATAAGAAGCAGTGACCTGATTAATCCTAATTACGTGTTAAGTGGCTGTAATTGAAGGAAGCAGTAAAATTTTCGAACGAAATTCTATAGTTAACGCTTCGGGAAGGGATATGCCGTCTAGTTGCGCAATTTTTAAGAGTAGAGAGAATAATAGAAAATTCAGGTTAATTTTTTATTGCCGCTATATTGACAAACCAGATTCTCGTAATTTTTATATATCGCGTACTAATTGGAAGCAACTGTATATTTCAATTTAACTATAATTACATGGTCTACTTATATAATTATGACGATTATATTAAAAAGACGTTTATATATGGTATTAAATCTATTGCATTAGATATTAAACTCTTAGTAGATTAACATTAAATTATTGCTACTATTATAATACTGATGATTAGACCGCTTTTCTTATCTTTTAATATGATATTTAAAATTAAATACCATCAGTATTTCTTTACGGAAATAAAATTTTAAAGTTCATCAACGTTTATTTATATCAAATATATTATCTAATTACATATATTTCATAAAAAGTAATTAAGGTATAGAGCGCTTAATAATATCATATTTCTAACCAATACATCAAAACTGTAGATAATATAGTTCATTATAGATCCATTACGAAACATTAAACAACATGTATGCAACAAATATGTTAATATTATCGTAATTGATCACGTTCTAGTTCATCGTAGAATTAATTATCTTAATTTCAGAAACGAAATCACACTTAAACATCCGCGACCCTCGACTCTTTCTTCTGCCATGGAAAACCAGGCCGGAAACTCAATACATTCCGGTGGAATCGGTGATGTTCTCCGGATGTCGCGATTAGCGTTGTTCTCGATATAGTATAGAGAGGCAAAAAAAGGCCGACCTGATAAAAAGCTAAATATATACACTATTTTTTTATGACTTCATGCCTGAATCACTTTGGACGTTCACATTTTACGAGAAGCCCGAAGAGCGCGTTTATTACGAATGCAATGTTGAGAGATAACGTTATGGGCTTCTAAATTTTGGTGGTTTGAATTACGTTTTTTTTCTTTTCGAGGTAATTCATACCACGTGCACTATTGTTTATATAGTCATTATTTGTTATTTCTTGTATGTTGATTTTCTGTTAATTTGTTAACGTCTATCGTACACAAGTATTATATGCTAAATATAATTTACAGATTTGGTATTTCGCACTAACTTAAATTAGCCCTTTAAAATTAATGTATATATACCCAAAATAATGGATAGACCATTTTATTTTATACTCGCTTCGTTTCGTATAATTTTATAATATACTTACCGTCAAATTTAGTTTCAAAAATCGTTTAATTGAACAAAATTACCGGAAAATATAAAGTATTTGTAGATAAAATTACTAGTTTAATTCATCGTACGTGCCTTCGTTCAAATTTAACAGCCTGTACTTACGAATGTGCATTGATTACACTTTAGTTAATTCTGGACTTCCCTCTGGACGTGCTATTGACGGTTATCAATGGAATCGTTGATGGTAAAATAGTTTACATACTGTACTTCAAAAATTAAAATGAATTGCTAGATAAGCTATGTATTTATTGAATTAATTCGCTGATTAGGAAAAGTACGATCACGAATAAAAAGGCCATATTGATATTTGTAATTATTACGGCTTTTAATATCTATAATTTGTATCTTATTTTCTGATTAATTATTACTAACTCATTTGAATTTGTTAAACTACCGTCTTTTAAACATACCTATAATAATAACATTTTAATAAATACTTAGGCCTTTCAAAATTTGAAATCCATCTGTGCTTTTTATCAATCTACACAAGCGATGAATAAAGAATACCAACGGTCGATGTATACTCTACAAGCATAACACGTAGTTATACATAAAAAATGCAGATAACCCATTGTGCGAAAAACTTGACGCTGCATACAAGATATACGATAAATATTTTTTCCAACCGACCTTCACAGCTATACAGACACACCATCATTGAAATTCCATAGCGATTGTCAGAGGTGTAGGAAAGTCATTTTTACGTTTTGTACTATCTTCTACTCAACATCGAAGGTCACCTAAGCCTTACCTATCGCTCATCTCTACGTTGACGTGAGTGCATTTGTCCATGCCTTTTATTTTCATCATCACATTTTTATCTTTTGTGTTTCGTATACGAGCTGCGACTGTAACGAACTCGAGATGATCCTTTTCGATATACGTATATGAATCCAGTCGATCGTTTTGTATAGGTTTTTTGGTTATGTTACAATAGCAGTTTAATTTATGAGGTTTCTATGAGGTAGGTGACAGTAAGTGAATCTCGGAATCTATATACTTGATATACGGATTTTGTTCATTCATACGTTCTTTAATTTACTTACAATTAATTTAAAGATTTGAGTATAAAGTTTTATTTATATACAAAATATTATACGTAAACAATAATCTGTTCAACAAATTGCTAAAATTTATATCGTCGAGTATATGTAAATAACTTAATTTGTACTTTTTCAAAAAGGAACCACTAACAAATTTGTATATAGGTATACCAATAAAAAAAATTTATCAAAACACACTTTGTAGTCTGTCTATAAAAAGTGTCGATGTTGACCTAAAAATTACAAACGTTAAGCAGATGATTTGTTTTTTTATTCTCAGGGCTCATTGAAACCACATGGTAAACATTTAGGGTGTCTGCGTTTTCGTTATGTCAAGTAAGGTTATTTTTATACTATACTTCTAAATAGAAGATAGAAAATAATGCATAGATGATTTATGATTTGACTCTTCAAATTTTGCTTATTATTTTCTACTCCCTTGATTATCTGAACGTGTGCACGTAATACTTTATTAACTTTTTACGTATACTATGAGCAAAGTTATAATTAGACTCCTGATTTTCAGAAACTGTACTATATTTATTACTCACTAAATGTTCTAAGAGAAAATTGATGATTGTGAAATTTAACCTACAATGGGAAATTCATGATCAACCATAGATATTTGCGAATCAAATGAAGTTTGCTAATCGTTTTGAAATTCTTAAAAGTACCAACCATAATGTAAAATTCATTTTGTAACATTATTCACGTGGAAAATAAAGAAACATCGCTATACCTATTTTCTAACATTATTCATAGGTTCTCTTCAATTACAAGTACAATGTTTAGCCTGTCAGACCGGTTTAAATTGCATCGTCTACGTCTTTTATACTCGTTTCTTTGGCTCTTCCTCTTTCGAACTTGCCGTTTTTACCCTCAGTTGGTTATTCTTTTCCATCTTTTTTCTGGAATCGTAAATACATTCTTGTAACTATTTATTCTTACGAAAGTAAACTAAAATTAATATTGAATATTAAGTGATAAATTATTAATTCATTAATTGTATAGTATAAAAAAATGAAAAAATTCGCTAAAATATGATAATTGCAGAATAATTAGAAAATAATACTTCCATCAGTGATCGTAATATATGACAAATTTTTTCAAATTAATCATAACACACAATTAAAAAACCTAAGTAGATAGAAACTTTTTGTTCCTTTGTGTTTCTTTGGAGGAGCAAAGGTGTTATTTTATCTCAGAGAATTCAAGGAGTTGGTGCTCCCTCGATTCCGGATGCATGAATCACGCACTTGTGCATGAGTATCTTTTTTTTCACCGCGGAGCTAATTATATATATAAAGAAGGGGGTATTTTTTTTATACAAAATATAGTTACGTTCTCAAGAGTATTTCTTTACTTTTGTTAATATTATTTAAAGGAAACTTTTACTTTTTTTATTTAAGAATAACTATATGATCGGGTATTGTTCGATCTCTATATAAAAATATTGTAATGTTTTTCTTATAAATTAACCTGCAACTGTATCATATTATGTATGTGATAAACGAATATTACATAATAAAATGTACGTTTGATAAAAATTATTAATTTTTTTTGTAAACATTAAAATTGTAATAGCACATTAAAATAATAATCGTTACAATCCATCTGTATCTATTACTAAATATCCTAAACGATAATTAAATAATAATAATTATGAGCATTTATAAAATATCATTATAACATTTGATCGTTTAGATAATTATACTTTTAATTCGTTTTGTTAAAAATTTTCTATATTTTGGTTAATAAATAAAACATAATACTTACCTTCCCGTAAAAGAACCTGATAAAAATCTTCACGAAGTTCCGTACATTGAACATAGTTTAGTAAGTCTATACATATATAAGAATTATATAATTAACTATATATAAAAAAACTTTCGATACCTCTTGTGTTTCACAATCTACACTTTACATTGAGTAATTTCATTAAAAATAATGAAGCGTATTTTAAGCGAAATATCTGATACTTAATTTACGAATTATTTAATTTATTTAGCGATTAATATTATTTGTACAAAATATCGACAAAGTAGACCAGTGTAACAAGATAGATCGCTCTACGAGACCGTATGTGCGCAGCGCCTAAAAATAAAAACACCCGTTATAAAAAAAGTAACCGAAGAATAACAATCTAATCAGAATAAACAACACCGTTATCACCTTGCCGCAACTCGAATCACAATCAACATTTTCTATAATCATTATAAAAATACCTCGGTTAGATTATAATCGTTCGTCCTTTGCATATGAAGAAAAAAGGAATTACAGGTGGAAGTAAAAAAACGCATATACAAGTGCCGTAAATTCGTGTGAAAGTTCAACCTGGATAAATTAGCATCGGACAAAGAGAGAATCACGAGCCGTAACGGTAGATTGTACTTGGCGATTATCCCAAGACTATTTGAATTAAATGTGGATGCACCAACTGGAATCCTAAACGAATTTTCGCGCAACTAAACTTATAACAGACGGAACTCGATTACAACCCTAAGTGATTGCTCTCTTTTCGTACGATTCATTTTAATTGACTTCTTTCGTTTATAAGTACTTACATATGCAAACAACTAATAAACCGTTTGCTGCTAATTTTTTTCTATTGGTGTGATTCATATTGGATATGGAATAATCAGGTTTCATTACATTGTTTTAGTATTTCGTTCATAAACTTTAGTAGAAATCAAAACATTAATCGAACTTTTTTTTGCCGACAACTGGCTATTTTGTCTGAAAATGGTGAACAAGTCCGTAATAAATGGTCCAAGTGGATTCTTCATTCGACTTTTGTCATAATGCTCAATTTCCATTAGGGAAACTAGCCGTTTTAACTGATTTTCATTGTGGTTTATCTACACTTTCTTTTTTTTCTTTTTTTTTATGATACTCTTTCAAAGAATAATTCCTTCTTATCATAGAGAGCATTACATTTGCCAAAATATTGCAGTCATTGTATGAGTGTCCATTCTAAATGAAGTATTGTCGATATATAGATAATTGTAGTTCTCAATGTGAAGATAAAGAAAATAAGGATCTTATTATACACTATAGACTCCACAAATTTGTTCATTTTGTATTCTTATCCCCAGTGAGATCGTATAGGTACACCCGCGTGCTACACAACCTCATAACGTTATCAACCCCCATAGAGTCCCTTGTCCAAAGAAAACCTGATTAGTCTCAGATTTGTACGATACTATACTTAAATATCGCATTGAAAAAAGTAGACGCCCGAGGCATACACTCGAAAATGAAAAAAGACGTGGGCGGTTGCACGGTTTGGTGATCTACGTGGATAAAGACGCTTGGAACGCGTACCGGAATACCTCGGAATTTTCGAAGAGGGGAGACGTTGTTCGCACGGCCTCCTCGTCCCTTCGAGGTAGAAAAGAATCGTGAAGCCAAGCTCCCGTAGTTCCTTATAATATACCGAGGGTCGGCCCCTTTTTCTTTGTCCAACGTACGTGGCCCGTATATACCGGCGAAATTATTTGTTTGATGGAGGTTGCGCGTATTGCGATACAATCCATTTCAAAAGTTGATTTTCACTTTTAAACTACTCGATTTCATGCATGGTGAACATTTATATACTAACGAAACTTCTCCAAGTTATTTTTGCAACTGTGTGTTTCAAGTCGCGTTTAGAAATTTAAAATTTTACATAATTTATAGGGTATATTTTTACGCTAAAACAATACGCGATGTTGTGCGCTAGTTTACTTTAATGCCATATATATAAGTATACTGGATTATTCGCAACATTTTTTATTCCAATACCGTTACATATACCCAATTGTTCATCAATTAAGGCAAATCCGTACGTTCATACAATAATTTTATGTTCAAAAGACTAATAATTGTATATCTTCTGACGCATACATAAAATATAAATATTAAATTTCCTTTTAGCCATCTCAGAAAAATAAAGTAGCTGCTATTTTTTATAGTAAGCAACAATCTAAGAAACAAAAGCGGGAAGTATACCACTTCCTAGTTAAGTCTAATAATCAATTATTGATTGTTTACCTTTAAATTGTGTGTAGCAACGTTTAGATTTATGTAAATCCTATTATTTTATTAAAATAATATACTAATCAGAAATTGGTTCATGATCAACAATTGGGTACCTTACGGTATATTCTCAAAAAAAATTGTTAAATCATCTATATGTACAAACTCAAAAAATTAAAAAATTTACCCTGTTCATTATGATATTAAGAAAATATTTTCATTAAAAAAAAGAATTTTTTTTCATTTATTTATTTAAAAGTCGCACGCCTCAAAAGTGTATTAGCGACTACAAAAGAATATTATTTAAATTAAAATAAGATTTTATTTTAATCTAAATTAATTAATTAAATTTACATCAATATTAATTTTATTCAATTAAACATTATTTTTTCTAATACATTTTTTGAATTCACTCTTTGTATGTGCAGTTATACTTAGATTATTCCACTTACAAAAAATTTTACAATGGTACTGTTATACATCTTGCAAATCATATTAATAAACAAATCTTTATTTTTGTTCACAGAGTACCTACAGGAGCCTCGATTTAGTACGCCGCTGTTAAGCAGCAGTAGCATACTCAGCGAGAATCGAACTAAAATTTTTCAGTGCCAAGTCGGGGGTAAGTTACTTAAAAAAATATAACGGCTCTTTTAGATTTGTTCCGTGCAGTAGTGATAAATCATATTACGAGGGGTCAATCGGTTTAACGAGCGAAAAAAAAATGAATCTGGTGTTCGACAAATTCATGGGTTCATTTTGGTCGTAAATTTCGGTATATAATTGATGTTACATATTCAAACGACAAGCATGCAATACTACAGGGGGAGATGCATATAAATAGTGTTTAAAATGTCGTCTATTTTTGGGTTATTATACAGTTCGATATTAATAATGGTTTGTGTCCGTACTGACGAAAATTTGTATAATCTACTTTGTTGAACATAAAATGCATAAACCATTTTAATTATTTTACCAACATTATTTAAAAAAAAACACACCAATATTGTTTAAACTTACGTTTGTACAGAATAATAATAAAATGATATTTCATTCGTTTTGAATTATTATTAAACTGATAAATGTACTACCTCGTTGATTAATAGTATATAAAGCTAATTAATTGTCATCCTATAGCTACTGAAAATTAACAGTAAATATAAATACTTATAAAAGTTTACTCATGTCTCCTTGCAAAAGAAAAGAAAAAGTATACACGAAAATTTCAAGTTAATAAAAAAGATCTTAGAGATCTTCATGCGATCAAATAAACAAGCCGCGAAGTAAAAAATTGTGCCGTCCATAACGTGAGACGCAGCGGAAAAGACGAAGCCCGCAAGGTGCCTTAGTAACGCAATACCCTGACCCTATATATGTATACCAGTCGTTCTCTCTCGCTCTCTCTCTCTCTTTCTCTCTCATTCTCTCTTCCTTTCTCTTTCTCTCTTAATAGCATTAGAGAGTGTTGGAGAGTATATGTATGGTACTCGATTACGCACCCGCGAGCACTCGAATTTTGCAGCGAGTCTATTCTCGAGCCTTTTCGATACAGAGATGAGATCTTCCTGTTCTACCTATTATTGCTGAATGGCAGGGTATAAGATAAGAGCGCGTTCGGGCTACATGGAACGTTCAATGGGTGCCATATGTTAAAATGTCGATAAGTATGTGCAATAAGTTGCAACCGCTCTACAAAATTAATGTTACACAAGACATTGTTTCAGTTTTCTCGTTGTTTAAATACATACATTAATAATAAAGTATTGGTTCTTAGAAAGTAGAAAGATTTAGTTAACGTATACTTATTTATATAGTTAACATAAACTTTGATAAATGAAATGTAAATAAAAATTGAATTAAAAATTGTAATTATCACGCAGTAAAAAAGTAAGTAATCCCACTTATTTATCATCTAAACTACACATTATACGATACAAAAACTACACCCACAAAAACAAAGTCACCACAATCTTGTAATCGGATACCAAAAGTTGAATATGCTTATAACCATTAAAAATGCGTCTCCAAATAGGTCAACCTAACCTAACGCGTAAAAACCAGAAACGGGCCACAAAATATCTGTATTTCAATAAATCCATTTACTTTAATCGTTAACTATCATCGTTGTGTAAATACAATACGCATGGTTTTTGTTATGCTAACGTACTAAATATTCTCCGAAAAAATAAGGGGTTTTACGTTTTGTAAGAATGTCGCTTGGTTCGGATGCGATAAGAGGTGCACTTAGGCGTTCATATACTTACATAGTCGAAGCTGTTATTTAACTTGACGTAAATATATTTACGAAAGAGATCTATTTAAACGTTAAAATATTTTAGTGATATACATTAGTACTTATAAATGCATATATGCATTTTATCGTTATTAAGAAAATCAT
Source organism: Theocolax elegans (assembly GCA_026168455.1). Classification (NCBI taxonomy): domain Eukaryota; kingdom Metazoa; phylum Arthropoda; class Insecta; order Hymenoptera; family Cerocephalidae; genus Theocolax; species Theocolax elegans. Next base: position 43,629,382 of record CM047429.1, on the reverse strand, counting down.
TGACAGCAATCCTGTATACGTGCTCCTGGTGAGGTATCATTTATAGATAAACGTTTAAACTTTTTTATGGTACATATAAAATAATTTGAGTTCAATTCAGTGTTCGAGTTATCTACGAAAGAGTTGCAAGTTTACGAATCTAAGTAGATAGAATTTAGCGAATATGGTGCCAATAAACAATACAATTTATTCATTTGGTTGAATCTCTAATTGCCGATTCGGTGCGTTAAATTGTATTATTTTGCATTATCAAGGAGAAAATGAATTGTATGTAATTCGGATGAAATTTCATTTTTTTAATACTCATTTTGTGTATACTCAAATTAATTTTGTGCTTATTACCATCTTTAAATAATTTGTTAAATCATATATAAGTATTCAAACCATTTAATCATTTGATCTCTCGGATCTATAGATATGTATGAAGTTTCACAAAACCTATTAATTATTGGAATTCTAAAATTGTTGTTAGGTATTTTTAGTAAAATATAACATAAGTGAAAAAAGTATAAAAAACGGACAGATTAACGGGGTGCCATAGTCAATATTTATCCTCCCTACCTTATCGGCAATCGTGATTATTAGTAATAAATTTGTAAATAAAACAGTATGTAAAAAAATAAGAGAAGAGGCGCCTTCGTTTATTGATAATTTAACTGTGTGCTGAATTTCAGATTAAAATTATATTGCGTTTTTGAGAAAAGTCTTACCAAAAATGTAAACCTAACCTCAACGAGGTGAAAAGATTTGATATTTTTGGTAAGACTTTTCTCGAAAACGCAATAATATTTTAATCTAAAAATTAGCACACAGTTAGATTGTCAATAAACGAAGGCGCCTCTTCTCTTATTTTTTCACATACTGTTTTACTATTTTATTAATTAATCATCAAAAATTGAGTATGGAACCCCCTTAAAATGAGTTTTTTTATTGTTTTGTTGTTACAGGTAATCCTCAACCTAAGTATCGATGGTTCAAAGATGGAGAGCCACTCACAATGGATCTCACATCCGAGTATTATTACCGGATTCACAACACGCAAAGAGAAGATTCTGGTGTTTACTACTGTGTTGCGACCAACGAAGTTGGGTCCATTTTCGGTGGAAGAATGACGTTTTCCGTAGCGTGTACGTATATTTATATATATGTATATATATATTTCTCTTTAACTTATTTTTCTCCACTGTTTTCCAAGCTATTCGAAAATTTACCTTTACGATTCTCTAAATACCCCCGATTTTCATTCTTTCGTAATTGTAATACCAATAAACTTTCCGAGTGGAAAACTGTAGTCAAAGATTGGTTTTACCTGACTTCAAAAATTAGGCTCGATTATATCTGTAAAGAGGTTGTTAGAGTAATACAAATGTAAATTATGCTCGAGTGAAAAAGAATACCTGTTATTTTTTTAATAAAATTTTATGATAAACCATTGTGCCAAATCAATAATAAATAAATATTCCGTAATGAGGATTCAATAGACAAGCGATCGCTTAAAATTATACGTTGGACGTAGCGAATGAACATTAAGAAACGATAATGAACGCGAGAAAGGAAAAAGGACATTTTCATATCGAGGTTGTATTCTGTAAGGACTCGGGGGATAAACTGGCAGATTGAGGTTGATACGACAATGAGTTAGACAAAGATGTGTGCCACTGCTTGAGGCTTTGCGGAATCTAGCAAAGTAGAACGTTAGTACAGTACATATGTATGCAAGGTGTAAATTGAGTGTCGAAGGAAGATTTTGAATTTCTCGATTATAAGTGGGTGAATTAAAAATTTATACAAATTAAATATGTACATTTCAGAGTTTTTAAGAAAGAAACATTGTAAAAGTGAAATAAAAAGTGAAAAATTACATTTTTTGACGCGTTTCTCCATTTTCCGCTAGTTCTCCCGATAAATTGTAACCGTAACGTAAACTCTTAATTATGATAAGGAAAATACTATACGAGCCATAAGTATTATTAAGCGAAAACAAAATTTATTGATACGTAGACATGGGAGTATTCGAGGATTTGACCGAACGTACGGTTACGGTGGCATCGGGAAGCGCAGCAATCCTGGAAATGCCCCATATCGATAGTCACCCTGTACCGGAAGTGATTTGGTCGATCACCTCCCAAGGTATCATCCCGTATATCATCAAATATGCTACGGTTCAACAAAAACTTATCATACTTAATGCTTCCGAGGGCGATGAGGGATCTTACAGGTACGTAGTACATGCATTTATCTGGCTTGATTTATTCGAGAGATTAAAGGGATCTCAAAGAGATCAACATTTTTCCGGACTATAGGATCTGGATTGGGTTTCGAACGACCGCATCTGCTCGCCGTTATTATTTCCCTTTTTTTCAACAAGATGAGTTTATACATCTTAAACTTTATTTATTTAAAATAAATCTGTTATAATTAATAACGGTTAAATAATTTTACAAAAAGATTGTGTTAATTAAAAATTCTTACGGAGAATTATATATTGGTGAAGCATGTTATAAGAAAAACTACAAGTCGATATAACGTGTTACATATGATTTCGCTACATTATTGCATATACTTATATCTTTGATTTAATATCACTTAGATTAAATACACAATAATACCATTATAAACGCATAAAAATTTTCCTTTTGATCAAGAGACTTTTAATTGAAACTATTTATCGATAGTCATCAAGTAAGCTAGTATATCAAGTAATTTTACATTTTAAAACAAAAATGTTTAACCAAGACCATTCTTCATGTTTCATCAAATACATAAATATATACACAAATTTAAATAAACGTAAAATCGTATAATCAACTTCGTAGAACGAAAGGAAAAAAAATGAATTCGCCTATGAAAATCTAATTACACCCAATTCAAATGTCCGGAAAAACCGCCTATTCCGATTTCACAAGATTTCTTTATGACCGAGTCACGGTTTCGTTAGCGCGTGAAAAATAGAAATACCTATTCGTGTAATTTGATGCAGGGCACGAGCCATCAACACTCAACTCGGTAAGGAAGAAAACAGTCCAATCTTTAAGTTAAAAGTTACCGGTGACTCAAACACGGAAGTTGCCCCTACGATCGTCGTTAAGCCCGAGGATACAAAAATAATCAAGGACCAGGGTATGACTTACTTGCACTGCATCGCTAATGCCAGGTAATTTGCATCCTTATCGTTCGTGAGATCGTATTTTCAAATTCGTTAAAATCCAATTTGATACGGTTATTATCATCTTTCGTAATGTATTGTTAATATTTGTATTTTCACTTGAAATTACGTACCGATTACCCATCGATCACTGTAATTTCCTTTTGATGTGCTTTCAGTTTATACGACTCGAGTACACCTTATACTCATGAATTTTATTGCTTTTAGATTACCTCAGTTTTTCTCAATACTTTTAACTTTAAAATACATTTTTTAATTTTCTAAGTTAGTTACACTGACATATAATTAATGATAAAAACTTAAAAAAAAATGTTAATAAAATGAATTTTTTAGATCTCTACACGAATTGAGAACTATATGGACGAAAGACGATATTCCAATCGAAGATGCGCGAATCGCATTTAACTACAAAGACTCGTGGAACAGGACCCTCATACTGATATCAGCGAACCTAAGTTACACCGGTGTCTACGCTTGCCACGTCGACCTACGGAGCGGAGGTTACCCGACCATAAGCGCGAGTGCAAAAGTCGAGGTTCTCGGTATGTCTTCGCTTTTTCTTTTCTTTTTTTCTTCTCTCTCCCTGGTCGTTTGTCACGGCGAATGCGTTTTACTAATCTAACTTTATGACCGGTGTGTGCTGTAAGTTCAATTGTGAATTTCGATGGCAAAATGTAGATACGAAAAGGAAATGTAGTTGTGTAAAGTTTATTAAAATTTTCTTTCGGAACATAAATTGATATTTATACTTTATACATAAATTTATTTATTATTGTAGTATTCATTTAATTTACTTATTTGCCAATTTACCCATTGTTACTATTCTCACGTAAATAGTAAAAATCTTAACAATTTAATAAGTTGTTGTTTATATAAATAAATTATATTCATAAACATAACAACCCTCATTCCCGTTTATTTGATGCACAAAATATTTAAAAAATTGCAGAGAGACATTTTTGCTTATTATTCTTAACTTACTCATATCTACAAGAAAAAATCTCACCGTACAAAATCTGTAAAAGGGGGAATGTATTCATATTGCGTGCATCAAGGCAATTATGGAAAGGTTGATCAAAGGATTCTCGCATTCACCGTGGCATCAACAATACGGCTTCGTGTGTTTGTTAAATCAATGTCAATTTTCTTGGCCCACAGAGAAACCAGGATTTTTAGCCGAATTGAAACGGGTTACCTTAAGCGAGTATGGTACGTCGGTAACATTGCCGTGTGAGGCCGAAGGGGTACCTCCCCCTACTATTCAATGGTTTCGTAATGCTGAGTCCGTAGACCGTTTACTTGGGACCAGGTAAGCTTCAACGTTTTTATCCAACTCTACGTAGATTTATTGTAATATTATCATTGATTCGATTTATATTACGCACATCTTATAAAGTTAATATTTACAAGACTGTTATTCGACATATAACACATTATAAAGGTTCAAAAAAAAAATTAATTATAAAAAATATAACATAAATTTTTTATTTATTTTAAGACTGTACACTATATAAATATAGATATTAATTAGACAAACTATGGATATTTAAGGCATCAATTGTTTTTTGAAATATTATTGTAACTTAATTTATTTTTATATATTTTATATATTTTTATATTTTTATCCTGGACATTATTATGCAATATGTTAAAAACTTGATGAATAATATGAAAAATAATTTTAAGAAAATAATAAACTCTTTACTAACGCAATAAACGCAAAATCCAAGGAATTCACTATTTTGAAAGTACTTTTCGACATTTTCCAAATTATAATATAGTTAATTACTTGATTATTTCTTCACAATACGGAAACATTCGTATATACGATAATCTAAACTTACATATAACCTTACGTGACGCTCCGCTAATTTAATACTAAACGTTACTTTCTTACAGTTCGAAAATAGTAAGCTTAACCTCCACTTAGAAATGAAAATTGTATTTCTAGAAAGTGCATTTAACACATGCATTAAGTAATTATTCTCTGAACAAAAATATATTTAAAAAAATTAGTTTTCTTTTTTTCGGTCCTTTGAAATACATGAAAGTATTACTTGTACACTGCTATTGAAAGAATAGGTCAAATATTGTTCGAAATTTTAGAAAGCCTTGAATTTCGAAACCTTTAAAATAATTTACTAATAATTATCTATACGATATTTAGGAAAATTTTATACGCGTCTAATAATATATCTTTATGAGATAGTGCAAATTCCACTTTTAATTTTGACTAAAAAATCATTTTGTCTAATTTATATTCGAAGTAGAATGTATTCCGACTCGTTATTGCATTAATTGTAGAGTTATAGTCAACTCGTAAAGTATATTTTCTATTAAGTATTTGCATAAGTACATTCGTAAATTTTCATAATCATAATCATAAAATAAATGTTGAATTATTTTTAAAAAAAATATTATATTAGGTATGCAATGGAAGAGGACGGTTCCCTAACCATCAAAAAACTGTCAATGGAAGATTCAGGGATGTTTCAATGTCTTGCGATAAACGAAGCCGGTGAGGCATCGAGTTACACGTGGCTCAAAGCAAAAAGTGAGTAAAAAGTTTTTTTTTCAAAATATTATACATTCCTTACCCATATACCGAAGCTCTCTAAGATGGCGCATTACGCGGAGAAATAAAAATGAAAATTAAATTAGATGTTGTATATTATTTCCAACGTTCAAACAAACTATTTCCTAACTCCGTTTGCAAAATTCGATTTTTCACGTGTCATAAGAGTGCGTAAAATTCGATCATACACATGGCATATGAGTGCGCAAAATAGTACTTGCAAAACATTATTTTCGTCACTAGTGCGGGAATCACCTATTTTATGCTCTTGTATAGTAATGTACTATTTTTAAATTGTTTAAAAAAATAACAATTACTAAAGATCCAATTGTGGTGGATTTGACTAAAATTATTATATATAACGTTTTAAATGAGCATCCGAATTTTAACGTTGAGACAATAATACAACAATCTCATTAATTTTTCAAAGATGTTCTGAAAAATGCAGCGAGTCGTCTCCGTAATTTTGTCCATGTTACGACGTTCCCTTGTGTTATATATACTGATTATATGTTTTCTGTTGTCGTGCGAGAGCAGAAAGATCGGAAACTACGATGAGAAAAAGAAAAAGAACGGCCCGTCGAGCCGCTGGTTATGGTATCGTCGGAGTGCGCCAGGATAATCGTCGCTTTCAGTTCGTTCAATATCCAAACCGTAAGAATCAACGTCGTCCTACCTCGACGTTCCCTAAAAATTTTTTCAAAATTTTTTTGTGTTTGCCACTTCTTTTATTTTGGTTTATTATCTATATGTACATCACTGCAGTAGATGAATGCGACGACAGTCCTTTTCACACTATTTTTTTCTAAATTTTATGGGAATTTTGGTGCGATTGTTTTAATTTTGTTTATAGTAACATTTTTTAATAAATAGATATTTTATTATGTTTAATAATTCTTATATAATTATCATATTTTATTAGAGATTTATTTCAAATTGTAAACGAATTTCCTATTCCATAAAAGTTTATATGCCAACAATTTAATACAATTTTTAGGAATATATAGATTAATTAATGATGTAATAAATGTAAATCAATTTTGAAAACTTGACCAAAAATATATTCTCATAAATTTCAAAAATTTATCCATAAAAGTTTAAATACAAAAAAACCGCACCATTTTCTTTTATTATATTGTACCGCAAATCTTGTTTTCTCCAAACTTTATAATGCTAAAATGAGCACCTGCTTAGTTAATATATTATATTGTTTTATCAATACACGTTGTTGCGTTCTTGTCGCTTAAAAAAATTTGTGTTGACTGACTTTTTTTCGTATACCTGTATTGACTTTCCATTCGTATATACATTAGTGGTAGCAAATATTTTTGTACTCACGTGTGTTTGGCCATGATGCATCATGTTGTAAAGAAAAATCTCCTCTCACTCTATATTATCGAATACAAAATACTGCAGAAAAGTTGGAAATAATTTTTCTAATCACTGGATAATTCAATCCACGTGTTTCTTATACTTTTTCATTTCAAATGTTTCATCATCGCACAACAGCATTTTTTATATGTGTACTCCTATGTATATATAAATACATACATTCACACACACGCACACACGCGCACACATACACACAACACACACACACACACGTGTGTGCGTGCGTGCGTGTGCGTGCGTGCGTGGGTGCGTGTGTTAATTAAATAGAGCACAGCAAAAATCACACTGCCGTTCTCGCGGTAGTATATCACGCCGCCGTTTGTGTTTTTTCTCTTTGTACAGATTTTATTTGTAATATTATCCTGTGTGTACTGAGTATCTGTTTTGCATATAGTTGTAATATTACTTAGTTGATAGAATATTTATATAATATATTCGTTTATTTAGTTGCATGTAGTTTGTGATTTTAATTTCTGTTTGTATTGCCGATTCGTGTTGTGTACGATGCTCCTTGCATTTTTTTTGCAGCTTCGATACCGATAATGGAGATCGCACCTCAAAACGTTACTGTATTGGATGGAAAAGATGCGACTTTGAATTGTAGAGCGATCGCCGCGCCGATACCGAGTGTCACGTGGATATTTAATGGTAAGTATTTTCATTAGGTAATATAATACAGATTATTCGATACACAGTTTTGAACAATATATTACGTGTATTAATTTAAAATGTTACTCATAATTAGTTTAACGTCATTAAAGATAATACATTTTACCCAAATGAACTGTATAGCTCAATGCTACATTGTTCTTCGACAGTCCTTATCCATTAAACATTTTTTTCTGTTTTGAAATGACAATATAATAGATATTTAGAGTATCTTGAAAATCTCCTGAATGTAAATTGGACTGTCTTATCATAAAAAATCTAATTTTAAAATAGTTGGATAAGGTACTTTAAATATTGTCACTTTATTGAACAATTTTAATTGCATAATATATGATTAATTACCCATACCTATATGAACAAATATAAATTTATTTTTACTCAATCTGTCACTTTTATTGTTTAGGTTGCTAATAAATAATGTAATTTAATCGACTCAATCCTAGTAAAATCAAATTAGCTATTGTTGGTTTTATATTATTAGGTATTGCAATGTCTTTTGTATAAATATTCATGTACTAAATAGAATAGAAGTTGATAATATTTCTGTACAATATACCAAAAGATATGCATAAATTAGTAAGAATAGTTGTAAAATTATAAATTAAATTTAGGGCAGATTTATATTTTAGTTTTTGTATAATATACATAATTATACTTAAAAATTTTCAGACACAAATCCAGTCGAAATAGCAGGCCGAGTTAAATTATTGGAGAGTGGCGACCTACTGATAGCAGACGTCAAACCAACTGACGCTGGGAAATATACGTGTATACGTGCAAACGAAGCTGGTTCCGTTAATGGGTCAGCTTACGTTTTGGTATTAGGTGAGGCTTCGTATTCGTTTGCCGTAGCGATTACCTTTTTTTTCGTCTTTATATAAACGACCCGAGGATGATTCTGATGGTTTCATTTTCAGTAAGAACGCAAATTGTTCAACCTCCTGTAGATCAGTCGGTGCTTCTTGGACATACGGCCGAACTCAAGTGTGAGGTGTCAACTGATCCAAGTGTTAAATATGACGTTGCTTGGTTCCACAATTCTCAGTAAGTTTGAAATTTGTAAAAAAACACGTATTTAATTATTTTCTGGCGTAACTCTTTTAACCAAAAACGTTTATTCAAATTTTTGACAACATTTATTTAACGCAAATACATTATTTTTCTAAGTATCATTTATTAGTAAAAAAATAATTATATATTAACATTCATATATATATACACTCGATAGAACAAATACAGCAATACAAATAATTTTGATAGTAAAAGAGAATAAATTAAAGTATTTGAAACAATCCTGCAACCTCAATACTGCTAATAAAAGCGTCCAACAAAGTATGTAACGTGAGTAAAATTAAAAAAAGTGTCGAAACATCCGCTTCCGCGTCAATAGAATCACTCAACAATTGCGCTCTAAATGAAAGCGTGGTAGACTAGGTTGTTAAATGAGTAACATTGCAGAGTAATAAACACGCGAGCGAATCAACGAATGAAGATGCAGAACGATGGGACCCTTGAAATCGAAGCTGTAAGAGCTTCGGATGTTGGAGAATACACCTGTTCAGTTGTGTCATCCGGAGGTAACGAAACCAGAACGGCAAGATTGACTGTCATCGAATTGCCTTTTGCTCCTATCAATGTTGTTGCTACGAGAGTCGAAGAAATCTCACCTAGGACTATTAACGTTACGTGGGTTCGTGGATTCGATGGGAATAGTCCAATCAAGTCTTACATCGTTCAAAGGCGTGAAGTTCCCGAGCTTGGTAAATTATTCGTAATCATACTTATTTTTTATCACATTCATTATAAAATTTCATCTGCAACATTAACATTTCTTTTTATTCGTATTTTTGTTTAAGTTTGCATTTAAAGAAGCATTAGAATTTTTTTCATAAGTTATATTCATTCATTTCGATTTGAACTTTTAATTATAAAATTTGATTGTAGTGTGTATATATAATTAGCTGCCCCTGAACGATTAAATGGTATGGCATTAGTAAACTACATCTTAATTAACTTTTCGTAACTAAAGTAATATCTATATTAATAAAAAAACTGTAAGAAAATATATCAAAGTTCTTTTCATAACTGCTAATTAAACCGCTTATTTAAATTTCTTATAGTGTTGACTATTTATTCCATTTTACTTATAATTTAAAAATGTAAATTAGCATTACTTGAAACCGTAAGTAGATTACAATATTTTTATTAAATCGTATAATACACAACAATACCGATACTTTGCTTAAACTGTAATCACACTGTAGATTGAAATGACTTTTAATATACATGTACGATCAATAACATTAATCATCTTAACATCGTCACGCATAACTAATATACTCATTTCGCATTTCAATGTATCAGCGAACTTGATACATTCGCAAATTCACAATGACATTGCAGGTCCATTACCGGATATTTCGTTAAACTGGGTGACGGAATTTTCAAATATATCAGCAAGTAGCCGCTGGGTCTTGTTTAACAATCTAAAGGCAGCAGCGGCTTATCAGTTCCGTGTCAGTGCAGAGAACAGTGTTGGAGAAGGGCCCAGTTCGGAACCCAGCAACGTTGTTATCCTTCCTCAAGAACGTACGTTTTTTTATACTGTGCTTTTCTACCCATGAGCAAGTAAACATAATTTGTAATCGTTTAAAAACGTACCTATATATTATTTAACGAATATTAATTATACTCATACCCAAATGTAAGTCAACTTTTTCTCTTAAATAAGTTCTGTAATAAGTTAAATAATAAATAAGTATGCAACATTTAACGGAACTTATCTTATGGTTTTAATATATTAGATCACGTAAATAAAATCAAAGAAACACATATAAATTGGCACAATTTTGAATTCATGAAAATAGACGTTAGGAAAGACATGTTTAATTAAGCAACTCAATGATATTTTAGCACCATCGGGTCCTCCTCTCGGTTTTGTTGGTTCTGCTCGTTCTTCGTCCGAGATCATAACACAGTGGCAGCTTCCTGCAGAAGAGCACCGGAACGGACACATACTTGGCTACGTGTTACGTTACAAACTCCACGGCTACAACGAGACCCCCTGGATGATTCAAAATATCACGAACGAAGCTCAGAAAAATTATCTCATCACGGATCTGATAACCTGGAAAGATTACATAGTTCAGATTGCCGCGTACAACGACAAAGGCGTTGGAGTCTTTACCAACGAGCTCAAAATTAAGACGAAAGAAGGAGGTAGTGTGCAGTACTTGTATTTTTTTAAAGCAAAGCAAATCATCTTAATACATTTATAGTTATAGATTTTATTTATTTTATTTTTATTAAGCAAGTTTTTGTCAAAAAATTAATTTAAACATTTTTGTAAATTTTCTGCTTGTAATTATATAGATGAAACAATGTAAGAATCATTACAAATTGTATCATTTATCGTATATATATAGATTAACAATTACTTAAACTTATTTTATTGTGAATTATTATTTTATTAAAATTAAATTAAAATAAGTGAATTAAAAAAAAATGATTTTTATAACGAATTTAAAACTTAGTACCGGAAGCACCGCCAACCGACGTAAGGGTGAAAGCAATAAACTCAACAGCGGTGAGCGTGTGGTGGAAACCACCGAATCCGCAGAAAATCAATGGAATCAATCAAGGATACAAGCTACAAGCTTGGCACAACGGTGGCTTTACCGAAGAAAACGAGTTCAAATCCGTGACCGTCGCACCGAATCTTTTTGATCCTTTAGCCGAACAAACTGCGATCGTGTCAAATTTGAAAAAATACACGCTCTACAACATCACCGTATTATGCTTTACTAATCCTGGCGATGGTGAGAGAAGCGTTCCTGTCGCTGTTCGCACCAGTGAAGATGGTAAGTAATTTATTTGTTTCACTATTTATTATTTAATAATTATATTCTCTTTATTACGCATTCTGTCTATTGTTTATTTAATTATTCATACTTTAGTGTGAAAAACTATTTATGATTATTTTGTACAGTTGATTTTGCATTCTAACCGTGCATCACTTCTAAATATAATTGTATGTAAAATAAAATAGTACGAATAAATTAAAGAAACATTTCGCACGATCCTTATCGAAATGAAATTCATAACATCAATAGTCCCGTGTGAAACAAATCGATCAACTCGCTTTTGTGTATTTTAGTCCCAGGAAAGGTTGAAAATTTACAGTTCCTCAATATCAGCGATCGTGCTTTGACGGTAAAGTGGCGCCCACCTAAAGAACTTAATGGAGTACTTACATTTTATCAGTTAAAGTACTCGATCAAAGATAAACCCGATTCTATAAAAGTACTCAACTTCACTGCCGATGTATTTTCCACTAAGATCGAACAACTACAGGTGAATTTTTCGAAGATCTAGTTAAACATAAAGTTTAACAAAATTTAATGTTCACTTATAAAATAATATGGTTAATTTATTTAGGCTACTACACATTATACATTCGAAGTTTTGGCTTGGACGTCCAAAGGTTCCGGAGAACCAAGTATAGCGACGATTCAGTCGGGAGTGGAGCCAGTTTTGCCTGAGCCACCTACGAAACTAGCTTTATCAAATATCGATGCTTTTTCTATCGTTCTACAATTTACTCCAGGATTTAACGGGAATGCTTCGATTTCCAAATGGACTGTGCAGGTGTGTTTGATCTTTCGTTTTATAATTATTCTATTGCTACATAAATATGTGGACATTATAATTATGTTAAAGTACTAGAATTAAAATTTGAATTATATTTGTTTGATTGTTTTGTTAGACTAATAAACATATAAAAATTACAAATATTTTAATACTTTATAAAGTATATAAATAACCACTATATTTATTTAATAAATGGACAAAAAAACTAACTAATTTAAAATTATAATTCACATTTTGATTTGAAGTACAAAAAAAGCTCTTCTTTCAAGTATTATATTATGCTGTCATTGTTTTCATAAACAATAGCATTATCATAATCAGAAAAGTAGTTAGATATATTGTGTTAATATCACACATGTTCACATAAACATGTAACACATAACAGTTCGATATAAAATCCATAATATATATATATATATACACACACACACACACATATACATATAATTGTGCGTGTGTGGTTATTCAGGCACAGACAACTCGCAATACGACTTGGCACACAATATCGGAAATCTACGACCCGGACGCAAGAAAAATAACCGTGGAGGGTCTGACTCCTTTTATGCAGTACAAACTGCGGTTAATAGCTAATAATGTTGTGGGAGCTTCTGCGCCGTCGGAGCCAACAAAGGAATTTCAGACCATTCAAGCTCCACCGTCCCACCCGCCTAGAAACGTTACAGTAAGAGCAATGAGTGCCACCGAATTGCGCGTCCGATGGATCGTAAGTTTTTTCTTGTTTCATTCAATTATTTCTTAGTTATTGATAAATAGTAATAAACCAGTGCAAAGAAAATTTTGTTAATACTACTGGTAGTCTACTACATTGTACAAATATTTGTTTTATTTTCAACTAGGTATAGAACATAATTATAGAACTATTATCCCTTAAAATTAATAGCTTACTTTGTAAATGTAAATATTGATCGTAATCCATTGTATCGCTAGATAAATTCATTATTTTATTATGTAGATCGGTACAGTCACATAATTTTTGTCACGTAATTTTAATTACAAGTTATTTTTTCGCATTAGCCGTTACAACAAGTCGAATGGTACGGTAATCCACGAGGTTACAACATTACTTATACGGAAGTACGTACCAATAAATCGAAAAGCATCAGCATCGATGATCACACTGCCAATTCTTACGTTCTTGAAAACATGGAAGAATTCGCATTGTACGAAATCGTGATGCACGCGTACAACGATGTTGGATCATCGTCTTTGAGTCCCAAAGCTATCGAAAGGACTCGTGAATCTGGTAAGTTTACCGATGTTAAATATTATTTTATAAAAATAGTTTTTTGTACATAAAATTTTAATAACTAAATATTGTACGCTAGTTCCTTCCCTCGGCCCGATAACCGTCGAAGCTAACGCGACGTCATCGACAACGATCGTTGTAAAATGGGGTGAGGTACCCATTGAACATCAAAATGGACAGATCGAAGGATACAAAGTTTATTATAGAGCAAACAGTCGATCTCCCTTCCAATACAAAAATATACCGAGCAATGCTACTTTTACTACAACTTTGACTGAATTACGAAAATATGTTCAATATCATATTCAAGTATTAGCGTATACTAGACTTGGCGATGGAGCTTTAAGTTTACCACCGGTCAGGGTTCAAACATTCGAAGATGGTAAATTTACTAACTTTAATCCATTTAATGAAAGTTACGCAACTTTCTTTTTTAAAAAAAATATTTATTTTAGTTCCCGGACCACCGTCGAACGTTTCATTTCCCGATGTTAGTTTTGATACTGCTCGTATCATTTGGGACACTCCAGAGGATCCTAATGGAGAAATTTTAGCGTTTAAAGTTATGTTTCATTTGAATGGAAGTCAAAATCATCAGTTCACTAAGGAATTTTCGTCAACTACTAGAACATTTACGTATGTTTTATAAATATTTACTTTTATTAATTTAAATTTTTTAGTCTGCTTTAACAAAACGTATATTAATTTTAAAATGGTTAAATTATACATTTATATAGGGCTACAAACTTAGAATCTGAAAGATACTACATGTTTTCGGTGACTGCACAAAGTCGTCTTGGTTGGGGTAAAACTGCTTATGCATTAGTATTAACGACGAATAATCGAGAACGTCCTCAACCTCCATCTATGCCCCATGTGAGCAGGTCTCAAGTACAAAGTCGACAAATCACTTTTATTTGGACTCCTGGACGCGATGGATTCGCTCCTTTGAGGTATGTATATCATAATACAATTATTGAGTAATATTAATAATGTAATAAAATATTTTTTCAGATACTATACGGTCCAACAGTCGGAAAATTCCGGCCCATTCCAAGTAATACCTGAAAGGGTAGATCCTTCTTTGACTTCGTATACAGCTAATAATTTGAAGCCATACACCGAATATCAGTTTAGAATTCAAGCGACGAATGATATCGGTCCTTCTGCATGGAGTGCAGAATCAATTCAAGTTAAAACTCTACCAGCAGGTAAGTTTATTCTATTTTATATAACAATTGCAATAAAACATTGTAATAGTTAATATAACAAATCTATAACTTTTAGCACCTTCGCGAGGAGTAACAGGGTTGAAAGTAGTACCGATAACGACATCGAGTATTGAAGTACACTGGAGTCCGATCGATGAATTAAATTGGAGTGGAGATTATCAAACTGGTGGATATCGCGTATTTTATCAACCAGTTTCCGATTTTCCATCTACTCTTTCTGGTCCGCCAAAAGAAGAAGTTAAGGGGATTAATGTAAGCTTTCTGTTTATTTGCATCAAAATAAGTATTATTTGTATTAATTTTATCATTATAAAATAATTGCATCATTGCTGGTGTAGGAGACTAAAATTACATTAAGCGATTTAACCGAGGACAAATATTACGAAGTCGTCGTAGTTCCTTTTAATTCGGAAGGCGAAGGTCCGCAAAGTCTTCCGGTAACAGTTTACGTTGGAGAAGCGATTCCAACTGGAGAACCACAAGGAGTGACAGTTGAACCGATTTCCTCGACAGAAGTTCAGCTCCGATGGAAACCACCGCAAGCAAATATGCAAAATGGAGAGCTATTAGGGTATAAGGTGAGTCAAAATTTATTTAAATTAATATAGCCTTTTTAGGTTCGTTTAAAGTAGTTTATTTTTATATTATATAAATTTACAACTTTCAATTTCCAGATATTTTATTTGGTTACGGATTCCCCACAAGAATTAGAAAAGAAACAGGAAGAGGAAATTGAAGTTGTACCAGCTTCCTATTCTACACACAGTTTAGTATTTTTAGATAAATTTACGCAATATCGAATTCAAGTGTTAGCATTTAATCCAGCCGGTGATGGACCTCGATCTCCACCTATCACAGTTAGAACTAAACAGGTAAACTTAAAATAATTCGATTAAATAATTCTTTACTTTTATAGTAATTAATCGACCAATAAAATTCTTTTTTGATGCCGTGTTGTATAAATTATAGAAATATTTATAATATTAATGTTATAGGATATACCAGGACCGCCACAAAACTTACAATTTAGTGAAATAACATTAACGAGTCTCCGTGTTTCATGGGACCCACCAAAAATGCGAAACGGTGAAATAATTGGCTACGTTGTATCTTACAAAACTTCGGAACAAAATGATCGTATGTTCATATATCATTTACTAGAAATCATGTTTATTGCAATTACACCATATTTACATTATCTATAGGTTTTAGCAAGCAAGTCAGGCAAAAAGTAACAGAAACGAACCTACTTGTTCAACCTCTCGAAGAAGAAGTAACTTACACATTTATAGTTCAAGCAGAAACGATAGACCTTGGACCACCACTTTCTGGAAATGTGACTACGGGACCACAAGAAGGTTCACCAATGCCTCCAACAGGTCTCACGATAACGAAAACAGTATCTAGTGTTGATTTGCAATGGACGAATGGTGCAACTGGCAAAGGCTCGTTACTTGGTTATTATATCGAGAGTAGATGCAAAGGCAAGAATTATATTTATTTTATTTCAATTCTTAGTGAATGACAAAGAATCTTAGTTTTAATACAGCACTGTTTGGCTAAATTATTAATTAATCACGTTATTATGTTTTAATGATACAGGAAGGGAAGATTGGCAGCATTGTAAGTTTGAGTGATTTGCGTATTTTGCTCAGTGAATGTGTTAACATCGTTTTAAATGCCAACTTACGTTTAGAATATTTGCATGACATTCTTTTTAGCAAGGCTGGATAAAATATAATTTTTTTCGTTAACAAGCTGCGTTTATCTTTATTAACTAATTTTTAACGGTATTGCTTCAGCCTTGCTTTCCAGCATGTCAAGCCCTTTATACCGATCCTTCCTTAAAAAAATCATTTCCTTCATCAAAAAACTAACAAAATCAACGTTTAATATCGTTATTTGTTTACAAATAAATTTACATTTCGTTTTACATGATTTGCAGTGCCGCCAAGTGTTCTTACATTATTAGTAATATATTTTTATTGTTTTTAAAAATTGTGTTGTTATTTCATCGCCGTCGTAACTATTTGAGCTTGTAATAAAATTAAGCTAGTGTAGTTAAAAATTCATTTGCAATAATTGTAAAGTTTCCGGAATATAAAAATGTATTTTTAACTATGTAATTATTTTTAGATGATAATCAGTGGCAAAGAATAGACCGAACGACGAATGGTTTACTAACAGAATATAGCGTATCATATCAAAATTTGTTACCATCTACGTCTTATTTATTCAGAGTTATTGCATACAATCGTTACGGAATTAGTTATCCGGTTTACTCTACAGAAACGGTAAATTTTGTTGTCATTTAAAGAAATTTATATAAATAATAAGCATATAATATTAAATATACATTAACTTTAATAAAAAATTGTAATATTATAGATACTTACTCCTTCGAAGTTGTACATGGAGTATGCATATCTTCAACAGCATCCGTTTTATAGACAAACTTGGTTCATGGTTACGTTAGCTGCAACATCTGTTGTTATAATTATCATGGTAATAGCTGTGCTTTGCGTAAAGAGCAAGAGTTATAAATACAAACGTAAGTTAAATGAATTTACTTATTAATAAATTTGAAACAAAATGAATTTATCGTTCGGTAATATGTATATGTGTATAATTATATCGGCCTCTCCGAACTAAATTCTAAAGTAAAGCATTTAGTTCGGAGAGGCCGATATTATTATACACTTATCAATAAATTGTTGGAATTTTTTAATTTAAAGTTTATTGCTTATATAAACAAATGCAATTTTAACTAATCAAACTTAAACGAAAATAAAATATTATAAAGTGTTGGTTTATTGTAAATAATTGAGAAAATTCATAAAAATAGCTTTACATTTTATGTTTTTGTTTAAAAATGAAAATTGTTCTTCAGTTTCGTATTTTATTAAAAATATTGTATCATTTAATTAAATGTAAACCTTTAAAGAAACATATTATTAGTTATAACAATAAAATTCATTGTTCAAACATTTTCACAGAAGAAGCCCAAAAGACTCTCGAAGAATCTATGGCAATGGACATTGACGACAGGCAGGAATCGGATCTCGAATTGTATCGTTCGCGACAAACTAGTGGAGTCTCTGGAATGGTTAATGGATGCGGAACACTTGGTAAACGTAGTACTTTAAGTCGTAAAGCGATGCATCCTCCACCACCGACGGTTTATGGAAAATCACCACCACGACCTTCACCTGCATCTGTTGCTTATCATAGTGACGAAGAGAGTTTGAAAGGTTATGATGAAAATCCTGATGATAGTAGTGTTACGGAAAAACCTTCTGAAATCAGTTCTACTGATTCTCAGGTAATATTATGTAATTAGATATGTGTGTGTATATATATATATATATATATATATATATATATATATATATATATATATATATATATATATATATATAAATGCATTTTCTATTTAAGTAAAATAAATATTTCTTATTAATAATTAATAAATTATGTAACCAGGCATCAGAAAGTGAAAACGAAAGCGTGCAATCGGATCCACATTCGTTCGTGAATCATTACGCTAACGTTAACGACTCACTACGACAATCTTGGAAACGTCAAAAACCCGTACGAAATTATTCTTCGTATACAGATTCTGAACCCGAGGGTAGTGCAGTAGTAAGTCTTAATGGTGGGCAAATCATCATGAACAATATGGCAAGGTCGAGAGCACCATTGCCTGGATTTTCCTCCTTCGTTTGATAATCGCTGACTACGTTTTTTTAACTGTGTTAAAAAATATGCCTGCTTGTAAAACACGGCTTGGAAGGACGCTCGATAACTTATTTCGAATGCGTTCTTGTGGCAAATTTTTATTGTGATATATATCGTTATGTATTATTTATAATTATTTACATCGTCCATTATGCAAACTGTTTGGTAACATTTTGTCTTGCTAAACATTAGTTTGTATATTGCTTTGCACTGCTAAGTCAAGTAGCTTCAAGAGAGTGAATTTTTGATGAAAAATAACATTTGAATTTCTTTTTTATATGCTTTGATATATTCATACACCGTGAATCTAAACATTTTTTGTCATTTTTAAAATTCAATACTTTCTACTTGAAAAGTTAGGTTTTATTGAGTTATATCATTAAATGAACTAAGAAATATTTATAATGTAATATTGAAAAATAATTTGTACTTATTAAAACGAAAAAGTGAAAGTTTAGAGTAGATTAACAATGATAAAAATCCTTTACAAGATATATATTATTTGAATATTATTTTCCACTAGGAATAAAGATTTACTTTCTTGAATCTATTTCAACTTATTCAACATTAAAATAGACTTTATTGACTTTAGAGCTTCTGGCGATGGAAAGCCAAATATTGAAAGCTACTTATAATCAAATGATTTTTTATTTTCATTTATATTGAGAGGACAATATGTCTTCCAATGCATTCTTATCATTTAGATAAACAAGTTTGCTTTAGAATTTTTATTTTGATGACAGGGTAGTTTTGATGTGTACATTTATGTACATATAAGTTTTACTAAATTTTGTGTTTCTGTGATTACGATGCGAACTAAAAGCAATTATCCATATCATAATCATGGACGAATGAAGCAGCAGTTGCCTTATAAACAAACAAGAGAAAACGGGACTGTCACAAAGTCTCTATATAATTTGCAATTAGTGTTGTAATATTTATATCTTTATAAGATAGGAAAAAAAAAATAATTAGATTAGAATTAATTCGGATAATGTAGACATTTTATGAATGAGAACAATGAATGACTGTTCCCGAGTGCTAATAAGACCTCGAAATAAGTCTGAACAATGCAATTTTTGCATTATGTAGTTTATTTTGTATATTTTTCATGTTTCAACTATTTGATTACTATAAAGAAACCATGTACATTATGTTTAGTTTTCTGAAATATGTAAGAAATTGTACTTATCAGTTTGAAGCAACTTTTTTAGTTTTGAAAATTATGTGTTTACAAATATAAGAACACAAAAAATACAAACTGGTAAGTGACATATCTGAATATGAGCTTCAGGAATCAGCCATCACTCATGCGTAAACTTGAGTGCCGTATGAAATGATAATGCATGTTTCTGTGTAATATTGTGTATGGATCCTTGCATGACTATTTTAGTATATTATTGTATAGAATTAAAGGCTGATGAAACTATTAATAGTTTATTGATCTTTGAATTATATTATTATTGCTCTTTACAAAAAAGCACATTAGACTATGAGCTTGTATTAGAGAAATCTATTGATAATAATAAGATAATAGTAATTTTTTATGATCAGTAAGTGTAATATTTATTGTCATGGAGTCATTTGTGAGCCAAGAGTGTCGCTTAATAAAATTGAAGTAGTTTGCTCGATGCACACTCTGCTATAAGGACAATACTACACATCAAATCAGGAATAATTTTATTTCCTGAAAAACTAGCATTTCAAACTCATCAAGTATATATGTAGTGTAGATTCATAACTACAATTTAGGATTGATATCACTAAAAAGCGTTTTGTAATTAAGAAACATTGTTAACTCAGAAATATGTTCTGATGACACTGCCAAGAAACTTTTTACGTTCAAATTTTGTATTATTTATACAATGTAATGAAATAATAAATATAGATCGATTACAAATTTGTAATAAAAAATCCTTGAAATCTTAGAAATATAATTATCCTTTTAATAAATATTATGAGTTATTTTTTATACTTCCCAACATTTATTATGATATAGTAATTAAGACAAAAGATTTAACCAGAATTAAAATTCTTCTTTTATTTAAAATTTATATAAAGCAAACAAATCAAACTGCTAAAAATGTTTTTTCACATAAATCAAACCAATTTTTCAAATTACCAGGTACTTTATGACGCGTTAAACGTCTTATAATAGACCAAACCGCTATATCTGTAATAGTTGGTTCAGTTGAATTTGTAAGCCACGGATTTTTATCCAAGTAACTGGCAAATTTTGCAACAATGGCATTAATAAATCTCGGCTCTTCATAATTAAGACGCAAACATAAATCTAGTATAGTATCTATAATATTTGCTTCTTCAAGAGATTTTGTTTGTTCATAATTATAATTTTGTATCAGTCTTGTTAAAAATCGAAGTACATTTGCTTCGCCTTTAAGTGGATAATCATAAGGTTTGGTTGTAAGTTGAACATCCGATACTGAAATCAAAATATATTAAATGAATTAAATGTTTTACTTATTCTTATGATTAAAGGAAATTTTATTTTCAATTATGATTTATGTATATTTTATAGTTATAGGGCATATATTTGTGTAATAAAATGTAAAAATTAATAGTATATTTTATCATATGCCAGTAGTATTAGTAAATTTAAGTAAATAAAATATTATAAAATAAAAAAAATTATAAAATAATAATATTATAAAATAAATAAAAAATAAACTTGTTAAGGGGTGCTGTTTTCGCTGAATTTACTTTGTTATGTTTATAAAATTTTATCATTGTTTTTATTGGTTACTAGTTAGGGAGCTTAAGTATTTTTTGCTTAAGCTTTAGTTATAGGTTTAGTTTTAAGTATTAGTCTTAAGTTTATAGTTTTAAGTTGCCACACCTACGTACAGATAAATTAATTTTATCTCTGTAGGAATTGTGGCATATTCATAATGTTGTAATTTTATCTGGTTTAATAAATAAATAAATAAATAAAATAGAAAATATTTAAAAGTATCTCTTTTGTAAAACTAATTGATTTTAATAAATTTCTATGAAGTAGGATTTTTGCATATATAATATATTGTTACATTAATAAAAATATTAGTTAATTGTGTATAACATCATGGTATTCTGATCACAACTTTTTTTAAAACAATAATATGTAAAGATAAATTTTTTGAAATCAATTTTATATTAGACAGTATTTATGATTGTAATTTCATGTTCTATTTTTTGCATAAAAACAATTTTTTCAATATGTTTTAGCTTTTTATCTTACTATACAATACCATTAGGTATTTCTTATATTTATCCTTACCATCTTTCCATATAAGTTTCAAATCTATAATGTGTATAGCTTCATTTCCAGAGTTGGACAATAGCTTTTCTTCAAAGTCGTTTGTTGCTGTTCCATTTATAGAAGAGTGCCTATGAACTTGCACATTAAACTTAGTATTTTTCCAAATTCTTTGAAGAGCAAGAATAGAATAGGGTGGGCTTGCTGGATTGGCAGACACAATCATCTCAACAAAGATTGGTTTCTGTAACAGATTGAACACAATAATCATTATTTAATCCAATGTGGTTTAGATTTATATCTCAAAAACAATACAAAACTCATACTTGATTATTCAATATAGTAGTAGTTATACCACTGTCCGATGCTTTATTAACCTCGGACAATCTGACAGCGATGCATAAATGTTCAACTTGCTCCTTTAACTCGTAAAGTTGTTTAAGTATATTCACCTGTCTGGCTTCCAACACATGGTGTCCTAGTTCGTTCACCTATAATACCAAACCATCACTCTCTTGGTTAAACAAAAAGAAAAAAAAAGAGAAGGAACAGAAAATGTCAAGGTGAAAAAATGCATAAAGGCAGTAGACACACTCCCACTAAATAAACAAGGCTTCATAAAAAAGTAAACATAGAGACACACACACACACACAATACCCCACCTCGAAAATTTCTCAGACCCTAATACAGAGTTCGTTTATTCCCCCGCCCCTGTTCTACGTGCGCGTGACCGCAGTAGTATTACACCATCCCCCATCAAGATGGTCCACGTGCGCGAGAACCTGGATAATAAACCGACCTGGCAATCGTATTCCTCGTTAACAGCAGCACCACCTTGGATCCTTGGAAGTTGGTACATAACATTTGGTAATGGTATCCTCTCAGGTAAATCGATAACTGGCTTCAAAGTATACATGTTGATACGAGACTCTAAGTGGTAACCTCGCGAGATCTCTATTTTCCTCTCTTGTCCGCCATTTTCTTTTCCCTACTCTCTTTATCCCCGATCCCGCGTGGTTCAAATATTCGCGCCGTGAGGGCGGAAGAGGTGACTTTTTCGAAACGGTGCGCGCGCATCCCTCGTACGAGTTTTTGAAAAACCTCGGAGAATCATATCCGCCGAACCTCATGAAAATCCAGAGGAATTAATATAATAGTACGGGAGTAACTTTTGGGTTCTAACAATTGAATCGTTGTAAGAAAGAAAATCAAGAAAAAAAAGCATATGCATTAGAATAGTACACTTCCGGGGGCGCTGCGTCGGCGGGCTTCGTCAGATGGCGCGCGACACCCCGTCGTCGTGCAAGAGTGTGCGTGAAAAAATACATTTTGGAAGAGGGCTACGGTTACCCATCCACTAGGATAACCCGGGGTGAACGTCTTGTATGGTATCGAATCACGATCAAGAATACAATAGTCGGGTTGACGACATAAGGAAGACCTGGTGCATCATCTCCGTCGGCTAGCAGCACCCGGGTTTAATCAAGGTTAGAAAATGCGAAGGATAACTTAAATAGCGTTCGCGGTGGTTACAATATTACAATAAGCCGAGGAACTCTTCTTGGACCGATCGTCAAAAACCAGCCGCGAATTGCGTTTTTTCGGAGTCGCGAACTCAGCGCCATCCGGTGGCTAACACCGCTTTTTCTCTCTATCTCTCACCCCCCCAGGAGCTTATAAACGCGAACGAAGAGGTATAGCCGACGCGGAGTCATCCCCGCTGTGAAAACGAGGTCAGCTTTGCATCAGATTTCGGCTAGTTTCCAACCGCGAGTTATTGACCATTCCGCGAGAACCTCTTTGGGTCCATCCGTCTCTCTTGCACTCGTACGCGTCGTTTTGTAGCCAGGGCGTCGTGACTCGCGGGCCGACGCGGAGAGGGGAGAGAGAGAGGGTATACGTCCAGGCGGTGTTCCGAATTCGTTTTCATCTTTTAGCTTTTTAAGGATTTTCAGTACTCGGTGTACCTCGTAAATGTATCCGTTTGGTGCATACTCGTAAGGAGTACTGTTTGGTCACGTGACCGTGTGTGCTGTGTCAGGGGGGCACCTCGAGAGAAATGGCGCAAATGCAGCGCGAACGTTCTGGCGGCGGATCGCTCGTGTTTGTTGACAAGCGCGCCACGTGCTGAGGAAGCGAGACAGAACGCAAAAAAGTGAGAGAGACAGAACGAAGATCGTTGGTAAAATATCAGGATGACGGGACGAGGTACGAAACGTAGGGGTCGACCCCCCAAGTCGGTCGTCATGGAACGCCCAAAAAAGTTCCAGTATCATTTGATGAAGAAACCAAAGTATTTACAAGCCAAGGGCTCGGAAACACCGAGCTCGCAACCTGGTACACCGACAGCGTCGAGACCGACGACGCCTCAAGAACCTGAAGAATCTAGGCGCAGCACTAGACCTCGTAGGTCTAAAGGACCTAGGGAGAAGCATTCAAGGAAAGGTGGTCACTCCGGAACTGGATATCAGAGACGTGGTTATAATACTAGTGTTGATTATCATGACTCTGAGTATCATTATGGTTCTGACTTTGGTGACGAGTCCAGTGATAAGAGTGATATTGAGGATGATCCACTTTTACAAAGTGAAGACGAATCAAGCGAAACTTTGGAGGAACCAGATCCATCCAGCGACAGTGATTTTTCTTTATCAAGCTTCAGTACTACTAGTGGTACACCTAGGAGGACTCTGTTGAGTCAACAAAGACCACCCAGTCCAGAGCCACTTTGGCTACAGAATCGAGAGATTCCACCTTTGAAGCTACCTAAATCTTCGGATGATTTACTAGTTCCTAAGGATCTGGTTATGCCATGCCTCTCTATTTATGAGGTCCTCAGGCATTTTCGTACACTTTTAAGACTTTCACCCTTCAGGTTCGAGGACTTTTGCGCTGCTATGATCTGCGAAGATCAGACAAATTTGTTGGCTGAAATTCATATTACGCTTATTAAAGCTTTATTGCGAGAAGAAGACTCGCAGCAAACTCATTTTGGCCCACTCGATCAAAAAGATTCTGTGAATATCAGTCTTTATTTTGTTGACGCCATGACATGGCCAGAAGTTTTAAGATCATATGTCGAAAGTGACAAGAGTTTCGATCAGAATATTTTGACTATACTATCTAATTCTGAATATCCATTTTCTGGGATTGAAGATAGAATAAAGGTTTTACAATTTTTAACTGGACAGTTTCTTATAACTAATCCAGTGAGAGAAGATTTACTCCACGAAGGTATGCTTTTTTTCTTGTATTATTTTAAAGAACAGATCATATAATACTTAATGTATTAAGTTTCATAAGATTTTTCATTTAAACATTGACTATTATTTATAGGGAACAAAGATTATGATGATCATTGTAGAGTATGCCACAGACTTGGTGATTTGTTATGTTGTGAAACATGTCCAGCAGTGTTTCACTTAGAATGTGTTGAACCACCACTTGTTGATGTACCTCCTGAGGATTGGCAATGTAATATATGTAAATCTCATAAAATATCTGGGGTCATGGATTGTATACCCGATGTTGAGAAGAATGGTTTATTGTGTAGACAAGAACATTTAGGTTTTGATAGACATGGTCGAAAATATTGGTTTCTGGTTAGGAGAGTTTTTATGTATGTACTACTTTTTTCTATTTACTGAGATTCCTCTATATTTCGAATATAATTTATACTTATAATTTAATTACAGTGAAAGTGAAGATGGTGAAATTTGGTACTACAGTTCTCTAATTCAACTAGAAGAATTGATGGATTCTTTGGACAAAAATGAAATGGAAGTTGCGCTTTATAGAGAGTTATCTGATTACAAAGATGAAATAAAGCGTCAAATGGAGTTAACTGAAACCATAACTAATCAATTTAAGGGTAACAAGAAATCATATTTGGAAGTAGAGAATAGTAAGTATCTATTTTCCAATGAATTAATTGGTTGAGCATGTTATTTGATTTCCTAATATAACTTTGTCTATTTAATTAGATTTGATCTTAAAAATGCAAAAAGAACGTCAAGAAAAATTGGAAAAAGAAGAAGAAGAAAGAAAAGAGAAAGAAAGACAGGAAGCTGAAGAAATGGTCCGTAGAATACATGAAGATCCAGAGTCTTTGCTAGAACATACCGTACAATCGGAACAAACCGAATCAAAAAACTCTATGGAAGGAGATCAGAAATCCCCAAAAGCAGATAAGTTGGTAGAAGGAGTTGAAAACTCATTAGATAATGTAAATAATGAAAGAGTTAAATTTGACAGTGAAGATATGGAAGTGGAAGAAATGACGGAAGGTGTAGATAAAGATGGTATGTTTCATTAATTTATTCAGTTAAAATTTATGCAATAATTATTCATATTCACATCTTGCAGGTAAAAAACATAACATTGTAACAAGATCTAAAACTGGTTCCCTCACTCCGCGAACATTTAACATAGAAGAAGTGAAAAAGAAACAACTAACCGGTAATGGGTCAAAAGAAGAATCAGAAAAAACAGAAAAGACTGTAATAAAAGAAGATAATGAAAATGCTAGACTGACCCGACAGAAAGCTCATCAAATAGCATCCGGCACCCATTTGTTCAAGCTTGGCATGGACAATAATTTCAAATCATACGTTAATCAATACAGCACGAACACGATAGCACTGAACAAAATACAAAGAAACGAAGAACGCGACAAAAAACGCCATCTCTCCCATAAATTTGCTTTAACTCAAGCAATAGAATTCAAATGGATTGGCAGTTTAACTGGCACTCGCGCATTACTCGTTCAAACGTTACGGCAAACTATTCTCCAGCTCGAGAGTAGCATACAAGCTCCATTCATGCATACAAACTGGCCGCTACTGCGTAAACCTTGGACAACAGCTGTTGGTTCTTGCGTAAACCCCCGAGATTTTGCTCGCGCTTTAATTGCGCTTCAAGCTTGCATCAAGAATGTGGTATTCGCTAACGTTTGGCACGAGCAACTCGGACACGTCAAGCTTCAAAGAGTCACTGCTTTAGAACGCGAAGAGAAGAAGAGACTTGATAAGAAAGAGAAAAAAGAAAAAGAAGATGAAGAAGAGAGGAATCGTCTAACATACAATTTCGTTAAATACACGTTAGGTTTGAAACATCAGATATGGAAACAAAAAGGTGAAGAATATCGAGTACATGGTCAATGGGGTTGGTTGTGGATTTCAACGGGTCGACGATACAAATGTATTGACGCTACAAAAATGGGTCTTAGAGCTGGACCACAAAAAATTATGGTTCAAATAAGAGATCAAATTGGACTAAAGATCTTAGCGGTAGATCCGTCGACTTATGAGTTTTTAATTAAAGAATACTGCCCAGAAATTACGGAAGGTTCCGACAGTAAGGATAAAATTGTAAAGCAGGAAGTAAAATCTGAAGATGCTTCGAACGATAATGCTGAGGTGAAACAAGAGAATCAAAATGAAACGACTGACAATAACGAAGTCAAGGTAGAGGCGAGCGATGAACAAAAGGCAGTACCTAAAATGGAGCCTCAAACGCCGAAGCAGGAAACCAAACCAAATTTACCATGTACGTATTATTTTAAACTACAATGTTATATTTTATTTATTATCAGTTTTTATTTAATTAAAATGGAAATATTTATATTTTATAGTATTATATCAGTAAAATTTAATTGTTTTACTTAAATAAAAGATCTTTTATCTAAACAAACTAAATCTGTTTGTAATCACTGTAGAAAACTAGATATCCATCAATATTTTAAATGTTTCATTTGTAAAAAGTCAAAAATTATTTGGTTAATATCAATTTACATTATCAGTAATGGATAAAAAAATTATAAAGTTTTTAGGAACTTATCGAAAAAACAAAAAATACTAGTTCATTTTTTTTAAATTATATAGCCTATTATTTGATTTTGAATAATTTGATATCATTATTTTTATAGTTTTGGCAGGTATGAAAATCCAAAAAGTATTTAAGCCAATTACGGAATTTGAAGAAATTGATATAATGAAAGCACTAACTACGTCAGGTCGAATTTTTTATCCCAAAATCGGAAAGAAAACGCGGATAGATGATTTTCTTACTCGTCGTACGCATCTAAAATTACTTGAAGAAAGACGTTTATCACAATCTGAAAAACTCAAAGAAATGGCTAATCGAATAGCTACGACAAAGAATAACGATGAAGAAGGAGACATCGATATAGAAAATTCAGAAGAACATGACACAAGTGGAAATGCTGACACGTCATTACAAAATGTATTACCAGGAAAACAAGTAAACAAATCCGTAGGTTCTAATACAAGGGACGTTTTATCCGCGATTGCGAAACGTATTCAACAGGTTCGATCTCAATATTCGAATTTAACAAGACTTGGGGGAAAGAACGCAACTTGTTACTCTCGTTATTGCAACATGGCAACACAGAACATAGCGACTAAAGCTGTTCTTACATCGCAGTGTTTGGCTACTCATTGCTACTCTCCAATATGTTTGAAGAAAGTACAGTTAAAACGAGATCTTGTGATTCTCCTTAGAAAAGCTAATGCGTTGAATAACAATCAAGCAAATACCTCTGCTGCATCAAATCAAACTACTCCTATTAAAACAGAGATTACAGAAGATTCTAAAGAAATTGTTATTAAAAAAGATCCTGATGCGAGTACAGCCAGTCCAGGAGTACAAGTTTTTGATGAGAAAACACAAGGTGAACTTTCGATGCCTATAGATGGTGGAGGAGACGCTCCTCAAATTAAAAAAATTAAATTGGAATCGGTGAGTAACTTATAAAATTATATGTATTACATGAGATTTCAATTACATAATGTTCTGTTTTTGTGCATAATTTTAACTACATAATTAGTTTGTATACAACACAAATGTATTTCTTAATATTCATTTTTAATAGCATATATTTAGTGAAAGGATTTTACAAACATTCTTAAAGTACATAAATAAAAATTGTTGCCTGTATTTATATATTTTAAAATTTTTTATATATGTTTGGAAGTTTTGTATCATCAACTAAAAATAGTTTATATATTAAAAACTATTTAATCCTACACTTAATATTATTTATATTAAATTTTGAAAAAAAAAGAATTTCAATATAACTTGAAAAATACTTAGTAATATTTAAAATTTAACGTTTAAGATTCAAATTATATTACTATACATTATGAATTATTATTTTATTTTGAATCTAAATCTTATCTCTGGAAAGCAGTTGTAAAACTCGTTTGGAAATTAATACCATATGAAATTTTATGAAGTATGCACAATAATAGTGTTTACTTATTTGTTAATTATTGTTAAACGTTCTATAATGATTTATTTTTAGGATGGAACTTCTGGTAGTAAAAGTAGTCAAGTAGTTGTTACAACAAATAACGTTATAACCACTACGACAGTAACTACAACGACACAGCAAATAAAAACAATCGATGGGATAGTCAAGAATATGAATGAAACAGTTACATCTTGTAATTCAATCGACGTTTCGTCTGAAGTAAAAACTAGGTAATTAAACACTTTATTTAAAAACAATATATATTAATTTCTTACTCTCCTAACGACAATTAAGACAAAATTTTTTGGCCTCGCTTTCGTAACTGTTTCTCGATTCTTTTTTGTTAAAACAGATAATAAAAAAAAATTTTATTTTGTACCTTTTTTATATGTAGCATTTTTATGTAAAATCGGTTTTTGCAATTAAAAGGACAAAAAATTTATTAATGGTTTTTATTTATTTTCTATAATAACAAATTACCGTTATCCGCTATCTTTAAACACAATAAAATATTAAATTTTTACATTTTATTGAAAGTAAAAAATGTGTATCCATAATAAATAATATTAATTAATTTTAACTTATAATTTTGTCAGTAGTACAACAGCAACACCCCGAACTACAACAATTGTAAATCGAAGAGGACGAACTGTGCAGCGAATAATTTATACCAAGGAATTAAATGCGGACGGAACCGAAAGAATTTATTCGGCAACCTCTACCGAAGGAAAAGTGTATTTGAAAAAAGTAGCAATATCTTTAGCCGATAGAAGAAAGAAACGAACACCCGTAAAATATCCTTTATGCTCGACCTTCTGCAGCAAAAATAAAAATCGTAGTATTTTAGTACTACCGCAACATGAAATAAGAAAATTAGCACGGGCGGGTGGTAGGCAACCTGTTCAAGGATTTCACCACATGGCTAAAGTATAACTTTCTTAGACCCTTCGTTTTATAAAATACAAATATTGTTATATCAATTGACTTCCCATTTTTTTACCTACTTATTTACAGGCAAATATGTCGGTTTGGCCATATCCTTGTCCTAGACCTCTATTTAAGACGTGTTGGCTTTACCGAACAGTTGGTTTAAAGTCCCTTGCGGCTGCAGCATTGCAATTGCGAATACTTTGGTCTTGCTTGAGATGGGACGACATTTCTGCGAAACCGTTATCAAACGATGGCAAGCATCAAATCACTACTGACACCGAGATCATGTCATTGGAAATATTAAAGCACCGTCATGTCGGTCAATTTATGGATAAGACTCAATATTTACGTAGAAAAGTAGTCATTCCACTAGAATTACCAAAGCAAGTGAGAGGTAAGGAAGTTATTTTGTAAAATTTCAAAAATTATATTTTATTAATTTCTCTATGTAACAACGACATAATTCAACAACATAATTTATATCAAATATATTAGTATAATTGAAATATTACTTGAAAAAATAAAATATTAATTTTTTTCTATCACTGAGATTATAAAGAAATATTTTCATAATTACTCATCTTTAATTCTGCTATTAACTTATACGAATTATTGTAGAAGTGACATCGATTCGAAGTGGTTTGCGTAAAAGAAAACGACCTGAATCCCCACAAAGTACTGAACCTCAGGTATCTGAGGAGTGGGTGGATGAGGATAAACTTGAACTCTGGGAAATTAAACAATACGGTGAAAGGTAACAATTAGTATTTAAATGTTTTAAATTAAATTTTTTCTTATACTTAATGCTTGTGTATTGTGTTGTTTTGTTAATTTTTTTCTATTTCCTTGAAGCTTAAACTACAACCTTACATCATTATAGGAAAACATCAAATTCATTCATTCGCTTATGTTTATTTTTATCTTTATGTTAAAATCATATCCTATACTAATGTTAACTCCACTTAACACTATCAAATTTGCTTGGTGTGTGTGTCCCTATTCAGGTTAGAGAAGGCTAATGCCCAGATTATTACTAGGAGTAGATCAGGTGGACCTCAAACAGTGGTTGTTACTGGGAATAGAAGTGGCAGCCTTGCAACAGGTGATCAACTCGTTAGTGGGAAATCCACACCAGAGGAAATCAAGGAAAAAATGGAACAACAATTGCGTATACAACGCGCGGCACATCAACAAAAACGAGCTATGGAAAATCTTAAAAATCCAGGTACTCCTGGTACACCTGTAACTCAGCTTGTAAAAGTAACTACGAATTCTTCGCAAGGTAAAAATATGTTTTGTTATATATTTGTCATATTATAATTGATATTGAATTTATTGTACTTATACGTGTTTTAAGATGGTACGTTTAAAGTGGTTACCAAAGTTGCCATACCTGCTAATCCTAATACGCCACAAGGAAAATCACAATTAACTTCGTTGCTTACTACACCCACGCAAAATAAATTTATCGGCACTCGACGAATCTACATGACTAAAGGTATGCACAGTTTGCACAATCATTGTTGTGTTTACATAATTGTATTTATTTTTTATTTTGTTTGTTTAATGAATGTTATAGCCGCGGACGGTACAACCAGGGTAATTTCAGGACCTACAAGTATTTTACCGAAAACTCCTCAACAGCAAACTCAAACACCAAATCAGCAATCGCTCATTAAAACTGCTGGTTGGTATCAAAAATACATTTTTACTTTATATTTATTACTTATATATTTTTAATTAGAAAGTTTTATCGGAGTAACACATTTAATTGGGCTAACGTAAAAGATTTATAGATTTAAGTATAGAATTGTAAATTTTAAAAGTTAGTACAGTGCCATTCACAAATTTGACACAATTTAATCATATTATCTAAAAGAATAGCTCAGTTTTAAAAAATATTAAATTTTTATTATTCATTTTATGACAAATTTTTCACTTTAATTTTACCAGTAGAAAAGTCATCATAACAATTACACTTAGAATAATACAATTTCTAATCAATATAAATTTAACTGAGCAGACAAGAATAAGAAAAGAACTTATGCAACTGAGTTATACTTATTACTATAGGAACACCCAGCACACCAGTGCAACACGTCCAACAAAAAGTGCAAATTCTACGAGGTCCGGATGGCAAATTACAAGTTCGTGGCCTTATGCCAGGCCAGCAATTGGTTCAAATGCCTGATGGCAAACTCCACGTGCTTAACACAACTCAAACAATCGCAGCAACAACGCCGCAACAGCAAACCGTAACCGGTACTACTACTCCGTCCACTACTACAGCAACTCCAATTACTCAAACAGTGGGTAAAGTAACGGGGACTGCAACGAATGCAGTGAAAACAACGACTGCTTCTCAAACTCCAGGAAAAGGTTCCGCTGTTAAAGTTGTTGCTAATCAAGTACAAGATGGAACTCCACAACAAACTGTGCAACTGCAACAAGTTGTTCAAGCTGGTCAAAGATTAAAGACTGCAATTGTCAGTCCTGGTGCGGCCAATTCACCTGTTGCTCAACAAAAGGGAACCTTCGTTATTGCTAATACTGGGCAAGTTATGCAGGGAACACAAGTAAGTTTTATGTTTTTGTATTGATTTATACAAAATATTGTTTATAACCTGCAATTAATTTCCAAGTGTTTTGATTACTTTATTTTCAAATCTATTTTATTACGGAATTCTAAATTTCTTAAAATACTACAAAGTTGGTATTTGATAAATATATTGTATTACATTATTTACACAGATAAATAACTCAGTGTGTTAGTTAATACCTAAGTGAAAACCCTAATGACTTATTTATGCAAATGTAATTTACAATTTTTATTTAAAAATCTTTTTGCAACATGACTTAAACTTCAAATATTATTCAGGTTATATCTACAACTGGACAAGTAATCACTGCAAATCAAATAGTAGTTAATAATCCTGCTTTAGCACAACAATTAGCTTCAGGCAAAGCTCAACTAGCGACTATAGGTGGTCAACAAGTTTTGCTACGAAACACTGGTGCAGGAAATTTAGTTCAACTAAACTCTGGAAATGCCGGTATTATAGTAAGAAACGCCAACACACCAACTAAAGTCCAACCAGGTTTGTAGTATGTCTAATATTAAAAGTAATCACTCGTTATTTATTTAAAAACATTAAACTTTTATATATTTAAAATGAAAAATGCAGTGACCAGTGTGCAACAAGTTGCTACACCAACGACCCCAACAACTACGACAGTCGCTGAAACGCCAACTAGTTCAAGTACTACGACTGCAACAACCCCAAGTACACCAATAACACAAGCTTTACCATCAACGACATCAAATGCTCCAGCTCCGGGTAGTGTCGAAGCCTCATTATTGATCGGTCAACCCCCGGGCACGGTGATTAAATGCGTCACCGCTCAGGTTATACAAACAACGCAAGGACCGCGGATCGTGCTTCAAGGTCTACAAGGAACTGACTTCACGCCTAATCAATTGTCAATGGTTCATCAGCAAGTGAAACAGCAATTGTTAAAAGCTCAAGCTACAGCTGGAAAACAGGGAGTTTTGGGCCCAACTAAAATTTATTTAGCTGTGCAACCACCACCATCAGCGCAAACACAAGTGAATCAAACTCCGTCAACTCCAACAAAGACCACAGAGACTGCGCAAACTACTTCGAATAATCAAAATACTGCAGGTAAGAATTGTTTAAAAATCCAAATTGTATTGACTTAGTTTGTATATTGGAGATACGAATTATTATGAAAAACGTTTGTCATTCATTGACTAGGTTTGCAAACTGTCTCAAGCCATTGTTAGCCATTATAATAATTGTTGCCAGATGAAATGAACAAATAGCTAATTAATTTAGCATCTATCATATAAGTATTTTATATTTCTTAACAGCAGTTGTAGATAAAAAACTTCTTATGTACATGCGTACAGTTCAGTGTATCAACATACGTTGATAACAACAAGATTATTTATATATTATTAAAAATTAATTTAAGAATACAGTAATATCTCAGTAGTATAGGACTAAGCAATGTGTATCGTTTTATCCAATATAAGATCGATTTTATAATTTTTGTAAATAAGTTTACTTCAACATAATTTCTTAAGGTTTGTTAAACGTATGTTCACTGAATTACTAAGATTAGATTCTTAAATAGAAGAAAATCGTGTACCTTGTTATTTTGCTTAAACAATTAAAAAATAATAGCCTCAAAAAATTTGTAAAATTTTTAAGCATTCATTGTTTAAATTTAAGTATCGAATATTTATCTTTAACTTTACGTACAGAAATTCAAATAAAAACTGAACCAGGAGTTGAAACTCCAAAATCGGTGGAAACTGCATCTCCTAAAAAGGCAAAAGTGGTTGTGCAACAGGTACAGCGCGGAGCAACAACTGAGAATGAACCTCAGCGAGCAAACCTCGCCAATGGTCAGCAACCAGCTCAAACACCAAAAGAATCAAATCAATCCACGGCAAATAAATTCGTACTTACCCCAGATTACATTCAACAAAGTAAATACAAATCTCCATTTACAAAACTATGTGTCGTAATGAAACAATGTCATGTAAATGTACAATTATTTTACAGCTATTAAAAATGCACTAAAACAAGAAAATCTGAATCCTGAAATTGAAGAAAAGCTTTTACAACTGCAAAGGTATCAGGAAAAACAAATGAAAGGTACGGAGGGATCCACAACCACTACTCAAGGCCATGGTACACCAATATCTTCAGCTTCACGAGCTCCAGCGCGTAAACGACCAACCTCATCGTCTCATACAACGCCTGTGATTTCGACAGTAAATACAAGCCTCAATTCTCATAATAAGGATACTGACTGGATTGGAGAAACACCGAAGAGGAAACCTGCATTAAAACAGGAGCATCGTGACCTCTCTAAGTACTTAATAAAGTTTTTATTTGTTAGTAGTATTTTCGAAACAAATATTGAAATGATTAAAATTAAAGGTCACACAAATTATCTGAATCAATGGATAACGATGCAACACCAAAGAGCCGTTCCGTCAAATTCAAAGAAAGTCAAGAGCAGAGGAGAAAGCAACAAGTTCATTCTCGAATGCATGTTCTTCTTTTTAGACATAAAGAACTACTAAAAAAAGACATTCTCAAGAGAAGAGCATTGCTTGAAAAGGAGCTACAAATTGATGTTCAAGTAAGTAAAGACGAATTTTCATTCTCTTAAAAGAAGTAAAAGTTGAAACTAAAATTAAAGTATCAATTTGACATTGCTTTTGTTTATTTGAATGCATTTTCGATTGATGTACTCAGATATTTATTTTTTCAAAAAGTATATATACACTACTTGTACTTATGTCTGTTGCTTTTTCAATGTATAGAAAGATCTCTCGGCTGAACTTGCAAATAGAACAAAAGCCGAAAGGCACAAGCAAGATGAAGTTAAAGTAGGAAGCGCCAAACGCAAGGCGAACGCTCAACCTACCCAACAAATCAGCCCACCAAATAAGAACAAACCAAAGAAACAGAGATCGCAAGGGCACGTTCCAACACTTACTGCTACAGCAGCAGCTAATAGAATAAAGAAAGAAAAATTATACTGCCTTTGTAGGACACCATATGATGACACTAAGTAAACTAATAACTTGCATAGTAATCGTATATTTCTTAATGTTCTATGAAATATACAACCCATATTTTGTGCATAGGTTCTACGTTGGTTGCGATTTATGTAACAACTGGTTCCATGGAGATTGCGTAGGTATCACTGAAGAAATGAGCAAAACTATGTCAGAGTTTGTCTGTACTGAATGTCGGCATGCCCGAGAAACTCAAGAGCTATACTGCTTATGTAAACAGCCATATGATGAATCTCAGTAAGAATTACTTCTTATTAATAATTTTTATTTAATTAATCTTATCAAATTATCAGACAATTATAACTATTCAAAATTAGTATCTAATAATCTTTTTCTTAATAAAACAAGTCTTGAAATACAGTGTTTTTACTCTTTTATAGATTTTACATTTGCTGTGACAAGTGCCAGGATTGGTTCCACGGTAGATGTGTCGGTATTTTACAGTCGGAAGCTGATAACATCGACGAGTATGTATGTCCAAACTGCCAACGAAATTCATCGGTCAACTTTGCTAATATGAAAAATCTCAATATGAAAGATCTTGATCTTTTAAAAAAATTGATCAAACAAATACAGGTAGAATATTTTAAATATATCCAAATGCAAGGCATTATGTAGAAATTAATTAATTTTACCAACATTAATATTTTATATCTTGATAATTAGGGTCACAAAAGTGCTTGGCCGTTTATGGAACCTGTGGATCCTAACGAAGCTCCAGACTATTATAAAGTTATTAAAGAACCTATGGGTGAGCGTTTATCAGAAAATATCTTTTTCATTTTTATAAATTCAAACGAATAATAATTTAAACAATCATTATTGATTTTAGATCTTCAAACAATAGAACTGAGAATAAACGATAAATCGTATAAGAAACTCAGTGAATTTATCGGTGACATGACCAAGATATTTGACAATTGCCGTTATTACAATCCTAAGGAATCGCCCTTCTTCAAATGTGCCGAATCCTTGGAGACGTACTTTGTAAATAAGATTAAGTGTTTAAGGGAAAAGTTCTCTGAAGGGAAATGAAAATGAGTATAATGAAAGAAGTGTCAATGTTGTAATTATCAAATTAGCATCGGGCTATCCCAAAGTCATCAAAAGAATAATAATAAGCAAAAGGCGTTAGTAGACGTTTTTATAATGACAAAATGTCGAACATTTGCATAGATATAACACCCGCTATAATTTCAGATGTCATTTCGACGTCTAATAAGTCATCTTTTACCATATTAATTTAGACACATTTATTTCTAATGAAATAACGTACAATGTGTCTTTAAATTTTATATTAATTTGACGGTATATTGTCAATATTTAAAAGAATGAAAGATGACTTTTAGACATGCCTTCTTGTGTACTTTCGGACGTCTATATAAGTGATAAATTTCTATTTATTTTAATTAATAAAAGTACAAAATTAGATGATTATCAAACATTTTCTTATTTCAGTTTGCATCAGAATTTTATTATAAAAATCCTATTGGTTATTGCAATAATATTAATAATGATAATATAAATCATCACATTATATACATATTATAAATATATATAAAAAGTTTTTTTGTATGATAATAGTCAGAAGAAATTCTTTAAAGTACGACGAGTATTCGTTATACGACGCTGTTCTATCAAAGTAAACAACTAAACTTATTAGATACACATATAATATAATATAACTTAACTAGCAAAACTGTTAATCTACACCTTGTTTCATAGTATGATGAATATTCGTTATACATTTTTCATTAAATACTTCGATTGACTATAACAAAGTACATATTTTTATCGGAATAAAGAAAAAGAAATTGTACATTGAATAACGTTTTATTTTCAAAATTACGTTTTTGAAACTTGAGAAAATATTTTTTTAATAATATGTTAAAAAATCCAGCCTTAGCGATTCACAAGAAAAAAATTGTAACTAAAAAATTAAAATAAAATCCTATTTAGCTGCAAGGTGCATACGATTGCATGCCCAAATGAAGCCAGTCTGTATAGCCATGTTACACACTTTGTCCTTCGTTACCCCCTATTTGTTTGAATGCTATGCCCCCTCTATAATTATAGATTAAGAAATGGTAGAATTAAGGAGAAGAAAAAATTGTACAGTATTAAATATGTTTATATGTAATTCATTTAAGGTTTTTTAACAAGTAAAATTGATTAAAATTAATCGAATTAGCACA
Source organism: Theocolax elegans (assembly GCA_026168455.1). Taxonomy (NCBI): domain Eukaryota; kingdom Metazoa; phylum Arthropoda; class Insecta; order Hymenoptera; family Cerocephalidae; genus Theocolax; species Theocolax elegans. The sequence continues at coordinate 43,591,418 of CM047429.1, read as the reverse complement.
CTTGCAAAATTCCACATAAATGGTAATGTATCCCTATTCCATATCCACAATTTTTCCGTAAAAAAAATTAATAAACCAAAATCCTTATCATAATTATTGTATTGTTTAAATGAGTACTAAATTTTTATCTAGTACTAGTCAAAATTAACTACAGCGTGTACATATTTAATACATAATAAAACAAAAATGATATTAACTGTGCTTAATTTTTGTATTTAAAAATGTAAGAATTTTTTGGTACAGAGATATCTATTATAAATAATAGATTACATAAAATATATAAATATGTACAACTTTATTAATGTTTTTTTACTAATGACATAAATAAATAGGTACAAAAAGAACTGATCGATGAAATATAATAGGTATTTTATGATATTAAATAATTTTAAAATTAATACAAATTTATTTAAGCGATAATTCTTAAAAATGTCAGATTATAATATACAAATGGATTTAATAAAAGCATAAATGATTTTAATAAACATTTAGTAATTTATTGTTTATCGTTACTTTGCGTTCAGATAATATTGCTTGAAAATATGCTATTGTATTTTTCTATTAACTTTTACTGTAATTTAACCTTTATTAAAAATATTAAAATATTCGGTTTTTGTTATAGGCTATCTTAAAATGTATGTAAGTATATACTTATACAAATAAATTTTTGTAAAGCTTACTAATACTTATTTCTTCAAAGTTAAAATCTATTTTTCCGTGTAAATATAACATTGTGTTTATTGATTGGCAAATAAAAATAAATATACGCAATAAATATTATTTTAAAGATATTTTATTATTAATCATTATATCGATTAATTAAAAAAATATTGAAATAGTATTGGCAAAAAACTCGAATAACGTAACAATTATGGAAAAAAGAAAAGCGTAATTAAGTATCTTATAATGGTTCAACGGTAGTAAATTCTAAAATTATAATAAGTATCATGATTCATGTGTTATTAAAATTTATTTGATGTGTAATCGTAGGGACAATATAGGGTACTTCTTCAAAGCTTTTGTTTTGAAAATTGTAAAAAAAATGTTCGTTTAAAGCACAACACAGTAGTATGAGGTTTCCTGGTGGCTGGTTTAGCATTATAAATATATGTGTGCATGTGCCATGTGTGCGTGAACTTTTTGATATAAATTCGTCGATATACCAAGTACGAAAACAATGCAAAAAAAGTAATAACTTAAATTCATAAAGAGAACAAAAAAGGAGGAAAAATTTGTGAGTTGTAGATCGAGATGACGTATTGATGTTCGAGGAAATCTCTTTCTCTCGCGTGTTATAACCATTGACTTATATATTAGTTACATGATATGGATAGGTATCAGAATAATACACTTGTAATCAACTGCATCATCATGAACAGCCTCTTCGCGAGTCGCGCGGCGGGCGCTGTGTGCTATAGGATATAAGGATATCAGATCAGTCGGAAAATGGCGGCGCGCTTGGCAATTGTATATAGGTTATGGCATTTTATTTAAAAGGTGCATCGCAATTTACCGTCGATTGAACGCCTCCCCGCGCGTATATTTCACGGTGCGCTTTTATCACCCGTGAAAATACCCAAGGCGATTACATGGCATCGGACCCGGAGCCGACGAGGCTCGATGAGCTCGTCACCGACGTTAAAACCTTACTCTGGGGTCCTACCGTCAAAGAGGACGTTTTTCGACGATGGGCTCAAGGTAATTAAGTTCTTTTCTGTTTTAGTTAAATGTTGTGTGGATTCGAGTTATTCTACCTATTTTTTCACTGAATTATATCTTTCCGAATTTTATTTACGGACTATGCTTAAGTACTTTGTTTTTTTATTTTTCCCAATTTTCATTAATTTAATAATGAACCTACTCGTCATTCAATGGCCCTTTGTTTTACTTTCTTTAGTATACTCCATCTGTTAATATTGACAAATTATATTTTATCAACCAAATCATTAAGTTTTTTCTTCATATACATTGTGACCTTTTTATTTTTATCTTTTTATATTTCTTTTTGTAGTTAAAAATTCTCTATTTCTTTATTTTTTTATCAAGTTAATAATTATCTTTCTATAACTCAATTCTGACAAATTATCTGTATAATTCTTTTAAATGCTTTGTTTTATTAATATTTTAGGTATAATGTTTCTTTGAAAACAAGTTATGAAAAAATAATATATTTTATGAAATCAATTTTAAAAATTTGTAGAATAATTTAAGTAATATACTGTACTTTAAGGACTTGTTTGTTGAATATATATTAATGGTTATATTTTTTGAAAGGATTCTACTTTAGTCCAGATGAGAATTCAGCATTGATTCAAGACGAGGGTGGTCCATGCGCTGTTATAGCACCCCTCCAGGCCTTCATCCTGAAACAACTGCTCTCGGAAAGTGAAATCTCCAGCTGGCATAGTTTTAAAACAGAGAAGTGCAATGAACTACTTGTTAAAGCTATGACAGAGATCCTTTCACAGGCTGTGGATCCAACAAATGTAAAATACTCTATTTTACTCATTGATAAGCCAAATATTACGGTCAATGGAGAAGTGCCTGTAGAGGAGTCACCGATGGAGGGTGATTTGGTGCAACAGGAAGGTGCGAGCATGGCAAATATAGAACCTACATTAGACTCTAAAATCTTTCATGCAAGATTGAGGTTTGCTATTCAATTTGGTTTTGCATGTATTGAGCATGTTACATTTGTTTTATAATATAATTATTTTATAATATAATTGCAGGATTCATATACTAAGTAGTATCGAGGAAGTTGAACAATTTTTTACAGAAAATATCAGTATGTTTAAGGAACGGTTTGGTGTATTGTTACTACTATATTCAGTCATTTGTACAAAAGGAATACCTCAAATGCGATTAGAAATTTCCGATTTGACAGATCCATTGATTCATTCTACTTTTGGGTATGGAAGTCAAAGTTTAATTAATTTGATGTTGAGTGGTCGAGCAGTTAGTAATGTATGGGATCATGATCAAGATGTTGGAGGACTTAGTAAGATAAAATACTTTCACATATAAATATTTTTCAAAAAATACAACCAAAAATTCTTTTTTATTGCAGAATTAAAAGGTATTGATAAACAAAATGCTGTAGGTTTTTTAACTTTGCTAGAAACATTAAGATATATTGAAGTTGGTACATTTCTTAAGTCACCTTCAAATCCAGTCTGGGTATTAGGTTCGGAAACACATTTGACGGTGCTATTTTCAACAGAAAAAAAACTAGTGAGTGCAGAAACGCCTGCTGAACAAGCAAAACGAGTTTTCAAAAAATATGACAACGATGGAAATAATTTTATTCCAACGGATTCTCTTCAAAACGTTTTAGCTGAACTTGGATTATTTTCTGATTCAGAATAGTGAGTAATAACTTGTTATAATTATAACTTGCTAATTAACATAAAAATATCAAATAATGAAACTTTTTAGTGTCGAGATAATGAAGAAAAAACTAGATAGACATAATGATGGCATAATTTTACTTACTGCTTTTATGTATGAGTTTTTCCCGGAAGAACCCAGAACTTATCCAGACACATTTGTTTTGTATCATTATAATGGCTTACCACGAAGTAATCCTGAAAACAAAGTAAAATATCATAAAGGTTTAGCCATTTTATTAGAAAGTACTGTAGGATCTATTTTAGATAGTAATCCTATGTTGACAGTATTGCAAACCAAGTGGCCAAGTATTGAGATACAGTGGGATATGAATCAGAACCCCAGTATCAATTAAAATGATACATGAGTGTCTAGTGTGGTGTGCCTAGAGAACTGAGTTATTAATGAGTTAGTGGAACACAAAACATGTTCACGTTAACTTATTGGAGACTGACAAAAAAATGTAAGGAAATTATTAATATCGATGCAGACGTTAATCCTCGCTGGCCTTAAATGAAAATCTCAATCTTGCTCCAAAGATTTAATGAATTAATTGGGGAATGGAGATAATCAAATAGATATGTAACGTTTCATGCTGAAACGCGATAATTGAGTTTAAAAAATGCTTGCATCTCTATCAATTTACTTACGTTTCTATGAAAAATTTAAAACGTTTTTCAGAAGGGCAGCACTAGGTATAAGTAGTTTGTTGCTTCATCAAAATAAAATTTTAAAATCCTACTTTGCGCAAACTATCATCTCGAAGATTTATGTAATTACTTATTCCAAAATGATGTTAAAAGTGTACAAATACTGTGAATAATAGATAAAAGTCAAGGATAGTTTTTATTATAAGTTTGCATGATTTCAAAATTAATGTCGTTTATTTTTAAATGGAAATACACGTTTCCATGTCTATCTTATAATTAAAATGTTATTTTTTAAAATAACAAGTCAACATTTTGAAATCTTGCATCGAATATCCTGCAGGGAATATGAGCAAGTATGTAATAGTAAAATAAACTATCAGTTACCTGAATCTATTATTTATGTGATACAAATCATCAATTTATTTATTGGAAATAAGAAAGCATTTTTTAGAAAAAAAAACATTTGGTGTTTGATAAAATTTATAAATACTTTATTTACAACTTATTTACAACTTACAGTAATCTTTGGAAATTTAAAACATTATTATTAACATTATTTTTTAATTAAAATATTTTTTATTGCGTTCGTTAAAGGAAAACTCTGGTTAAGGACACATGTGGAATTCCAATCGTCTGTATTCAAAGAGAATACCATTGCACCTTTAAAGCCATTAGATTTAATCCATGATGCCTGAAATTATTTATTTAATTTTAATAATTATTTATATTTGATTTTAGAATAATATCTGTTTAAATAAATAAATCATTTATGGTACCTTATAGGTAACACTAATAATGTCATCATATGAAACCCATTCGCTATTTTTATATGCATATGGCACATGACTATCATTCACAAATACTCTGGTAGCACCATTCTTCAAAAAGTTGCATATTTCCGAGTATGACACAAACCCAGCTATTCCTAAATCACCATAATTTCTAGCTGGTGCTTGCAATTTATGATTCAACGAATTGTACAATTTATAAGAATGACCATATAATGGAATTCCTATTACAATTTTCTCTCGAGCCATTCCTTTTAAAACCCAATAATTTGCAGAAAAATTAACATTTAATGATGTTAAATATCCAGTTTCTAAAGACCGAGAATATAGTGGAGAGTTCAAGTCAGTGACTGGATAATACCATGTATAAAAATGATAATCATAAGACATCAAATTTACAAAGTCAACATGCCTACCAAAAGAGTGAAAATATTTTGATCAAAAACTTGTACAATTAGAAATTTGTAATTAAATTATAAATAACTAATAATCAAAGACTTACTCTGCAAATTCTGGAACTTCATAACTCTGATCAATTATAGCTTGAGGAGCTGCAACAGCAGCTGATAATGTTAAATTTTGACCGCTACGATCAAACTCTTTTCTTAGTTCATATGCTAACTGTACAAAATGAATCTTTTGACGATCAGGTTTAATAGCCCATCCTGGGAATTCCCAATCTAAATCCAATCCATCTAATTTTAGAGTATTTGTTACATTTAATACAGATCTAATAAATCTACAAAAAATTATACATTAATTTGAATTCAATTTTTAATGAAATAAATTACAAGTAATGCTTACGTTTTTCTATTACCATGGTTTTGTACCATTTCTGCAAAACCATAATCATTATTAGCACCTCCAACACTGATCATAACTTTTAGTTTAGGTGCAACATTTTTTAACGATACTATTTGTTCATACACTGAAAAGTCATTTCCAACATTGATTGTGCAGTTTACAATTGTAGCAAATCCTATGATAATGTGTGTACATAGATGAGGATTGATACCACTTGACTCCAATTTGGTAGAAGTAAGCTTATTATTTATTACATAGTAACACACAAGGAAGTGTCTAGAAAAGAATTTATGATTTATTTTATAATTAAATATTTAAAAAGTTATTAATATGATTAATTAAATGCAAAAAAATGTAAAAATCAAGTATTTATTTAAAAATTAGACATTAAGATTAGTTTTATAATATTTTATTTAAGATTACAAATTTGAGGTTGCATACACTACTTGTATTTTGAGAAAAGTAATTTATCATGAAAAAATTTGTAATGTAAATTATAAATATTAGATACATAAATAAGTATTTCATGATATTTTTCTCATCGATCAAAAATAGAGTGTTATTGAAGTAAATAATTAATTGATTTTCATTCATGGCATATTGTATTAATATTATTATAAAAAATGATACATATAGCATTTTTAAGATTTTAATAATTATTATTTTTATATCATATTCTACAATTATATTAAATTTATTTTACGACTTATTTTTAAATTTGAATACTTGAATATTGCATGAATTATAACTATATTTATATACATATTTAATATTAGAATTTTATATTAAATGTATATGTATATATAAGTTATTAATGTTTGGACAGTGTTCAATAATGAATTCAACTCTAAAAAATTTTACGTAAACATAATTCATATGCACAATTCAATCAATACAGTCACATAGATAAAGTGAATGTAACAATCTGTTATCAAAAGTTTAATGCCTTTTAAATATATATACATTAGACTGAAATAAAGGAATGATGATGAATTAGATGATCATTATCATTAAAACTAATTAATAGAATGATAATAAAACACTTACTCGTCAATAGGTTTTATGGAGGATCTAAAAATAGTAGCATTTGTGGAATTGTGATTCCATAACCAGTGCATCCACGATGGTACTTTAACATTATTTACCAATTTTTCCTCAGCAATAGCAGTTTTGAAAAAATTATAAGCCAGAAATCCAATAGATGTAAAACCCAAACAAAATATCACAATTACCACAATGATATTGCAGCAGGAAAACCTGGAATAAATTAGTAATTAAGAATGTACGCTCATAGATCAAGGATAGACAAATTAAAAATAGAAAAGTGAATTCACTTTTGTTTTCCAGCCAGCAAAGTATAATCAGCCTCAGGCACAAGGACTTTATTAACCATTGAATCTAACAAATCGGTGTTACTTTGATATAATACAAAATGTCTAATTAAATGAATACTTGCAAAAATAACGCGTGTATATTGCACTGTATAGTATAACAAGAAAAGAAAGAGTTCAATTGGTATCACCGACCGCGATCATCGCAAAACAAGATAATGAGAGATTACAATCGATAAGATAAATTTAGTGTACGCTGTGTACGCTGCTTTTTCATTTTGAGGGTGTTGCGAGCGCAACTGTCAACCAACTGATGTCTACTAAACGTATAAGCTAGTATAAACACGTATCCTGTCTGCTGCGTACAGTGCTGGAACGCGGTAAAAGAACGCACGAGACCGCGCGGGACGATACGTATACACGTATCACCTACCTATATTGTATATGCGCAGGTTGCATGCGCGATGCAATTACTTGTCCATATATATATATATAGGTATATATATATATATATTTACGTATGCTGACCAAAAACTAAAAAGTTGTTACTAATCAAGAGAAATATTTATTTATTTAAATATTTATACAGATAAATTCTATTTCATCTGTATTTTTTAAATTACACATGAAAATGATGAAAAGTAATGCATAAAGATTGTATGGTAACGAATTATCAAAATAACAAAAATCATTTTTAATTTTTTTCTTAAATAACATTAATGTTCGATTCCCGGCCCCGGCCGATTGATACAAGCACCACTGGGGAATGTATTTTCAACAAGTGTTTTTTTAACAAAGACATCGTATGACCCCCGTCATTGATATGCACCCATTTGGGAGCATAAAAAGAGTGACGTTAAAATAATAATAAAAAAAACATTAATGTACGTAATATAATAAATAGTAGTAAAATTAATGAGTCGATCGTAAAATATTACAATTTTACAAGATGCCAATTTTAATTAATTGCACAAAGAATTTTTTGTTACGTTTTTAAATGAGTTACATAAATTATATTATGATTAAAAGAAAATTATAATTAAAAGGTTTTATATGTATATCATATAAGTCGAATTAAACATACTAATTTTTATAATAGTCAAGTTGCGTAAGTGTTAATCTTAATTATTTAGATGTCAAGTGAGACCAAAAGCATTACCCGCAGTTGAAGCTAAACCCGAAGTCGAAGGTGCACCATTGGCCAGACTGCTGGCTTTCTTTCGCCTGTTCGCCGCGGCGAGGGTCAAACTTTTCTCGGAAGGTAGCAGTCCGGACTTACTCGGGACCTGTCCCAAGGAGCTGCTGCGGTCGCGCGGGGGCGGCAACCGACCGACCGGCTTCTTCGCCGTCGGGGGACCGACCGGTCGACTGGCCACCCCTGAGCTCGCCGAGCCTGGCCTCGACCAAGAGCCGCTGCTGATGCTGCGGTTCGCCAGGCTGTTGGTGCTACTCCCGCGGCTGCGGGGACTGCTCACGCAAAAGCTGCTGCTCATCAGTGGCGGGGCGCTCGGCTTCGCAAAGTTCCCCTCCTCTGCAAAGTAACCGCGGAGCTCCGGTTGATCACCTCGAGGTTGCAAGCGCGCGACACTTAGGCTCGACGTGGACGTACCTTCGATGGACGAGTGGCTGGAATTGATCGGGAGCTTCTTGATGATGAAGTTGACAGCATTGTCGAGGATCTGGTGGGCCCGAACGACGTAGTCGGCGAGTCCGACGAGCTCCTCGTTGCTCTGCAAGGAGATTTGCCCGAGGGAAGTGCAGAGGTGCTCGAACACGGGGGAGCTGGCGATCTTCGGAGGCGAGGTTCTGGGCTCGACGATGCTTTCGTTCTCCACGATTTCGAAATTCCTCTGTCTCCGCAGAGGTGGCCGCTTCGCCGACGCATCTTGTACGCACCTCGTCGAGTTAAATTTCGAGTTTGAGCTCGAGAGATTCTGAGGAAAACGAGACGTGGAAATTTCGTGCTCTCGAGAGGATGAGGTTTGGAGAGTAACGTTACCGAGCTGAAAGTCGCAGCAGTGCAGGGTTTGAAATTAGAGTCGTAAAAGTCGGTGTAGCTGCGAGTGAGCTGCTGGCCATCCTTGAGCTCGGTGGATTTGGTGATCATCGTGCTGCCGGTCGAGACGGGCATGTTAAACTCTGCCTCGGTGTTTTGGTCGATCTCGGGTTTGTTGTTGATTATTTTGAGGAGTCGATAAACAACGTCCCGCACAACGGACGTCACTTCCTTCGACATCTTGGGTAGGAGGTTGCTTCCGGTTTCCTCAATCTTGTTCAAGTTCACCTGGAAATGGAATACAGTGCAGTGGGTGATCAGTTGGAGTTGGAGGGGGGGGGGGGCGGACCAAGTGACAAGTGACTATGATGGAACGAGGTGGTCTTACGAGGCTTCCCACCGGTTTGGTCCCCGATATGCTCCAGAACGACCCGTCTTTCGGATCCCCGTTGTCCAGGCATTCGCATTTCACCTCGTCCATCTCGAGGACGGCGATCATTTTTGAGGTACCGCACTCCATGGTTACTCGAATTTGTTCGCTGTTGACGGGATCCTCGACGGGTGTGGCGTGTTCGCGCTGTTCGAATTCTCGGAGCTTGAAACCGATCGCTTGTAACAGACAGACGATGCTCGGGATGTCTGGTCTTGCGCTTGTCTGGAATAAAATGATGAGCGTTGTTAAGTTTCCGTTAATTACGAACGTTCGTTCATCAGGTTAATTGATACTTGACAATTATCGGTTGACCTAATGCACGAATGAGCATCAAAATCAAAGTGCTGCACATGGGAAGTTTAAATTTTTGAAAAATTATTGAAATTTAAGAACTTTACGAAATGTAACTAAAAATTTACAGTTATGTTACTATCAACAAGATATTCGTGAAAAAGCGCCATTTAAAAAATTTTTTTAAGTATTTTAAAGAAGTGTAAAACTATTTTTTAAAATGTAATAATTAAAGAGAGCATAATTATTAGAACCAAATAATTTAAAAGAATTGAATGGTCAGATATCGGTCAGTTCTATAACAATATAATTTAATAAGAATTAAATTATTTTGTGTAAGACATTATATATGGTACTGTCGATATTTCGTTAAGTAATATATAAATATAACCCCACCATTCACTCAAAAATAAACTGTATATATATAATTAGCTATAGTTATCATATTTATGTTGGTATACTCCATTATTACAAGTTACATGATAAATACGATACTATTTGATTTATTTATGCTTGATAACTGAATTATTTTTGCCGTGTGCAATGGAGTACTTACATTTTCCTGCACATTTACATAAAACCACTTAACGGCCCATTGAAAAAATTGTCTCCTAATAGATATTGGCGCCAGTTCCCACGTTGATCCAGTTTTATCCATTGTAATACTTAATTAATAATTGTATTATTATAATCTTGTATACAAATGTACTTAAATATTTATTAAAAATCGCAAGTTTCTTTTCTAATTTTTGTTACCACTTTATCATTTAACCAGTCAAGAGTAGACTAGCTCTCTAGCGAATTCAAAGTTATAAACTGCTCGACTTTGTTGATGTTTACAGTTTTTTTCGCACAGCTTTTCGAACAAAGTTTAATTCGACCGAGTCGCGCGGACGAATTCACATATATAAATATAAGATAGTGATGTATCGCAATTTTTCCGTCTTCGCAATTATAGGTTTGTTCGCGATATTGCGTGTGTTCGTTTAGTCTCTCTTCTTACTCTCGCTCGAGAGTCGAGTCTCGGGCATGCAACGCACAAATGTTTATGACGATCTGTTTCGTCACGCCGTTTGAATTTTCGCTCGTTATAATGTTCCTTCTCTCTGGCATTGTACGCGTTTCATATTATTTTTAATGTAGATTATTTACAAATTTAATTAATAATATATTTATTTGTTTCTTATATAAAATTTTGAAATTCCGCGCTTAGAATTGGGTTGCATGCAACGCAACACAATAATGTACTCTATGGTTTAGACAAAGGGTATATAAGTAATGTATTTTACCGATAGAGGAGTTGAGTACTCCTATAATTTTTGTATTATATTCTGCAACCTAGTTTTACAGAAAATTATATATAGTCCAGTTAAAAAATTTTTCTCAAATTAGGAAAATGAATAGAAGAAAACTTATACTATAAACTCTATAAACATGTTAAAATATACTACTAAAGTTTTTAACTTCCTCTAGACTTAACTATTTTTCAAAGACTTTTTATGTTTTAAACATTTTTACTCTTAATTATTTTCAATACAAAAATTGAAACAAAAATGTTAAAATATTTATGTATACTGTAAACTTTTATAATTATTTTAAATTTTTTATTTTTATATCGGCTATATCTTTTAAATTATAACATGCGAAATTAATTTATTGAGACTAGCTTACTAATAAAATTTAGGACGTTTAAGCATCAATTAGATATAAACCCCAAAAAACAGAAAAATGAATTATTTTTTATTAAACGAGGAATTCAATTTATCAAAAAAAAAAAAAACGTTCTGCAACGATATTGCGTTTTCTTTGGAGATAATTTGTGAATTTTTTCAAATTTTTTATTGATAAATCAACGAGATTTTTGGCAAACGAGAATCATGAAGCTATATATTACCGACCAAAAATGGTTATTTATGTATAATTAATTGATAATTAATTATTTCGTAAAAATCTCTGTCACGTTATTCTATTTGTTTTGTGCTTCTGTGATTTTTTTCAAATTTATTTTTATGATTAGGTTTTAAAATTTTTGGAATTTTCGAAGTTATTTACATCTTTAAGGGGGTTCCATACTCAATTTTTGATGATTAATTAATAAAATAGTATAATGGTATGTGAAAAAATAAGAGAAGAGGCGCCTTCGTTTATTGACAATCTAAATGTGTGCTGAATTTTAGATTTAAATATTATTGCGTTTTTGAGAAAAGTCTTACCAAAAATATCAAATCTTTTCACCTCGTTGAGGTTAGGTTCACATTTTTGGTAAGACTTTCTCAAAAACGCAATATATAATTTTAATCTGTAATTCAGCACACAGTTAGATTATTAATAAACGAAGGCGCCTCTTCTCTTATTTTTTCACGTACTGTTTTATTTACACATTTATTACTAATAATCACGATTGCCGATAAGGTAGGGAGGATAAATATTGACTATGGCACCCCGTTAAAATGTGGGTATCATACCCATAACTGGGAAAAGTTAATAATTGCAATTAACAATAGGTGCTTTAAAAATTTTATTTAATTACATATTAGAAAGCACACAAATTTTATATACCAACATAAATATGATAACTATAGCTAATTATATATATACAGTTTATTTTTGAGTGAATGGTGGGGTTATATTTATATATTACTTAACGAAATATCGACAGTACCATATATAATGTCTTACACAAAATAATTTAATTCTTATTAAATTATATTGTTATAGAACTGACCGATATCTAACCATTCAATTCTTTTAAATTATTTGGTTCTAATAATTATGCTCTCTTTAATTATTACATTTTAAAAAATAGTTTTACACTTCTTTAAAATACTTAAAAAAATTTTTTAAATGGCGCTTTTTCACGAATATCTTGTTGATAGTAACATAACTGTAAATTTTTAGTTACATTTCGTAAAGTTCTTAAATTTCAATAATTTTTCAAAAATTTAAACTTCCCATGTGCAGCACTTTGATTTTGATGCTCATTCGTGCATTAGGTCAACCGATAATTGTCAAGTATCAATTAACCTGATGAACGAACGTTCGTAATTAACGGAAACTTAACAACGCTCATCATTTTATTCCAGACAAGCGCAAGACCAGACATCCCGAGCATCGTCTGTCTGTTACAAGCGATCGGTTTCAAGCTCCGAGAATTCGAACAGCGCGAACACGCCACACCCGTCGAGGATCCCGTCAACAGCGAACAAATTCGAGTAACCATGGAGTGCGGTACCTCAAAAATGATCG